>VZSC01011589.1:33549-70453 GCA_013398225.1 Steatornis caripensis | reverse complement strand
TGGTCAGGGAGCGCCTAATCACTTCAACTCACTGTGATTGCAGCAGGAGTTCCAGGTGCAATCAGGGAGCGCCTAATTGTCCCAACTGGCTGTGCTCATCCCGGGACAAAGAGGTACCGTATTACTTCTTATCTTGGCTCATTGTACCAACAGGCAGGGTCGTAGAGCGCCCAATTATCCCAGCTCTTTGTTCTCATATGGTGCTGAATGATCTGACATTGCAATGCGGCTTGTTACTAGGGGGGGAGCAGGGTCTACACCACAACAGTATCTGACCTGAATAAATACATGGATGACTTTTTTTTTTTAATGTCATTCTCGTCACAGAGAACCAAAATCCCCTATCGTGCATACAGTACTAAACCACAGGGATCTAGCGATAATGTTAGGGTTATCCTGTAGAATGAGAAAATGGGGTTATCTCCATGCTAAAAAGCTAGCATTGTATCTAGCTCAGAAACCCACTCATTAGAAGTTGTTTTCCGATATGGAGGGATCTACAGAACTGTCCCGCATTCAGGACTTCATGGAAGGCTCATTTGGCTCAAACTGGTTAAAATCTGTGGAAAATGTTAACTGAATAGGAAAAAATGTGGCAGATTTAACACAGTAGTTTCAGCTTTGAGTAGATTTAGTTTTGCACTCAAGTATCCGTGGCCCAGAGGATTTCACAGAAATTTTCAGCAGTCTGTAGCTTGCATAACTGCCAGCTACTGCAGAGATCAAAGTGTGGAACAGAAGGACATGACATAGATGTGTCATCCTAGATTACTTGGACCTATAATCTGCAATGAGGCATCAGTATAAGTTTATAATTTGCAGCAGATCCACCAGTCAAGTACTGGTTGAGCATTGTTTAACCTATAAAAATCTGTATCAATTTTACTCAGACCCAACGTTTCGAAATTTCAGAAGAAATAAGTACTTTCTAAATTTCAGAAGAAAGAAGTACTTTCTAAATTCCATGTAAAGATTAATTTGGCCTCTTCTTAGTAAAGCTAATGTATTTCAGATGAGCAAACAGCATAGACATCCTTTTTTTTTCCTTCTGTCTCTTAGTCTATGTACTGAATGTACTACATACTACATACATACTAAGTACTATGTCCTGAATGAATATCTAAAGGAACAATTATTTGAACAAAATGTGTAGTTGAGCTATAGTATTCTTCAGAATAGATTTTAAAAAACTTCTCTTAAAAATAGAAGCTGTCCGAAACTTTTTGTGTTTTCACCACATTGCAAACGCCTAAATTGTGTTTTTTATGAAAATCTCACTTGGGTGATACAGCTCAGGTAGTTTACAATAGTCAAAGATCTATATAAACCATGCCTTTTAAAACGAATAAAAATTCCTTTTTCTACTCAATATCATTTCCACTGTCAGTGTAGTAGAAATCTGCAACAATTAACAAGTCTTCACAGTTCAGTGGATTTTCCCAAGAATAGAGAAAATTCCATGTTAATGGAATACTGATAAATACTAATTTGGTCTTCTGGCATATCTGCTACAGATTTGATGTATCCAGATATATTTCAGGGAAGGACTGAGGAAAATAGTTATTGTAGGAATCAAGAAGATTTCTACAAGTGGTTCTCCAAAGGAGAGCAGGTCTACCAGAAAAAGATAGATGTGTCTTGTTCTATGACTTTATGGTTAAGTAATTTGGAAAATCACGGTTTAAATCTTTGTTCTGTATTTAGCAAAGGACTATGTAACAGCAAGGTATATGCCCTCTGGAGCAAAAACACAAACAAGGTTGTTTTGAGATAATTCTGCAGAGAGGTAAACGTTTGCATGGACATGCAATTTCTTTTGTTTGATCAGTTGTTGCACCTTGAAGAGATGCTTCTGTGCAGAAGTTCTTCATCCAGTGACCTATTTTTCAATTCGTAATAAAACATGTTACCTCTTCATACAAATCTTACCTAGTTCATTACAATTTCAATAGCATTAAGCAAAGGAAATATCCATATAAAACTGCACAAGAAACACAATTTATGAGTATTGACTTCCTTTTTTTTACTTCCAACACACAAAATGAGAATAGTATCAAGTTAAATCAGTTCTTTGAGAGTACTCACAAATTCAAGGGATCAGCTATATGAGAAAACTTTCATTATTTTCATACTCAACTATCAGTATTTTTTGAGAACTATTTCATTTAAAAAAAAAAGAAAAAATACATACTGTCAAGTTTTTGCTGTGTTTGCTACTAACTGTATGCGCTGAGTTTTTGTCATGATGACATTTCATCTGGGAAAACAGATGTTGGTCACCACCCCTCACTGATGAAGCACGTGGCTTGTTGTGTTATTTCCTGCTACCTTGACAGCTGATGGGAAGGTTTTGATTAAATTTAGATTAGTCATTGGGTTTGTTACTATCATTGCGCTCATTGTTGTCTTACCAGGAAAGGATTCTGATGTATTTAGGTATCCAGGGGCAAGAAGTGAACAGATTATATGCTGACTTTAATGGATGAGTAATAATTAGTTTCAATCTAATATATGATGGACAGCAGCACTGTTACTATAAATACAAAATCTCCCCCTTTGTTACCAGTTCAGCCTGCTGGATATATTCAGCTTCAACATGTAAGAATTACAAACCATTCCTTCTATCGTAGGTGCTGTTTCCCTGAACATGTCTCTGAATGTTGTAGCTGTATGGAACAGTTATTTAGCTATTTTTATACTAAATAATTTGGTGGAGGAAGTGGAGATGAAGAAGAACTCATTCAGATTTTTCAGGAAAAAGAAGTAAGTGTTTTGTAAAACAGGTTACCCCCTAAAAACCTTCTAAACAAAAAATTAAACCTTCCCTACTGAGAAAATTTCACAAGAGAAAACAAAACCACTCTAAATGGCTTATTAAATTTTGTAATCAAATGGGAAGAGACCAGAACAGATCCTTCCTTGAAAGTGTGTTGTAGCCAGCTGTTTACATAGAAGTTAGGGATGGAGCAGCCCTGCTTGGCAAGTCATGTCACACTGTTCTGCAAAACGTTTATGAAACCATAGCTCTCAAAAACATTTTTTTGAAGAACACATATTTTGACATTGTAATTGACCAGATTTTGCATTGTGTATGAGAGTTGTCATCTTGCTTTTAAAAATCTTGTTTTGTGCTAGTATTTTCTCTATTTTCTTCCTACAAGGTCTTTGTCTCAACTCTCAGTGCATATTTTAACTGCTGAACAGGATGATAAGCTTTAAGCATTCCCAGACAATCAGAAACCACAGAGTAACACATCCATCAAATATGTAAATTATACATATATTTTCCTAGTGATTTTTCATCCTTGGTTATAATTAGTAAAGAAAGGAAGAAGACAAGAACAGTTCATTTTGGCCCTAAGTCCTGCTGCAACATGGGGCTTAATAGAAATTGGACAGAAATGGATCTGGAAAGATTTTGGTGACAACTTTTGGCAGCTGCTAGGTGAGAAAAATATTAAAAACTTTAAAACATTTTCTTCAATTATCAAAGCCCTTTGTTGACCAGATTCAACACCTAGTTTACACACATTTTCCAAGGCCACATCTCTAAGTACTCTTTGGCTCTGGCCTTCTAACTTCAAAACTGAACAATTCAACCTCCAAGGCCTGGTGTCTCCCTCCTGTTTCTGGGAGGTGGATTTCACTTGCGTCCTTATCTTTTCTGTTCAGTTTCCCTTGTAGGTCTTTATTGCCTTACACCTATTTGCTATTTCCTTTATGACAGTGGTCATAGTCAACAGACGCTTTTGCTTAATTACAGTGATTCAGAAGTTGCATACTTGTATGGCTTTGCTGGATTAGATGCCCTGTGGGACAAAGTTCCTGATCCGAGGAGTTTAGATATGAAGATGATTGATTGATAGATGTGTTGCAAATACCTAAGCCAGAGAGCACTACAGAGCTAAAATCCACGGATGCAGTGCAAACAAAAGATAACGCAGAGGGATGGGAGCTGTGGTGGGAGGCTGTATTGCCAGGGCGCGCTCTCATCTGCCAAACTACTTCTTTTCCAAGTGTAAATTGGCTCAATATCTGTAAGCTTTTTGATTCAAGTCAACCTCATATCTGCATCTGTATCTTTTGTATTTGGGCAGTACATTGAAGAAATAAAGTATTAGCATTACTAATTCATAAATTTATGTATGGATTGGCTGATCACAGGGCTGTTTGTTTGTTAGTTCTTTCCTAAACTAAAGTTACAGGAAAGAATTCAGAAAAAGTCTGTAATAGAATTTTAGGCCAATTCAGGTGAAAAAGTTATTGCTGTTGTTTGTTTTTAGATTAAAATGTTCGGGTGTTTTTTGTGGGAATGAGCTTTGTGTAAAAGTATCAAACTTTTACACAGAAATTGATTTTTTTTTCCTCTAAGGAGCTGAAAACATTAAAATCTATTTATTACTCATATACACTGACATTCATTATTAATTTTATGTCCCACTTTATTGCTTTCTTCAGGGGAAAACTAACATTCATTTGTTGATCTGTGATATACAGTCAACACAAAGTGTAAGGCTGCTGATTAAATAACAAGCACATTAGGATCTTTTTTTTTAGTGGGTGCCGGCACTAGCAGCTGCTTGACAGTCACTTAAGGGTGGTTTGCTTGTTACCCTGGTGGATCAGCACTGCTCAGTGTGTACTTTCACCCAACAGCCCAGAAGTTTTTGAAAATTATGAAGAATTATTTCCTCCCTCCATAACTGCAAGTTAAGAGTATGGAGTTTTTTTCCCAGACTTGATAATAAAATCGAAGTGTGTATTTATCCCACCTCATCTAGGCCTCTTTTTTCGAATTGTGGTCATGTCTCCCAGAGGAGGAGAAGGAGAAGAGAGAAAGAGAGTGAGTGACATAGCAAGTGATATGACTTCAGAGGGCAATTCAGCTCTTACGTTTGCTGTCCTCTGTGGGTCATCTGTGCGTTGAAGAAGTTGATTGGAATGATTACAGCTCCTGCTTTATGTGCTTCAGATACTGGAAATGAAACTGGGCTAAGGACTCTGTCTCTGAGCCTCTGTACCAAATGGCTCAGCACGTAAGTGTTGTGATGGTGTGTCTGCACCGTGTCATTGAGTATAACACCTGCACAGGCCAAGGCAGCTTTGAGAGACGGTTAAGACAATTTGCTTTCAAGCAAGGCTGCTAGCTCAGCCACAGCCCTACACTGGTCTGCTTCACCATCTTATGGCTCTGGGAGAGCTTTCCTGGGAGCCTGGAACTCCTGTTTGCACATACTCTGCCCTGCCATGTAGACGTTATAGACAATGTCCCTCTCACCACTGGAAAACCAGATGTGGAATGTGACATGGATTGGTTTTTCTATTTGACTAAGTCCATCAGTATTCTTATGCCAGTTTGCATTGCTACCTCAGTGGCAACTTGACCTCACCAAGGCAGTATCAATCTGGCTTTGTGGTCTCTTGTGCTATTAAGCCTTTATACAAGACTGAAAAGATATTAAATTTCAAAAGACTCATTGCATACTTTGCCCAAGCATGTAACTGGCTCCCACACCAGAATTTTATGGGGTTCTTTTTGTTTATTTGGTTGCTTTTTATTATTTAAATCTTTATGCAATGGTCAAAAGCAGGAACCAGAACGGTTGGTACAATTTGAAAAATTTACAGAAATTTGGAATAATTTGTTTGCACTAATCCTTGTTTTATGCTTGAAAATGCTCCTATGCATTTGTAAGCCCTTGGAGATAAGCCTATACCTGATGCAGTGCAAGTGATTCTTCTGAGCCTGAGGAAGGGAATAACTATAGGAGGATTAACAGATAAGTGTCACTCCAATGTGCCATTTTATAACAGAGATTGATGTTTGGTTCAGGTTTATACTAATTAGGTGAAATAACATACATGCAGACTCCCATGGGAGATCTGGACTCTGTTTTGGTTGTCCATATAAGTTCAAATACCTGTTTAAATGAGACCTACTAGCTTCCCGTGCCCAGTTAACATACATAATTTACTTAAAATGGATTCACTACAGTGAGTGGATTTACTTCTGAACCTCCGGTAAAATGAGAACCTCTTCTTTTCCAGGAGGTATATTTATACCCTCGAAGAGTAGTATTTCAATGTTTATACATATCTGTTGTGTATTTCATTACTGCTGTTGGTCAAGAGGAATGATGAACTATGCATGTCTCATAACGTGTATTGATCTTCTTGGAGATGATTTAAACATCTATCAATATCTCTTCTGGCCTCCATATGAGATATAATGCTGTATCTTCTTTCCATTTTCAATTCTTATTGTGGCTTGAAATCCTCTCACAATTCTTTTTATTCTCTTTAGCAATAATTCAGAATTATCTATTCAACAGTTAATCAATTAATAGAAAATTACTGCACTGGATTTAGGTTGTTTTTCTGGTGTTAACTTCATTGCTATTGTCCGAGTTCTCTTTTGTTGTGTGCAGTTTCACTACAACTTGTTTTCTGGTTTTCAACACTAGGACTCAGTCAGTCTCTTTGGTACTGTTAGTCCAATGAAGAGACCAGAATAAATTGTTAATAAATTTTACTTTTCTGTGACTGGAGTATACCTCAAGATGAATTAACAATGATCTAGATTTTGAATGTAATGATGAGCTTTTTATATTCTGTTTCAAACATCTAATGTTCAATTAGCCCCTAAATTTCTTTGATGTAAATTCAGAAATCATGCCTGGATGACTGCATTCATAACTGCATTATGTAAACAGCGTAAACATCCACAATAGCAAAGGAGTTCTGACCTTCAGCTCTGCTCCAGCAGCTCCACGGATACTTGGTTTCCATCATTGTTCTGTGTAAAGTATTGTTCACTTGGATATGTTTTCACTACTTCGGAATCTTTTTAAATATAATTGATTAAAGCGCCTCTATATAAACTGAATTCCCCATGTGGACTTTTTAAAGTCTCTGGAACCTGATAAGCTTTTGTAACAGAAGAAGAAATGTTTCATGTGGCTTGAAATCCTCCTTGCATAAAGGAGCATTTCATCAGCCACCGCCTACTCTGCTAAGCTCTGCTGGCACAGTGACACCTGAATCCCATAGTCTAACTCTAACTAGCTTTTTTGTCTTTGCCTCAGGGTAAGAGATTCAGGAAGGTTGTATTGTTGTTCAGCAACAGAAGATACTGCTGAGCCAATGCATTAAAATAACATAAAAGTTCCTCTATTCTTGGACAGAGGTTTGCATAAAGGGCATGCCACTCTCTGTTTGTGGGGCTCTTGGATATAGTTATTTAAAAAACTTGGATTAACTAGCAAACCATTGAGAATCTAAGCTGTATATAACAAAATAGGGGGAGGTCAAGAAGTACTAAACACATCTCAAGTTAAATTAAAAGTAAAACTCAGAAAAATAATAGTTTAAGCTTCAAACTCTGGGGCAAACAAGCTGCAATCTTTTGACTGTTTTTGTGTTTCCAGCAACAGTGACAATGAACAGGTAAGGATGAAAGCAAACATGCATGGAACAAGAACATTTTCCACCTCTGTCACTTTAAAACATACTCATTTCTGAATCTGATCTGCAGCCATGAAGAAGAAAGTGTGCATATTTTAGCGTAGCAGAAAGGAGCTGTAATTATGTTCTTGCAAGGGCTATGAACATTATGTTTTTCTTTTCTTCCCGGGAGTCAAACTTTCTGAAACATTCTCAACTACTACGGCAAAACTCACAGAAAACTCTCCTCTCCCCTTCAGTTGCTTTAAAACCTGAGACAGCTGAGGAAAAGAAATAGAAAATTTACAGGTGAAGGTTTATTTTATGTTTCTTCTATTTTGTGAATGTAAGACACTTAACACATGGCGATTCTCCAAAATCAGGCTTGCAGTTCAAAGAGTGAGAAGCAAAGTTTAGTTCATCAGACAGGTGTTATTGATGGATTAGCTGGAATCCAAACACATTTTAATGAGTATCGGATGGAAGACCGTAGCTTGATACGGAATGATAAAACTTTAAACTTTTCCTCAACTTGTCTTGTTGCTCTTCCATATCTTATGTGCTAAATAGACTTGAATCAGTTCCTTTCCTGACTGAGAGCCACATGGCTACAGGTAGGTTTTCCACAACTGATCATGAAATACAGCTGTCTCAGCTAGTGTTAACCAGCATGAAAACATGGTCTTAGAGCGCGTTTCAATGCTGGGAGTGTTATTGACGGAGCTGTCTTTTAGGTAGCAATAATAGTGCTTTCCTTGCATCGATGCGATGCTTTTACTTCTGCTGTATAAAACATACTCTGCAAGCAGGCACAATGAAGCAGATGAAACTTCTTATAAGGGTAATGCTCTTCAGGTGAGAAGCTGTTATAACCTGGCTTTGACCACCCAGAGACCAGTGACACAAGCAGAGGACATGAGGGAGGAATAACGCTGATTGCACTTCCTTTCCAAATTCTGGGGCTTCTGTGCAATCAGGCAGATTTCAAAGACACTTTTGTTGGGAAGTAGAAGTTCTTCTAGGCAATAGCAGAGAAAGCTTGCATCTGGATAAGAACAGAAGTCTCAGGGCATTATCTTGTCCACTGAAACTTCCTGGAAGTAAGATTCTTAGACCTATGTGTCAGTATGTTTTCCTATAAAACACAAAAGGATAGACAATGATGGTGTTTCTGCTGTTGAGGGACCCAGGACACCAAACCGCTTTAACCCATGTAAATAGAGATCAGCTTTGAGAAGACAGTGTTGCTGAAAGCCCTGGTCTAGCTTGGAACTCTTAATATCAAATGTCTGTTCTTAGCAATTCCTTCTCCTGCTTGTTTTTGATTACTATTTTTTTTTCCAGTGCTTTACTTTTTTGCAGGATGAGGCGGATAAGAAAATACTGTTACTGTGTATGTAAATATTCTGCACAAGTTCACCTTATTTGCCTATCTACTTATTTTCTTATTCATAAATCTAGAGGATTTATAGTATTAATTTAAGTATTTTTATATTACTATTTGGAGACGTTTCTCTCTTGAACCAACTGATAAAGAATTTCAAGTCCCTAGCTTTCAAACTTCAGTGAAAGTATTTTCTTAACAGAAGATCAGTGAGAAAGAAGAAAGCAAAAATGGAAGTTTGGAGAAAATGAGTAAAGTGAAGGGGATATGGAGGTTTGCTATCTTCTGTATGCTTTCTTATTCTTCCTTTGAGAGGAAAAGTAGTAAGTTATCAGCTTTATAATGTAGGGCTTTTTAAAACTTAGGTAATTTGCAGATAAGCTACTATACCGTATATGCCATTGGACATACATTCATAATAAGTCTATTAAAATGTGAGGAAGTATATTTTTTCTAGAGGTATGATCATGGATTTATTCAGATTTGTTGTATACCTGGGATGTCAGGAAAACTTGGAGTCAGTCTTTATTGCTGATATTTTTGCACCTACAATGAGGATTGGCACTTGGTTTTATTGCCAAGTAAAAAAGAAACAGTACTCCAATGGTACGTTGTGGAAAAGGACCACAAAACCTGTGAAGGTGCCTCCCTGTCCAATTCATTGAAAGATTGCCGAAGGCTTGGGGAAAGCACTTATTTAAGCTTTCAGCAGAGAGTTTTAAAAAATTTGCCTGCTTGTGATTTGACAGATGAGGGAGAGGGAAAGATGCAGATCAAATGTGCAGCCAAGTATTTGTCTCATCAGTTTTGGGATAGCACTCCTAAAGCTAGTGGCTAAGTTGATTCAAAGCTTCATCACGGCAGCTTGTGCCTTCATCCAGTTGCATAGCTTTTGCAGCAAGGATTTCTGGTAGTGTTGAAAAGTAGCCAAGCATGTTTCCACTGGGCATCTGGCTTAAAATTGTTGTTTCATAATCTTTGATTCAATTCCATTTGTGTATTAAAAAAAAAAAAATTACTTCAGCTAACTAGCGTCAACTCATTTAGGCAACCCATGCTTCCCTCACCTTGAAAAACTGTGCAAAGCACAACCCACAATGAAAGCAGGCAGGGTAAAAGTTGAAGGCAGGGAATGTCTTTCAAGGCAGATGACATTTAGAAACATGGTCTCCGTGAAAAAGTGTTAGCTCAGGAGAGAAGTCAGAGGACATTTTCCCACCTTGCAGCAGGCATCCTCAAAGCACAGCATCAGAGCATGTATCCTTTTCCTGTTTTACCACACAGGACAAAAGTAATTCTTCAGTTTAGAGGCCTCGCCCTATTGATAATCAATTTAACTTAAACAGACAAAAATGCTTAAGTTTGTTCTAGGAATCAGAGTGGATGCTGCAAGGTATTCCTTTACCTCCTATTGCTATGACCTAAATGCACGCTTCATGCCATGAGTCCGCTTTTTTTCCCTGTTATTAATTTTACCCCCTCAGCACAAATTTCTGTTCAGCAGCAGTAATCAATGATATCCTGGCTCATGAAACTATCAAGCAGTAAAATCTACTTTTTCACAGCTAATCAGGTAGGGAGGAGATGACGAAAAGAATAAATTTTATGCACAATATTTTTGTACAAATAACGAACATAAACTAAGAGTATGTAAGCCAAGAGAAAAACAACATCAACTGTATTCGTGGAGTGCCTAGATTCAGTGCAAGATGAGAAGCATATTTCCTGCTGTGCCATCCGAGTAGTATGACACTGTATGCTGAAGTTCATTCTTCTCCTCCCGTCATCATTCAGCAACAGTGTATAGCTTCATTGCTTCAGTCACTGGGTTACTCCTCTTGTGAGGTAAGTAGTTTTTCATGCAAGAAATTGATTTCATATTTGTGCATGTTTTTTATATTGCTTTATATAGCCTTCAGTTTGTTTTTTTGCAAAAGTAAATTGGCTTGCCTTTAAATTCACATGCTTGTTCTTAAGATGGCAATAAGAAAAGGGCAGCTACTGAACCAGACTTTGCCTCACAGCACAGAGCTTGTGAGCATATTGCTTGTCCTAGTTGATATAAATCAAAATCCAGAGTAGCTTTCACCATAACTGTACTTCCATGTGCATTTCCATGGTGAGATACATCCCAAGTTGTGAATCAGGACAGTACTCACATATCTCCAGCCAACTGATAGAGCTGAAATCAGCTGAACACTTTCTGAAACCTATTAATTTCACTCCATAGAAAGTACCAGTTTTGAAATGGTTATCTGTATTTTTTTCCCACGGATTGCAAGAATAATCCTAGGTAAACCTGTCAGCTTGAAGCCTGAGGAGAAAGGTTGATCTTTCCCTGATCTCTAGTGAGATGGACGACCGTAAGGGCTTTCAGGCTCTGCTAGAAAAACAGGCCAGAACGATGCAATAGGCACACTGAAACACGTTGATTTATGGCTCTTAAAACATCTGGAGGCATTTCTGTTAAAGCCAATTATTTAAAAAGTTGGTGAAAATGTAAGATTTATAATAATGCTAGAGAAATGCAGACAAGCCAACTACCCTCCATGTATAATGACAGAAATAGATACCTTAATCTCATGGCACAGATTTGTAGTCCATGTGAGAGAAATTTTAGGCAAGGAAAGCTTGGTGATTTTTTTCTGAAAGGAAAGAAAAGATTTGCTTAGCAGGGGCTGCTTGTGACCCCCCTTCACCATTGTACTGCTGTTATGAAATAAAATGCTGTGAAGTTGTGCATGTAGTTTGGTTCATCAGGCCTGGGCAACACACACAGCTGGTGGGGAAACTGGTCATGGGAAAGACTTTAAAGAAAGCTAGCAGGAGCTAGCAGCAAGCCGAGACGGTGAGGGATTTCCTGGCTGATCAAAGTCACAGCTGATTGATACACGACAAACATGGGTGAGTTACTCAGCCTGGTCAGTGGGGAAGAGCAGGTGGTACAACACATGAACGAATTGAGCAGACCCTAGTGGGACCTCTTAACCCAATAGCATAAACTCAGAGTTCATTGTATTTAATGTCATTAACATAAAGTCATTTGGGCTGCTGAGAGCCCGAGATTCAGTGATGGCCCACTACTAGAGCAGTCACATACAGCTAAAGGAGAAGGGCTTATTTGGGAGTATTCTCTGTGTGTTCTGAAAAGCGTTTTACTTTTCAGAGAATATGCACATTTCCCAAAATGGTATATCATTGCGCTTTCTCTTTCACCCCTCCAATAAAATCTGTTTATTTAAATCTTTGTTTTTAACTTATTTTTTGTGAAGTCCACAATATTGTTTGCTGGGTGGCCAGACAATGTAGTTGCTGTTCCTGGTTTTCTGGACAGGGACTAAGGTACTAGTTACAGAAAAACTGAAAAACTGTTCTGTCAGTAAGTGCTTGGCAGAAATGTTACACTTCTAAGATATATTTGTTTTATGAAAAAAGCCCCAAACAGTATAGTAGTATGTGTGTTCATCTAATCTAGTGGGCAATAATAACTTGAGTGTGTCACCTATCTTTTGAAATTAAAATGACTGATAGTTTCTAGCCAGTAGGTGAAAAATTCAGTTATTGCAAGTAAGTAACTCACAATGTGCACAGCAAAGTTCAAATTTCGTATTTTGATGGCCAAGTTGTGCTTCACTGTGAAGTGGTGAAAAAATGTCCTGCATTACAGGATTTTTCTTGCAAATCTCTTTGGCAAGTGCTCATGTATCTCCAGGGGTGTTCATCAGATATTTTCAAAACTGCTGTTACGAAATATAGTCAATGTTTCTAGGAAAAGATGAATGAAAGAGAAGTTTTGCTATTTTTTAAAATGGAAAAATTTGTTGGCAGTAGTGGAACTCTGTCATACATATATATTTTTTGTTCAACTGATGGTTTATTAAATCTGTTTTCTAAAAGTTTACCAGAATTTACCATGTTATTATTGAATAGACATGGTATTTCAAAATTATTCTCTTCAAAGAGTAATTGTTATGTAAAACACTTTGCCAAAACTGTACAGGTACAGTGACATCAAATGCAACCTTTCTGGAGTAAGTAAGCATTATCTGTGTTGATTAACTTCATAGGTAACCATTCTCTAGTCATTTCCATTTTAGAAATGTTATTTTCGCCCTTTCTCCAATGAATCTTCACGTACCCTTTGAATTGTCAGTCATCAGTGAAGTCAATTCACAATTCTCTACCGTTCTCCTCTCTGCATTACACCACCTATTTAAACAGTAACAATGTCTTGCATGAAAATCTTACAACAGTTTCACTGGAAGGTGATACTTTGGGGTTTTTTTTATTACTAAACTGTCTGAGAAATAAAGCTCATGCTTCAGTTTTGTGACGGGCATGAATGTTCGTTCTGTGAATCTACTGGCTGATTCATCGGTTTGACAGAAATAGATGTCTTAAAATATTTTTTTTAAATTTAAATCCTTCAATATTTGATCCAATTGATGTCTTCTACAGTCATACATAGTAACTAGGGTTCCATATTTTAGTTCTGATAGAATTACTTTTAAACCTACTATGAACATCACTTTATTATCAAGTTTGGTTCTCCAGGAACTATGTTAACAGCTTTCAACTAACTGTATTTTGAACTATTCCTCAAGACTGTTCCACATTTTAGAAGTTGTCACTGAGTACTTGAGTGCCACATAGCATGAGAAATGATTTCAGGTGAACGAGTAAACCTTTTCCTTTGAGCCCAGTTCTTTCTTGTACTTACATGGAACCCTTCTCCTGCACTTCAGGTGCAACTGGCTAGCTTCAGTTGGAGTTTGAGTTAAGCAGGATGCTGGTCACCAGCCATTTTCTTGACTTTTTGGGCTGGCAGACGAGCGTACTTAGATAAGGTTGTTAAGTGTTTTCTTGAAAAATTTGTACACTATAATACAGCAGGCACAGTTACCAAGAACTGAACTATAGATAGAAACCTCTTTGGAAGAAATAGTTCCATTATTGTAAATAACGAATATCAGAGGTAGAAAGATAAAAACATTTTTCCTTGTTATTTTTAATCTTCTAACCTTCACGATCAAAAATGGGAGATAGACATTTCTATGATATGAATGAAGAAAAAAAAAGGAAGCTCAATTACTGTTTTTTTCTAAATGCATGTAAGTTTCTTGAGATTAATCTGTCATTGCAGCAAATTTTTCAGCTACAGTACTATATGTCTTCTGTAACTGGAAGTCATAGAATCATAGAATGGTAGGGGTTGGAAGGGACCTCTAGAGATCATCTAGTCCAACCCCCCTGCTAAAGCAGGTTAGCCTAGAGCAGGTTGCACAGGAATGCATCCAGGCGGGTTTTGAATATCTCCAGAGAAGGAGACTCCACAACCTCTCTGGGCAGCCTGTTCCAGTGCTCTGTTACCCTCACAGTAAACAAGTTCCTCCTCATGTTCAGGTGGAACTTCCTGTGTTCCAGTTTGTGCCCATTGCCCCTTGTCCTGTCGCTGGGCACCACTGAGAAGAGTCTGACCCCGTCCTCTTGACATCCACCCTTTAGATATTTGTGAGCATAAGTCTTGACTGACTTATTCATGAATGTCATGGGTTTGGGAGGAAAAAAAATCCCTCAGTAGAAAAAAAGGTGATTTTTTTTGTTTGTTTAAGTCAAAAAGGATGTGACAAAAACAGGTTGAAAGCGATTTACAGCAGCTGACAAGTGGAGCTGTTAGTTCTACATTTACTCTATGTGTCTTTTTGCATCTGGTGTTAACCCTATGTATATCAGTAGTTTTAATCTGTTGTCCTGACTTAAAAGCAAGGATCCAAGGTAACATCATAGCACCAAAAAATGATGTGATTTATCATACCACAGAGACTGCTAGAGAGATGAGGGATTCTGGTGAAAGGCTGTGATTCTTTGACACTCTGAGTAAGAATCTTTTAAAAGTCAGAGAAATTGCAAGGATCACTTCTGCAAAATCAGTGTTACACACTGAAAGCTGCAGAAGCATCTATTGCTTGTGGAAATTTCTCAGTAGCATGAACAACTAGATACAAATCTCCAGTAACCAACTTCCAAGTAGAAACTGGCACTGGCAGATGAAAGTTATTTGAAATTAAGATGCACTTAAGCCTGTTTGTACAAAGATACAGACAGTCACATTTGCAAATTTGGCCTTAAATATGTATCATTGAAAGAGTCCATCATTATTCAAAGGCATACTTTTGAAAAATGTTTAAAAATGAATCTTAAACAAGGTTGTTTCCTTTGGACTAAAGAGACTTTAGAGTAGGCAGATGTTGTAGCTGTGATTCTTATTCAATTATATTCAGTAGAAAAAAATACTTAGTTCCTTCTCCCACACAAAATCTAAACCAATTCTTTCAAAAAAAGACAGCAACAGAAAAGAAATTTTGGTATGGGTGGCTCATATTTCAAATCTTTTTCATTTTAAATGGATTTACTGTTATGAAAGGTTTAAGAAGCCCACCAGTGAGAAAAAAATCTCTTTACAACTTTACAGAAATGGAATATTGGGTGTTTGGGGGTTTTGTTTGTTGTTCTTTTTTTTTTTCCTCCCCACATACATGGTTCTCTTGTAGGCATGTAAAATAAATACACCTGATGAATACCTATGCTCTATGGTGACAAAGGTAACAGCCATGATGTGATCACTGAGGTTTAGAGTAATTTGTAAGTCATTAATTCGTCTACATAAAGTTCTTCCTATAGCACATGGGCAGAGATGAGTGTCCATTCTGACTATCATATAGATGAATCATAGTCTGAAGATACCTATCTCTTCCCTATTGCTTAAATGATCACTTATACCAGATTATATTGTTTAGACAGCAAACGTTAGGTGAGATATACCTTCCTGCAATCAGTTGGAGAGACTAGTCAGCAAACAATGCACTCTTCAGTAATGTAGCACTTGTAAAATTAAAAAAAACGATGTTTTTTAAGGAAAATTGAACAAAATATGATAAAAAGCAATGACACTGTTTTTAATTTTTATTTTAATCTAGAGAAAGTTTACAAAGGGTGTGCTTACCCCAGCTACTTTGGAGTACCTAACAGCTAAATGGGAGTATCATTACTTTTTGATCCTCTCCATCCAAAGGAAGAAGATAAGCTCTGTCAATGTGATTCATCTCATGCTTTCTGAATGATGAAAAAACCAGACAGCTACCTTAGAATAAGTTAGTTAAGAGTGTAATGGTGCCAACTGTGAGTCTGCTACATAGTTCTTTCACAAACAAGTATACTTTTCACTTCCTCCTTCTTTGCAACACATTTCCCCTATCACTATTAATATCACTGATATAGCTGATAAATAGTAAACTGGATTTGGCTTGAAAGTTCTCTTTAAATTGTCAAATGAAACTGATCACTCAAATTTCACTTAAACACAAGAAAGTGCTGAATTTTCACGGAAACAACAAAGTGCTGAATTTTCTAAATGCAAAATTACAATTGAGCAATTCTTGAGGGTAACTAGTTATGGAAGATGTGTGTGAAACACTGAATGCTTTATGGTCTTCTTCTGCAGCTTCTTGAAGACTGTTCTAGCTCTAACAACTACATCAGTACACACTCATTTTTAGAGAAACTAGTGATGCTTCTGTGTTTATTAAGGCCTAATGTTGTTGCCATAGGTACACCGTCCTGAAAAAGACATGGATGAAAGGACTTTTTTTAATGTATCCTTTCTTTTACAGGGATGTTTTCTCAATGCCTAAACAGTCTAGGTACTGTTCTCCAGTTACTGTATGCCCTCCCTCAACTTACTTGATCAACTTGAGACTCTGTGTCCATGGCAGCTGGCAGGCTGTGGGAATTCAAGACCATCCCTGAAGCTTCCTTCCAAGGGTAGGGGTCTTGACTGAATAACAAATTGAAGATTCATGGCAGCCAGAGGCCACAGCACATGACAGTTTTCTTTGGTCCTGGAGTCTAGAGGAAAGAAGAGAGGCTGAATCCTTGGGTGTAAGTTTTGTCTTTTCTGCTTTGTATGGGCTGCTGTCCACAAAAGCAGGTTCATGGGGAGTGTTGTGAGGAGAGCTGACAACACCCTAGTGGGTCATGTTCTGGCCCAGAATGCTTGCTTTTTTTTTGAACTAAACCAATGAAAGAACATAGCAAATCAGGCAGAATTCCTGTGCTGAGTAACAGGAATGGTTTTACATGATGCAGATGTGGTGGGGTGATATGCATATAAAAAATGTTTGGTCCAAAGCTTGTAGCAGTATTTTCATACTGCTGTGACTAGGACACCTTGTTCTTGAGTAGAACAGAAGATCCTGAAACAGATTATATCAGAGAGAAAAGCAGATATAGTTGACCCCAAAACAAGAATATGCCAATTGAAAATTCAATACTTTCTTTTCTCCTGTGTATTACCTGCTGTGAGATTCTCAAGGCAGAGCAATAGCACATAGAATCAAATTATCTGTTCTTTTTTACCAGCTAAGTAAGGTTGTTGGGAGTATGATGGAAGTCAATTGAGAGCTGCACCCCTGCCCTTGACAAGGTGCCTTTCCAAGAGCAGCAGTAGACAGATGGTTGCCTCCAAAGTGGACGTAGGTCTCAAATCCCAGGAATGTTTGTAGTGTTCTCAGTGAGGTCACAAGCATGTTCTCTGACTATGCCTTCATAAAAAACTAGTAATTTTGAATCTCTAATTTTAGAACAGACATTTTAAACATACATAATTATGTATTTTTGTAACGGTTGTGCTTTTTTTTACCATAGTATTGAAATTTCCTAACCAACTCATTTGGTTACATTTGGAAAAATCTTCTGTCTTTGAATGCTAGAATTAGGAAGACAAAATAAAAAACACTTACTAATCGATACACAAGATAAAACAATTGGCCAAACTAATACAGTAAAGAATCAAACTCCCGAGATAAGCTGTGGCAAAGAAGCAAAGGAAACCACTCACATGTGCCCTGTATCCTGACTAAGAAACAAGAGGAATCTTTCAAGTTTATGTGAGCATTTGAACTGGAAATGCTATCTTTTTTTGTTGTTGTTTTAAAAAGAAAAGATAAAAAAAAAATTCAGGGCAAATATGTTACCAACCTGTAATGATTTTGTTTTCAAAGCATTAAGGTCAAGCTATTTGCATTCATCTATCATAAAGTGGAAATAGGGTTTGCCAACAGGTCATAAAAAGAAGAACAAAAATAGTGTGTCATCACATAATACACAAGGCTATGACCTACAATAACAACTTACGCTGAGATATTACAAAAAACCCCCGGTGTATGAAAACTAAATTCTGTTTAGTATTAGTAATAAGGATTTTAATATTAGAAAGAAAGCAAGCTGTTAAAAGACATATAAAACAGAACTTTGAATGTACTCAGTAACATGATGTCAAAAGCAGTATCTTTAAGAAGAAACTGAATAAAAGAGCTGAGATGTTTACTGAGTTTTAATAAAACCGACAAGCATCCTAAAGACAGAAAAAGTGCAATTTGAGGAGAACAAAACTGTGATTAAATTAAAGTAAACAAGCTGTAACAAGGAGGAAAGGTCTTTCTACAAATCACTTTAGTTTGAGAATATGTCCTGAACAAATCAGATGGTTACATAAGAATGTCAAAAGCACCATTAAACCTATTACCGATAGACTGCTCAGCTACCATATAATCAAAGTGTGTTAAAGGATTCTTTTTGATAGCACTGACACTAAGGATATCATCAGACTCAGCTATTATTATCTTTAACAGAACCACAAGTAACATGAGATGAAATGTGCTCACTAAGATCAATGTGTTGCTCATCATTGCTGAGGTTTGTTCTGTAATGTTGCTCTTAAACAGGCTGTTTATTTCATTTAATAGTCATAAAGAAATACCATATAATGAGAAAGCTCTGATTCATCCTCCAAATAGTTGACAGATAACATGGAATTAAGTCAGTCTTTCATCTCTCAGCTCTTTTTTTTTCATCTTTTTGTTAATATGTCTGTGAATAAGCTAATAAAAAAAATGCTAATTGAAATGGAGCTCAAATCCAACATAAAGTGTCTTAGCAAGCTGTCATTTACTTCTGCTAAGCATATAAGCACTGTATTAAACTAGTCTCATAGCTTACAATCTCTAGAAGAAAGTGAAAGTGAAAAAAATCTCATTACAAGATTGAGACTATAATCATCTGTATTCTTTTGAGTTAATTGTGAAAAGTGTATCCATAGCAATTAGCAATGCAGCATTAAATAATTACAAGAATTTAATCCAAATTACCTTTCTAAATAGATTCAAAGCTGAAGATCTTGAAATGGAAACACAGCAATCTTTTGAGTGACTTAGTGCAAATAATGTCATAATGGAAGATCTTGGAAGATAAATTACTGTCAAGAACAGTGGCTGATAAGTAATTGATTTTTTAGCTTTGTAATCAAAGAATTAGTCTGATTGGAAGCAAAAAAAAATATTCTCTCTTTTTTTATTAAATTGTAAAGGTTAACAGATTTCAGGTGAAATACAATGATTTATTTTATTCTTATTTTGTTATACTGGGGATGTATTTTAAAACAGGGCAAAATGAAACTCTTTTTCTACTTTAATTAGCTCCGAACCACAGTATAAGCTCATTTCCTGTATTGGTTATAATCTCCTTTGACTTAAATGAGCACTTAAGTTCGTACCTCATACATTGACATATGTATTTAGCCAATGAATTGTAGGTGAGCTGTATCCTGGATTTTCATCTCACCCAGTTAAATATAGCAGGATGATCTGTATCCCATTCCTACCTTGAGATGGAATGAATTGCTCTATGGAGGTTCCCCTATTTACTTCTATGGCAAGACGTTAAGTGAAATCTCATAATAACTGACTCTATAGACTAGATATTCCCTTATCAGGGCAAGCATTACATTCATTTTCCTGCTCCAGGCTACATGTAATTACTATTGACACAATTTCATTTTGTGCATGAGAGAAATTGAACACAACCCTTTGCAGACTGTTTCAAAAAGCAGGAATAAAACCATTTATCCGAACAGTGGACTGAAATGTCATGCAGCAAGAAAAGATCCTGAACTTTGATCTTGCATATACTGTATGAATAATTTGGTTATTGGGTAACTATGCAAAAGGCTAGAACCATCATATCAGTATCTTTAAATATATAATTTGGGAATAAAAAAAAGACTGTTGATATTTTTCAGTGAATTCAACCTCCCTACCTCCAAATTTCTCGATGACCAAGCACAAATTTTTTGACTGAAGATGTTATGAACAAAACTGATATTAGTCAGAAATATTGCAACAATAAATCAGAATATACTACCTATTGGCTCATTTTTCCTCAATATGATCAAAATATTTGCAGACAGTAGCCTGCCACTCAACTCTTCTTTATTCTATTACTTTTGAAAAGTGATTCCACTGTGCATCAGCAAATATTTAATACATTCAGCTCACCAAAAAGCATTGTCATTAATTTTTTGCATGATTTGGATCCATTTGGTCCTATTGCACATGAACAGTTTGATTAGAACTGATATGAACTGATGTCTGCTTGAAAAGTCATGAAAATTTACATCAGCAGAAAATAATTAGCAAAGCTGGTGCTGAGATAAGCTTCTTGCTTCAAACAAGTTCTCAGAAACAAATTTTTGCTTCATGTACTGATGACAATTTGCAAGCAGTCATCCATTTTATTACATTTGGGTGCTTACTCAAAGAAAAATACCATGCCATGAATTGCTAACATAATTTCCTGCAGTAGCTATGGGTTCCTTGGAGTTCTTTTGGCCAAGTACCAAACTAGCTAGTCTCTGCTCTGCTTGTGACATTATGTTTGATCACATCATAAAGTGGTAAGTCTGTGGAATGTATACACAGCACTATACACTAATAAAGTGTTTATCCTTTAATGTCTCCCAGATGCTTGCCTGTAACTTTTTCCAGTAGTAAAGGGAATGTGTTGGCTTGATGTGATCTTGTGTTTATATTGTGTCTTGGGCCCATGTGATAAGTCATGTTCTTTCCTCCTTTACTTTTGTAGAATCAGTAAAGCAAGTTTTTTCTTAAGGGTCTATTCCTCTATGTGTAACACATACTAGGTCCATTAAATAACTAGGATCAAATGTTCTTAAAAACAGAAGTTAGAGGAACATCCTTCAGGGAAAAGCAGTCCATAATTTCTGTGTTATGTAAAATAAAATTCGGTGGGACTGATGTTGTTTAACTTCAGAGTGTTTTGGAGTAATTAGAATGAACAGAAGATTTCCCAAATTTAGGGCAACACTCAAGACTCGACATGTTTATTCTGCCATTCAGAAAGTAAGTGTGTGATGCATGGGATCTGACTCTTTGCTGCTTAACATTTAGTGCTGTTATTTATGGTAGTTAAGGCAGGTGCAAACAGTAAGTGTTGTAACTATCTTTTTACTTATGTTTTGCACAGACGTACATTGTCAGCTGAATAAGCATTGAGTGCCATGTGGCACTAGGTAAATGAAACCCTGTTTTTTTTGCCCAGGTAGGAGTGCCTGTTGTGCTAAGGCTGAAAATCAATCAAGGAAAATCAATCAAGAAAAGTCAATCAGAATATTTTATCAATTAATTAACGTGAAAGTGTAATGTTCTCATTTTTTTCTTTGTTTACTCTGTGATGAGATACCAGGTAAAAATTTTGAACATGTTTAACTGCCTTTCAAGCCCAAGTACTCTTTCAATAGCACTACAGACTTTTAGGCTCAGACTATTTACGCTTGTCAGAGCACTTCACAGCGTACGCGATTTGTTCTGTGTCTGTTATAAAAGCATCTGCCAACATAGTGATTGGCATAAAGAACAAGATCTTTGGTTGACAGCGGAAGCTTCCATTATGCAAACGGTTGTACTGTCAAAACTGAGTTTTGATGAATTAGCTAATTTTACTTGAAAGGGCTGGAAGAGATCACGTTAGTGGAGGCACCGACTAGTCACGATGATACAGAATACCATCGGGACTGAATTTTTCCAAGTCCAAGCATAGCATTAGATGTGTGCATCTTGTTTTTACAAAATGGCAGAACTGCTAAAGCTCACTGTGCAAGATACGGTACAGGGCTGTAGGTCTTCAAATTTACCTCTGGAACGGCTCGGTGTTACGGACATGGTCCTACAGAGTCCCATACCCCATGATAACACGGCTCCCTGTGCACATGTTCTGAAGCACTCTGAAAGGAAATCCACACAGCCAGCACCTTGAACAGCGAGTAGCTTGAAGTCAGCTTGGTAAAGGGAGACCTGTCCTGAGAGAGTCACTAAACACCAAGCAAAGGGACAAGCCCCAAATACCACATGCTGCATATCTCAATAACAACACAGGAAGAAAATCTTGCCCGCTGAAAAGCCACAGGTAGATGATGATGACACAAAGACCATAATTTTCTTTAAAAAAACTCACCTACTTGATGGTGGTAACAGTACCATTCTGCTGCTCTAACAAATATCTGGTGAGAACACACACCAAGCGAATAGGAGACCGATTCATTTCTCTGTAGTACCTGAGGGAATCAAATCAAGCCCTTCTACCTTTCATGTGGGAGGCTGTAGATGTTTTCCATGCACTGAAGCTGCGCAAAGGCTAATGATCCTATGACAAAGAGCATAGCAATCATCTAATGATCAGGATTGTCAGCTACAAAGGAGAGAGAAAGATCATGAGCTCTGTTTTCATCTGAAATACCTGCATGGGACAGTTATAGGAGCAAATATTTAACTGCTGAAACAGTAAGTGTCTTCACTAAAAAGGGGAAATAGTTATTGCCAACCCCACATGATGACACAGAAATTTGGTCTTGCTATTTTGTGTTCCAACAAGTGGACATATTTGACTGAAATTTATAGCTGCATAGGCAGAATATAGTTAGAGCTGTGTGAAACTATTAACTTAGTATTATTGGCATGCTGATTAAATAAACATCATTATCCAGAACCACCAAGATACACCTCATGTGGATTCTGATGTTTGATAAAGCTGTAGTCAGTGGGGAAAGATCATTGAAAGGAACTGTTTTAATTACTTCATTGATGTTAATAACAGGAGTAATCTTTTCAACATCTCCATCAATAATTTGAAAGGAAGTATAAAAGTCCCAGTGATAAACTTTGCAGAATCAACTGCCAGAGTAGAAAACAGTGCTCGAAACACAGAAATTCAACAGTTTTGGATTCTTATCTGTGGCCTTTGTAACAATATGTACCTTGGTGCAGCCACATACAAATATAGCCTTTTCAAAGTGACAAATGCAGGGTTTAGCTAATATTTGTGGACTGCACTTTGGAAAGTTTTCTAATATAACCTTTTAAAAGTTCTTCTAGTAATTATAATAAATAAAAAACTGAGTTTGAGCTCCCATTGTGAAGCTATGGAGAGAAAAGCCAATAATCCTGGGATGTTATAAATTAGGGATTTTTACTTCTGTTTGTGGTTTAATGCCTCTGTATGAGGCAGATAGATAAAAGAGAGCCAGTGATAATTCCTGTGCCCTGGGCCAAGATGGACTGATTAGTTCACATTTGTGATGCTTAGGACCTTCTCTACAGCAGGTTTGTCGTGGTTGGACCTGTAGAATGCACAGACAGGGAAGGAATTAGCCATCAGGGTGGATGATTGGTGTTCAAGCTCATTGCTTCGCCCTCTTTTCTATAGTGCAGTGTATAGATGCACCTGCCGAGGCCTTAATTAGAATAGTGAGATCATTTTAATGTATATGTTTTCAAAAACGTGCAGGATAATTCTAGAGAGTTCAAAGAAAGTGTCAAGTATTTGGAGAGCCAAAAGTAATACAAATCACTGGAACACTTGATAAAATTAGCTTATTTGGCTTTTTAAAATGGAGGATGAGAAAATGATGTGATTATAATGCATAAATACTCAGAGAGGGAAAGGAGACTGCTATAAAAAATTTTACAAGCAAGTGAAAAAAGACACAGCAGAATCAGCTATTGGAGGTGAAGGCAAACCAACTCAGATTTTAACTAAGATATGAATTATTGATAGTAAGCTGATGAAAAAAGGAGTAGATTGATATTCTATGAAATGAAGTACGGGATTTTTCACCTTCTTATAGCTTCAGATCAAGACTTTTCAAGAACATGTGCTGTAGTCGTATATAAGCTTTTTGTTCAGTTATGGAAAAGACCAGCTGAAATTTAATCACCAGTCATATGTGGACAGTGAGTTTAAATGACCTAACAGATCCCTCTTGGACTTTATTTCTATGGATCTATATGCCAAAACATTAACATGAATTGGAAATTTTCAGATGGAGTGAATAAGTTCTGTAAGATTTACTTTATATTGGCCTAGATAACGAAGAAATACAGGTGAAACAGGTATATATACATGAAGGGCTAAAAATAATTTTATAAAGTAAACAATACATTATTCGCATTATGACTATGTTCTCCTTAAAGCAGTAGGTGTGGGCTTATTTTAAAAGATACTGAATAGTGTTTGGAAAGCACTGCCTTGACAGCAGTGAAAAATAAGTTATTTCCTACACTGAGGGTACAGTCACAGATATGATTGGCTGGGTTTTATTTAGTATATATTCTATGCCTGATCTAGAGATGAGAGACAGCTGAATTAAATTCTTAATTTTTGGCTTGTATGCTGAGTCTAGTAAAAGAGGCATGCTTTGCAATGTTGATTTATGGGATATGAATGTTCCTTTGCATGGAACAGGATTGGTAGCTTCAATTCACTGTGGTCAGCATATTGGTTTAAAAAATAACATACATGCACTCTTTTTTGGTCATTATTTCTCAAGACTATGTTTGAACCTGTAAGCTTGTGTTCAAAAATCAGTATTCTTAAGATCTGTCAAACAATCATTAGCAATCAAGTGGTCTACTTTTTTAAAAAATATATAGCAACAGTCTTAGCCTGGGCAGAAATGGGATTGCACTAGGTGCATACATACCATCAAATTGGTTTTCTTCCTGTTTTACTTCAGGAACATAGCTCTGCCAATAATCTGCACAGTACATGTTAATTCAGTCATGGATTCCAAGTACCAAACCGAGCAGAAGACATGTAGGTATGGAAGAAAGGGTAGTTTGTTGCAGGGTTTGCATTATACAAAGAGCACTGATAGGAGCGAGTGCCCAAACTTGTCCTAGTAACTGGGGTTCAATCTGTGCTATTAATAACAAGGTCAGTATAGATGGACTTCAGGCGGTTAAAAATTTGGTCAATAGGGAATGTATTAACTGTATTTAGGGAATATAGCTGTAATTAGAACTATGGTGAAATAGAGTGTGGGACAAATCAATCACATCAATTTAATTTCTAAAAATGAAAAAAGCCTATGAACTTTATATATTTTAAGGTCAGAAGTCATTGTTTGATGTTCCGGTTAATATAAGTCATAGGACTTTCATGAATTAATTAGCATTGACTTCTATGGGAACAAGACCTTTATTGTTTAGCTTTTTCCTGTTACATGTAACTACTGAAATCACCAGATCAGAAAGAAATTTATGATATTTTTCAGTTCATTCACTTTGAACTTTTCAATGTTATTTGCAGTCCACTGCATCAATATCATATGCTGCCATAAAGGGAACTCGTGTGCCTTTTCCCATCTAGGATCTGCTCAAGCATAATTCCTATTAGCTCCAGGTATCTATGTGACTATGTGAAAATAAAAATGATAGCAAGCTTTTATTTCCACAGAGAAAGAGAGGGAGAGGAAAAGGAATGAGATAGAAGAGGAAAAACATCAATATGTTTGCTTTTGTTTCTGGATCAGTTTGCAGACTAATGGGCTAAATAGGTGAGAAAGGAAATGCTCTTATCTGCTTTGAAAGGTCATTACAAAGGATATCTCACTACTTCTTTTTAAAAATTATTCTTCCTTCACAATTTTAAAGGAAACTAAAGTCTTCAGTACACAAAAGTGAGAAGAGTCTTGTATCCAAAAGTAGTCAAAAGTGGATACCTGTGTGACAATATATGAATATGGAGATTATGTGGGATTTTTTATTCCCAGGTATATTCCATTCACCTCCACAGATTTACAAGTGTAGGGAAATCTGTACTTGGTCAATTTATCTTTGCATTTACTAACTACTATTGAATTTGTATTTCTTCTATAACTTTTAAAAAATGTTTTGTGAATAAATGTAAAGTTTGGAATCCACACCAACCTTTAGCAAGTGGTTCCACATATTAATTACATACTGTGTGAAAGCATTCCTCCTCTATTTGTTTTGAATCATCTGCTTGATCACTAAACTTGATGGCCAAGGTTATTTGGTCATTTTTCATACTGAAACTTCTTCTTTTTTTTATTGGATCTGGCTGAGATAGAGTTAATTTTCTTCATAGCAACCTGTATGATGCTGTGTTTTGGATTTGTGATCAAAACAGTGTTGATAACACACCAACGCTTTGGCTGTTGCTGAGCAGTGCTTACACACCTTCAGGGCCTTTCTGTTTCTCAAGCCAGTGAGTAGTCTGGGCATGGGAAAGAAGCTGGGAGGGGACACACCCAGGAGAGCTGACCCCAACAGACCAGAGTGATATCCCACAGCATATGATGTCATACTCAGCAATAAAATCTTGGGGAAAGAAAGAGTGAAGGAGGACATTCATGGTTATGGTGTTTGTCTTCTCAAGTAACAATTAGGTGTGGAGAGATTCTGCTTTCCTGGAGATCTCTGAACACTTGCCTGCCTGTGGATAAATTCCTTATTTTACTTTGCTTGTGCATACAGCTTTGCCTTACTTATTAAACTGTCTTTATCTTGACCCACATGTTTTCAGCTTTTGCTCATCTGATTTTCTCCTTCTCCCTGGTGTGTGGTGGTGAGAAAATGAGTGGGTGGGTGCTTAGCTGCTGTCTGGGGCAACCCACCACACTTACTTTTGATGACTTTTGCCATCTTTCTTCATGAATATTCTAGGGTTACAATATTCCTTTTTGAGATGCGAGAACTAGAACTGCACATGGCTTGCAAGATGAAGATGCACCACAGAATTGGAGGGTGGAATAATTTTGTCCTCAGATGTCTTATTTATTCCTTTCCCAATAATTTCTAGCATGTTGCTTTCCTGTCTGACAGCTACTGATAATTTTATTAGATTATCCATTACAGCTCAAAGATATTTTTTTCCTCAGTGGTAATTAACTAGTTCAGAACTCATCATTCTACATGCAATTTAGGATTACTCTTCCCCCATGGGCATAATTTTGCATTTTTCAAGACAGAATTTCATCTGCTATTTACAGTATCCTTTTAAACTCCCTGTAAAGTGTCAGTGGACCAAGTAGTAACTATAGGGTACTCTTGAGAAATACTATTCTATACCAACCGAAATGATAGATACTACAGAGAAAAAGTGCTCTGGGAGGTTGAACTAGATTTTACAGAAAGCTATGACAAGGACATTTTTATGCATAATTGTTCTCAAGCAAAACCTTATAGAAGTCACAGTGATTTGTACTGACAAAAGAAGGTGATGTTCCACTTTGTGACTTCAAAACATGTGACTGTTATCTCAAGATATTAAAAAGGTAGTTCTGTATTAGCCAATCCTCTTTCTACTTTAATCATCTAAAAAGGAGTGGACAGCCGTGTGACACTAATGCGCAATGTTACATGTCTTTGGCTTGAGAGGTATGGTGACTTTGAGCTATATTTTTCTGACACTAATGCCTGAGTTCAAAGACATAACTAAACACAGATTAGAATGGAAATATACAACGGATCATACATTTGAATTGTTTGTTTAGGTAAAATAGAAAGGAGCTGAATTTCTCCTTGATAATGTTGGGAAATTCTTTAGTAACCTAGCATATCAGACCTAAGAAATATGCTGCTACTAATGCATATGAATATACTTATGTAAAAATATTTCAAATGTAAATTGAAATATTTTTAAAAGGAAGTTGTCTCAACCATTTGTGATGGCTTTGCTGTTCTTGCAAAAGCAATTATTTATTCTTTTTCCAGAATGGAGTAAATAATCAAGTCACAGTTAAAGACTGGATTGATCAAGAGCAAAACTCAAACATGTAACTCAGTAAATATGATGGTATTTGCTGAGAAGAACACATATCTGTAAGTCAGTGACCTAGGAATCTTTCAGATCTAATTTCCTGCTTTTGCTAAGAAAAGCAAAATGTCAAACAAAGAGCATTAGTAAAGGAGAAAATATGCATGGAGTAAGTCTTTATTTGAGATCCTAGAGTAACATACTAAGAGTAGTTCTTTTTGTTAATCTTTTTACATGTTAATGTTTTTCTTCTGTGTTAATCTTTTCACTAGTTACATGTTAATCTTTTTACTAGTCTATAGCCACTGAAGCTGTTTCAGGTCACAGGAGTGTTGCCATTTTCTTCAGCAACACATAACTCAATGGCTAAAGAGGAGGCACAAGATGTGGGTAAAAATAACACTTATTCACAGATCTTTACATTCTATTCCCAAACATATATCCATAGCTCACAAATTCTATTTCCTGCCTCTCACAATGCATGAAGTCTTTGAACACACTGTTGGACTTGCCTTAGCCTGTGACATAAATAAATAAATCAAAGACATAAAACACAAAGACATATGAATGACCTAAGGTGCACAGCAAAGTAGAATTTGATGACACGTTTACTGGGAATCCATGTATTTTGTTACACCTTTCAAGTAAAATAATTAAATGTGCATTTAGTAGTGCCATGACAGTCCACAATACACGGTGAATCATGACAGTTTTCCTCCATTTTGCTTTCCTACAAAAACTCTGACTGCAACTCAGACATGGCTAAATAAGGCTATTCCTTCCTACAATACTCAGCATAAGGTGCATGTCAAAGATGGAGAAGAAAAAGTAACAGGCATGCTGCACAGGCTAGCAATACTCAGCTGGTGGCAGCCTGTTGAGGTAATTTACAACTTGTTGCCAGAATTGCCTGCAGGTTTCACTATGATCCACATGGAACTTGGTCCAGGAACAGAGTCAGAATGCTGTGAAGTTTATCTTTGATGCCTATCACCGACTGTGCCCACTACAAGGCAGGCACAGCAGAAAGTAGGGTCCAACAGCTTTTCCACTTCTAAACAAGTACCTGATCAGCTTTCCAGATAAAATCTTTCTTGTGTCTCCCTGATGAAACTGCCTGCCTGACACCTGCATTTCACTCTGCATTGTAGCTTTCAAGGAGATTTTTTTTTTTTCTCTACAATTGTCTAAAACAAAGTAGTTATGAGACTTGGAAGCAATGTTGCTTTCTGTGTGCATTTTTTTACCCCCAGGACTAGAACATGCAGTTATATGAGGCTCAGAGCTCACAACAGAAAAGGTGACAGCTCTCACAAAGAGCATTTTGGAGCAAACTTCTGTAAGGCTCCTCAGCAGCTCCAGGATGCTGAATTCCCTACATAAGATTTGTTGACTGGGAGTTTGCTGTTCTTTCTTTCTAGCTTTTATCTGGGAGAGTATTGCCCTTCCCTAGTTAGATTTATGCTGCAGTACTTTAAAATAAAGGTTTTTAGTTTCAAAGTGCTTGGCTACTGAATTAAAGGACTGTGGTTGAAAGCTCTCTTTAATGGCATAAAGCATGTATAACCATGTCTTATTCAACATTTCGCAGTACTTCTCCGCTTAGTCTATGTTTAAGCACTGGTAGGGAAATAAAGACTTGATCCTATTTTATCTCCTAGGTTAAATCCTCAGAGAGCTGCAGATTAGCTAATTTCCACTATGAATCAGATAATCACACTACCATTAACTCTTTTGTGGGTTTTACAAAAGAAGACGCAGGAGTTTTATGTGACCTTCCTCTCAAAGCTTCATTGCTTCTCGGAGAACAGAGGAAATGTTTATGACATGGCTCTGCCATTTCATATTTGTGATTGACAGACTGTGGTTATAGGTAGCCATGTTTCAGCTAGGTGTCCTAAACTCTGTTACAGTTAGTGTAAATAAATAAGAACGTCCAGGGCACAATTAATCTCATCCTAAAGTGTCTGTCTAAAACAGATCAAGGGAACGGTTCTATAAGACTACCAAGAAAGCCTAGGGTGAATAGCTCATCTGTTGACATCAAAATAGCGCACATTTAAAATCTAGTTAGATGAATCCTACTCTAATCTGTTGCTTAAATGTAGATTGGCTTCCACACTACAGCATTTTTATGAAGGAGAGTGCCAACAAATTGGAGCTTGATTCTTGTTTGAAAAAATTTGCTAGAGAAGACGAAAGGTGAGGTTGCTTTGGATTCAGGCTCCTAACTGTAAGATCTCTACAGTGTAGATATCTGTATGTGAGCTATGCACATAAGATCCTATATAGTCAAGGGAGATATCTTTTCACTGTCCCTAACAGAAAACTAGACACCATAGAAATAGATGCATGGTATGCACATACATTTAGGTGTCTCAACATGAAATGAACTCAATATGATTAGAACAAAATTTTTGTGCTGGTTCTGAAGATAAGTGATATTTCATTGCTTATAATAGTTTAATACTGGTAGATTGGCAAATGACTGTACCTTCTACATTTTTGTTAATGCTTAGGCTCAGAACTGAGGATGTAGGCATGTGTGTTTATCTGTTATTGGTTTGGTAAATAATGACTCACTCGTGCTGGACAGTAAGGTATTTGGCAGATTATTATAATTAATTTAGCATTTGGGTGCTGAGGAGGTGTAAGGGTTATACAATATTTTTGCATTCTTTTGTGATGTACATAGAATCATGTCACTCTAGGAATAATTTTTGCTTGACAAAGGAATTTACATGCTTTTCTGTGACTCTTGTTTTAATATTCAGCTATGACACAGTCACGGTTTGGGCAAAAATGCTGTATGAGAGTCAAAAAAGTTGAATAGTGTAGATATAGACTAGGGATTTTGATGGGGCCGAGAGGGAATGGAATTTGTTCCCAGCTAGAGAACTTCAAGAGTTTTCACATTAAATACACATCAATGAGAATGGAAAAAACTTGAGCTGGGAGTACATTTATTGTTAGTTCCAATATACTGCCGGTTGACGAGTTGCAATGGTTCATCCTAACTCCTCATAGAAGAACTACATGGCTCATAAGTACACAACCTTTGTGAATTTATAACTCAGTCAAGATCTATTGATCTTTACAGTGTCAGGGCTGGGTGACCTTAGAAATATATAAAAGCTTATAGCTTACAGAGTTCAGAGTACCTTCTTAAATCAGTATCTGGCTTATAAAGTTTCTAAGCTTGCATTTCTATTTTCGGACATATTCTACTGCATATAGAACCTGGGACCCTATTAGGACCTGGACAAACTTGAGAAATGGGCCCATGTGAACTTCATGAGGTTAAAGAAGACCAAGTGCAACGCCCTGCACCTGGGTCAGGGCAACACGTGGTATCAATACAGGCTGGAGGATTAAGGGATTGAGAGCTGCCATGCAGAGGACTTGGGGGTACTGGTGGATGAAAAGCTAGGCATGAGCTGGCAATGAGCCCTTGCAGTCCAGACAAGCCAACTGTGTCCTGGGCTGCATCAAAAGAAGGATGACCAACAGGCTGAGAGAGGTGATTCTGGCCCTCTACTCTGCTCTTGTAAGACCCCACCTGGAGCACTGCATCCAGCTCTGGAGTCCTCAGTGCAGGAAAGACATGGACCTGTTAGAGAAAGTCTAGAGCAGAGTCACAAATATAGTCAGAGGGCTGGGACACCTATCTATGAGGAAAGTCTGAGAGAGTTGAGATTGTTCCGCCTGGAGAGGAGAATGCTCTAGGGAGACCTTACTGCAGCCTTTCAATAGATATAGGGGGCTTATAAGAAAGATGGGGATGAACTTTTTACTAGGGCCTGTAGTGATAGGACAAGGCGTAATGGTTTTAAACTAAAGGACACTAGATTTAGACTAGATAAAAGGAAGAAATTTTTTACAATGAGAGCGGTAAAACACTGGAACAAGTTGCCCAGAGAGGTTGTAGATGTCACATCCCTGAAAACATTCAAGATCAGGCTGGATGGGCTCTGAGCAATCTGATCTAGTCGAAAAGGTCCCTGCTCATTGCAGGGGAGGTTGGACTAGACGACCTTTAAAAGTCCATTCCAACCCAAACTAGTCTATGATTCTATAGCTGTACCTGAAGGAATTTCAGTGTTTCTAAGAGGTACTCCTTAGAATCAAGTATCTCCTTGCATAAAGTGTAAATGCTTAACCATTTGCTTCCAAAGCCCATTATCTAGGTCATGCCACTCCATGCATAGTATGTAGTCACCTATATCCATGATTTACTTAAGGATAAAACCATGCCTTCGTCTGTCTCACGGAGGTCAACTTGTTCAAGTTCATAATTTCTGGTCCATTTTTCTACAACCGAACAGGAAAGGCAGTGTTACTGTGCTATGTTAATGTCACTTCCAGGTCAAGAATTTGCAATAAGTTGCACTAGAATCTGGAATGTTGTGACTAGAGCAAATGAGAGCAGGCCTGGGAATTTTGGTAATGTACAAGGTGAGGTGATATACTTTTGATTTTTTTTTTTCTTCTGCCTGAGACTTAGTTCTGGAGACACCTGAAGTGGTTGTTTTTCTTGACTTATATTTGAACAGATATGAAAGTCCTTGGCAATGATGGCAGTGTGCAGTGAGCTAATGATCTCATTTATTATTTTTCATGTTTCATTTCTAACTATAGTGCTAAAAGCAAAAGAAATTTAAGCCAAAATACTCCCTTAAAAGTGCTTAAAACCCCACTGCTTTTTTAATGGCATGAAAATTGTACTTTAGAAATGCTGCTTCTTTTCCACTTATGAACTCTACTCATGATAGCGTACTTTTCAATTTAAAACACTATGAAATGACAGCCTAGAAATACTTACCCAATTCTATGCTGAGTTTGGATAATTACTTGTTTTCTGTTTTCTCACAAACATTTACTAACTGTGGAGAGACCGATTTATCTAACCATTGTGTAGGAGGCCTAAAAATTGAACAGCTTATTTTTGTTATAGAATGTACTTTCAATTTTTAGAAGATGTAAATAATCTATGTTTTTCATGCATTACTCCATTTTTGAATCAAGGTAATTAAGCTGCTGTAATAAAATAATTTTTGATTACTTTACATGAAAATGTCTTTTCATGTATGATAAGAGTTGGTTTGCAAAATTGAAATCATGTCTAGGAGTTCAATTATTAAGGTCAGTATAATTTCACTGTCTAGGATAGAAATCTTCTTGGCTTACAATGACGGTCTGATTGTAGATTTCATTGATAAAAATCGGGACAAAGTAATGGTATTAATCTGACATAAAGAAACAAATATAAGTATTAAATTTCCCTGAATAGAGAATATTGTTGATGTATATAATATTAAAGCATATCCAGCTGTAGACCACTGAATAAAGAACTCATTTGAGAATGCACCCTATCCCAAAATAAATAATTGCTGAAGCAATTTCAGAATAATTAGTACTAACATGTAAGAAGTCATAGAGAAAGAAAAGAAATGGGGTAAATGTAATGCCAGTGCTCAAAAAAAGAGGAAGCTGAGAATGACAAGCATATCAGTTAAACTTTCACTGTCAAAAATTCTGTAACAAATCATCAGTGGTTTCAAGAAATCTAGAAATAACTAAAAGGATATGTAACACTCAGGAGAAATCCATCAAAAATTAATATTTCCAAGTAAGACTAATATTATTCCACAGTAACATAATGGGCTTTGCGAATGAGGGAAAGGGAATCAATAGCTTATATTTTGAATTTAATAAACCTTTGAGCGCTGTTGGTCATAACATTCTCATAAGGAAGCATGTTTTTGTCATACAACATGCATGTAAAATAGAGTAGAAAAATTTAATAGAAGTGTAATTTGCAGTGGATCTAAATAAAATGGAAAGGTATATTGAGGCTGTATTTAAAGGAATTTTTCCCAGATTTATTTCTGTTTTAAATTTTCCTCATGGTCTGGATGGTGGAATATGGAGACTGTTTATTACAGTTATGGACGTGGAAGCCTGGGTAGTATCTACGGTGCACTGGAGGACAAGATTAGAATTCAGATAATTTCAGTGCTGGAGAAGAGGCCTTAAAAATAAGACTGCAGCTCTGCAGAGATGAGTGTAAGCAAAAATGAACACTGGACAATCAACCAGAGAAAGAATGGCAAAACACTGGAGAAATTGCCTGGAGAACTGTGGCATCTTCTCTATTCAGTGTCTTCAAGAATAAGCAGAACAAATACCTACAGGAGCACTCTTTCTAGAAGCAGAGACGTGCTCAACAAGCTTGTGTGTGGTACCAAACAAGGAGGAGTGGTTTATAAACTTGTGGGCAGTGCTGCTATTCAGAGGGATCTCTACAGGCTAGAGGAATGACCCAAATGGAACTTTATGAAGGTCAACCAAGGCAAGTGAAGTCCTGCACCTGAGCAGCTGGGGACTAAAATTGTTTTGTAGAAAAGGACCTGGGAGTCCCAGCGGACACAAAGTCTATAATACGTCAGCAGTGTGCCCTTTTAGCAGAGGCGGCCAACTTCATATTGCGCAGCAAGGGTGTAGGCAGCAGGTCAAGGCAAGTGATTATCTGTTAAACACTCATGAAACTACATTTCAACTAGATGTCTGATTTTGGGCTTTTCAGAACAAGAAAGACACTGACATACTGAGGTTACCAAGCTGGTCAGGGGACTGCAGCACTTGGAGTACAAGAAGGGACTGTGAGAGCTGAATCTGTTCTGCCTTGAGAAGAGCATGCCTAGGAGAGATCTGTTGTTGCCTGTAACTTGCTAATAGGAGGCAACAGAGAATATGGGGTCAGACTCTTCTCATAGAAGCACAGCAGGACAAGGGACAAAAGACGGAAGTTGGAACACAGAAAAACCTTAGATAGAAAGAAAATTTCCTATTGTGAGGGTGGTCAAATCCTGGCGCCGGTTATGTAGAGCGGTTGTGGAGTCTACAACTATGGAGATACTCAAAACCTCACTGAACATGACCCTGAGCCGCTTGCTTAAATTGCCCTGCTTTGAGCAGGAGGCCTTTAGAGATCCTTTCCAATAAAACGTAGTTTATACTTATGTGATTCTATAAGGGAGAAATACAAAATTGAATAGGAAGTATTTTATTCTAAAACATGCTCTGAACTGAGAAAAACAAACGCTTTATTTGAACAAATGCTATGTTTGTTCTTTGGTTATATAAACAAGTTAAGAACCTGGCCACACTAGAGAAATCAGTAAGTGATATTTTAGCCAAATGTTAGCTTAATGAATGTGTTACTGGTTGTGTACAGCCACACGGTTCACGCTGCAGGGTCATTTACAGTATGAAGGGTCATCCAAAGCAGGATGCAGTACAAATAGTCAAGCATCACAAGCTGCTGCATGTCAACAACTTTTGTGTGTGTGTGTATTCAGCTTATAGTGAATACACTGAGGAATGGATGAACTAAAAGTACCCATCATTTCCAGGGGCTAAGTGTTTACACTTACAGCGGCAGTAATTAGCTTCTGGCTAGCTGGCATGGCAAGTTATCACTTTCAAATCCCTGCACAGTCTTTTTTCTTCTCTTTTTCTTCCTGTTTTGGAATCGTTGTTTCTACCATTTTCTTTTCTCTACCTGCCCCCACCCCCTTTTTTTTTTTTTTCTTCTGGTGGTGATCTCTGTTTTCCTGAAGTTCCCTGTTAAACCTCACAATTCTTTCAGGACTTCTCCCTAATTTTCCATTCTCCTCACTAATTCCTCAGGTCATTTTCTCTGAATTATCATTCTGTGCCTAGTTTTTGTCTTGCTTCATCTGATGATGAGTTCTTTGGAGTAGATATTGGGCTGATCGTGTTGACTATTACCAGATTTATAAAAGAAATAAATCTGGTCCAAGGTATTTAAGTATGTGTTTGTAAAGCACCACATAAATGCGTAACAGTAGCTGTGATTAACATTAATAATGTTACTGTTGTCATGGTTAATAATAACTGTGATCACTACCAATATAATATATAATTTATCACTAGTGCTGTAGTAGTTCAATGAAGGTGGTTTTGATGATAATAAACACTGTAAACAAATAATATTGTTCTTGATTATCACAGATGCATTTAGTAATTTACTTTTCTCATAATTTACCTACTGTAGGTAAAATAAAATGGATCAGTAGTTATTAATGTATTTTGAGCTAGACATTTAATGAGAGAAATAACTTATTTCTTCTATTCTTAATTTTGCATTGCATTATGGAAATGTACATATCGGAATAGAAAAGAGGGCCCACTGAGTTCTTGGGGTTTTATTTTCAAGTGTCTCAATGGCTTAGTTCTGTAAGACATATTTTTTAAATTATGTAGATTTTCTTAAAGAGATCTTCAGCCATAAGAGTGAATTCCCCAATTATAATCTAAAAGGTGGTAAATGCCTACATTTATTCTATAATGACAAAAATAGTTGCAGTGGAAAAACATTAGAAAGAAGTATTACACATTTCTCTTGTTGTTACTTTTCCCAGCATATCAGTTTGTGGCTACCATGGAAAGCAGGCTCCTGTGCAAGATGGACTTTTAATCTACCTAGTGCAGCCATTCATCTAAGCATGGGGAGCACGAGGTCGCTTTGGACAGATGCCGTAGAAGTCAACCAACAGCTGTATATGTGTGGAACATAATGAGAGAAGTAGGGAAAATACCCTAACTCAGAATCGCTCATGGGCTTATGCGTTGGAATTTCTTTCTGGTTGAGTGGAGCTATGGATATGAATCTTCTCAAAGAAAAGGATGTTAAACCTTACCTCTTTCAACCAGTGTGTACAATCTTGGCACTCTTGGCACTGTTTTAAAATCAAATGGTGGACACCATGTCCTTAGTGTGGTGCTGATTGCAAATTTATGTGACCAGGCTAGAGGAAAAATACAATTTTTAAATTCTTCTAAAGTACAGGCCTAAGATAACTGTTTTGCAGCTCAGCTGTATCTAGACATTTATAAGAAATAGGACTTTGTGCACTTGGCATGAATTAATATTAACCAGCCAAGATCTTTCCAGGGATAGAACCTTGAATTCTACTCTTGTCTCATTAGTTTCTTTTCACTTCTAGTCTCAAGAGTTTTGGCTCAATCAGTTATGTTGTTAATTGTAATGAGTTAATTAATTAAATAAAGACAGCCTAAATG
>VZSC01011589.1:21828-33150 GCA_013398225.1 Steatornis caripensis | reverse complement strand
AAGACAGGCTAAATGTATTTTATAATATATTAAACAAAAAATATTTTCAAATCCTTCTTTATGAATTATTCCATAATAATTAAAATAACCCCCCAAATTGATAAAGTCAGTGAAATTTAATATTTTTTGGAATGGTACTAGTTGCTTAAGTTGTTGTTTCATGATGTTTGGTTTGTTATGAAGCCATAGCTTCTAGAATTATAAAGCTCTCAGGTTACACTCTATAAAAGTAAACTTGTGGAATTTTTTGTGTTCCTTAAAGTTGCATAGAGACATCCAAAATATAATCACACTGGAATCTCAAGGATAATTATAAAGAAAATTTCTTTTTTTTTTTTACTTTTTAAGTCTTGTGTCTTTTTTCCTAGGGGACTTGGTGTCTGGATTTTCCAAGTGGTTATTTTTGAATGATGGGGGTTGCTAACAATACTTCTAACAGAAATCTGGATCCTGAAATAGAATTGCAGCTAAAAGAACAGAAATTTTAAAAGGAACAAAATTAAATATTATAGTATAAAATAGTTTTAATTAGAGTTAACAAGTACCTCATGTTCTACAGATAAATATAAAAGGTTAAAATTTAGTTTGATATTCTTAGTGAAGGAACAGAATAATCCTGTGGAAAAGGCCTTAAAAATTTTGAAGCACAGCTCCACTTAAAAGACAAGATAAAATCAAACATCTGGGTAGTCCCTGGATTGCGGATTAGCAGAACAAAGAGAGTTTTTCTTTTTCTCTAAGTTTGACTTCCTTTGTGATCTTAAAAAAAAAAAAATCTTTTTGTAAGACTTTGGAACTTTTATGCTTGGGCAAGAAAAGGGAGGCTTATGTGCTCAAAGACTTGGGAATAATGGACAGTAACTGGTAGCTACAATTAAACATTAATTAGATATTAACTCTACTTTATTTTGAACGTTTGTACCAATTCAGAAATCTCAATTTGCTATGCTAATTAGGCAGACTTTCTGCATAAATAAGGCTATATTAAGACAGCTTATGCGGATAGTAATTTGTTCATAGACTTGATTTTTCTAGCTCATGATCACTCTCATTTTAATTAATTATTTTTATGTGAGTCATAGGAAAGTCACACAACTGCACCCCTGCAGCTTATACCTAAGGGGTTTCTGCTGAAGAGTTTTTGAATAACAGAGGGAAGTTAATGCTGGACAGACTGAATATACATATGAAGTGGCGTTTTTATCTACATGTGCAAAAAATTCCTCCTTTTTTTATTGTAACGTGACTCACGAATGTTCCCAAAGAGAAGTAATCAGTTATTCCCTTGTATCCTCTTTCTTATACACAGTAATCATTGTATGTGCAAACATATGCACAAAAAAAATCCTGTCTCTTGGATTAGAAGCAATAATTATCTCTGCTTAATATATCTGTCATGGTGTTAGTAACCATCTAATCGGGAATGCTTGCTTGTTTGCATTCATTCAGGCTTCCAATAATTTTTTTGAATACTTAAGAAAAATCAGTAAAGCCCAGCTGTGACTGGAATACTGGGAAGTGCTACAAAATCTGCTTAATTATATCAGTCAATACTGCTTCCTGAAATCTGCCATTTGTCCACTGCAAATGGATAGTTCAAGTGTGCCCCCAAACTGAAGCAGGCCATGACTTGTACCCTGTTCTACTAAAAATTGGTATTTTCGGTTTTGTTTTCAGTCTGTAATAAGCATCATATAAAAAGACGCATTACTTTTTATTCTGGGAACACTTGCTATGATCTTGATACTGCAAACCTGAAGAGAGGCACAGAATTGAGCTTCTCTCTGAAGTCGTGGTTTGCAAGGCTGTCTAGGGGTAAGTTCTGCTGGCATTCAGACAGTCTCCACAAAGACATGTTATGAAGCTGGCAGCTGCAGGCATTAAGGTTAAGATCCCCAGAGGAATTTATGATAGCAAAACCTAGCTTTTAGACACGTTGCACCCCTGCCTGAGAAGTTCTCAGGAATTAGATGAATAGGCATAGGAGCCTTACTTCACCCGATGAGACACTTAATTAGCCACAGGAAAGCAGAGAAGAAATGCTTGTCATTGAACTAATTTTCTTCATTTCCAAGAAACTAAGCATATTTTCTGAGACTGCCAGAGGGGCCTGTTTCCATTAGAATTCCTTTTAAAGGGAGGCTAGAGACTTGAGGATTGTACCAAGGTATACTCGTAAATTGCCCCTGAGAGGAGAGTCTTTCATTTTTTTCACCAGTTCAGTGATTACAGGGCTCACTTGACATGGGGAAGAATCTTGTTTACTACCTGTCATGATATAAGTGGTTCTCATAGTGCTACAAATGCAGACTTTAGTCATCTGAAGAAATGCAATAGCAAAAGCCTTCAGCATAGGTTGGTAACTGAGCCAGGACCTTGATGATCTATCAACTTTTTGAGAATGTCTACACCTCTGGGATGAGATGAGAAGGAATTAGTTCTTCTCTGCCAGAACATGAAAAGTATCAGACACATTAGTAGTGGAAGGACTTCTATGGGTGTGAAGTGTAGACAGTTCATGGATCGGTGGGGTTTTTGGTTTGTTTGTTGTTGTTATCTTTTGGTCCACTTATTTTTTGATGTGTTGAGCTCAATAACTACAGGAGGGATTAGAAAGGGTGGAAAAAATAATTCATCTTCTAATGGGGTTTATGTTTAGAAAGTACTTGGGGACCAAGTGTGCAAGAAGAACTCATAAAAATATTTAGCTCAGATTTACTAACCCCACATATCTGAAACTGTCTGGTTCACAATGTGCACATCTAGAAACTGTAGCGTACTTAGGTACGTTACAGTGCATTCGTACTATATCATAACAGAAATTTGAAACCAACTTTTCAGTTTCAGTTACTGATTTTCACTGGCTTTAAATGGAATCTTTCTTATAATTCACGTTATTTCTTGTGTATCTCTTAAAAGGGTCAAAACTGATGGGTTTCTGTGCTATCTGTATGAAATAGACAGCTTGGCATATATGAGTTCATGGCTTTTTGTCATCAGTGTGAGAAATGGAAGCTAAAGCCATGATCTTCTAGCCTCAGAATTTGTATTCTTTCTGGTCTTATGGACTACCATCAATAGAAAGAGAAAAGGCTATCCCCTCTGAAATAGCAAAAAAAGTTTGGGTAGTCCAGGACCCGCTTTTCCTGCTTTAAGCCCTGGGCTATTGTGTTACACTCAGTCAGCTCAGTTAGGTACCTGTCTTCTGAAAGTAATAAATAGTTCTTACTGCAATTAACTGTATCAGTGAAGAAATGCCGGGTGATGTTCCTACACACTTACATTTCTGCTGCATATACTGTTAACTTACCAGTTTCACAGAGAATCACACAGTATTTCCAGTATTCAAAAAGACTAGGGGCCATTTCAAATAGTTTGTTTACTGAGGTAAGCTTATTTTAAAGAGATTAAACATTTAATAGGATGATGTAGGCTGTTCTGAGATGCCAGAGAATGGCCCAGGACATTTACTTCTGTAAGCAATAGCCTCAGTGGACAAAGTTGCTTAATTCAGGGGCTTAACTCAGAGAAATCTGGGAAAAGAGACAGTACAGTTGATCTCTTTCCATTTGGTCAGCTCTAGGAACACTCCCTGTTCAGTATGTGGTCCACCAGTTGTGGTGTCAGTTGAATCAGCTTACTTAAAGCTTAATTACTCTTGCTACATTGTATGTAAAACAGTTGAACTGGGGATAATTCCCATGCCGAAGAGCTAAAAGAAGTTGCGGGTTAACTAAAGTATTTTCTTCTTACATTATCTTTTAATCTGTTGTGTAAATGTCACAAGCAGGATCCACATTAGTCACCTGGAAGACAGGTGATGTGATGTACTATTTCTGCAGTGAGGAGCAGCATTAACAGATACTGGTTGATCAGAATATGACCATAATCATGGACAGCCAGCATCATAGCTATAACAGAAGGACAGGGGAGCAAAGACATTACATTCTCTTTGATGAGACGTTGCAAAAATGCCAATAGCAAAAGAAATCAAAGCTGATATCTTTGCCTGTTGCTGTTAGTAGCTGTGCTCATGTAATATTCACTAAATGCAACAATTAATTCTGAATCTCAATCTTTTTTTTTTTTTACAGAAGCAATAGTAAGTATCCTGAATGTTGCTTGGCTTTATCCAGGGTGAAACTGACTGACAGAGTCAGAAATTGCTTCTGCATGAGTGTTGACTTTATCCTCAGATGACTCATCATCTGCACTCCAACACTGTAAAAACAGGTTAGTCTCTCTGCCTCAAATATTCTACCTGTACTTTCCATTGCAGTTGCTTTTACTTCCATGACAATACAAGCAGCAAATTTCATTGTCTTGCTGTATTCAAAACCAGATAGCTCTTGGCCCACTTAACCCCAAGAAAATATTGCTATTCCTCATTTGTCAGGCAGATTTTTGTTATTTGATTACTGACTGAAGCACCAGGGTTTAGAAACAGTGCTAAGTTACACACCATATTTCTTCTACAAGCTTTTGTATGTGTTTTGTACATTGTACGTGTATATATATAGAGAAATATATCCATTTTGCTGCTGAATAGAAAATGTGAACTGTAATCTAAAATACATGCATGAAACATTAGAAAAGAAAAAGCTCTAAGACTGATAAATAATTCCCTGACTTTTGTGTTCCTTGTTTACAGGTGTATCTAAATTTGGAATCATCAACACAAGCAAAGGCTGACAAAATGATGACATTACTCTTTGAAACAGAAATTACCAATTATGATCACTTCAGTTGAGCTTAGCAGTGGAACAATTCCAAACTGTTTTTTTTCCAAGACGTATCAGTATTTGCAGCCCTTCTTTCATCCTCATTGACCTTGTCTCTTTTATTTTTTCCTGCCAAGAATGTTATACTGGTTAGTATGGCACAGGAATTATGTGTGATGATCACTTTGAGGCTAATACTAGTTAACAACAAAGTACCCATTAACCAGAACTTGTCATAGAGAACTTTTCGTATCTAAGATCTGTTATGAGATTTCCATCTGTAGTCACAGCCTTCTGATATATGTTGTGCTGCAAAATCCATCTGGGTTCTGCGTAAATCTAAAAAAGAAATTGGGTGGACACCTTTCACTTCTTTCCATAGGATGCAATAGTTTTAATTAAAATTGCCTCTATTTTCTCAGGCTTTGGAAATGTTTGTTTTATTTTTCCTGCTCTGTGAGGTTTCTCCTTTCTTTCTATGGCATTAGTAAGTTCTCATTTTCTTCTGTGTTTACTCTTTCACTGACATTCCTATGAGATCTTTTGGTGTCATCCACCCTTCTGGCCAAAGGCAACAGTCAGAGCAGCTCACAGTTGCTTCATAATAATCAACATTTATGTTTTCCTAACTAAGGGAGTATTACTGCTAATGGAGAAAGTCAGCAACAAAACAAACCCTTTAAAATATAAAGTGGAAACTAACATGTTTCATGCCCAGTAAATAAAATCAAGAAACCCCTCAAACCAACAAAAACACAAATAAAAAAAACCCTCTTACAAAAAATCCCAAGCACTCTGAAAACTATAGCTACTGCACATGCAGCAGTAACCTTAGAAAGCACGCTCCAGTTACTGCTGTAACCTGAGAACCACCATGATTGCTCTTAGTTGAGAATAAGGGTATCGAACTTCCTAAAACCTCTTTGCCTGCCAGTCAAATTGCATTAGGTCTGGAACAGTCTATGTGACTGGGCTGACCTTCAACAAAACAAAATATAACCCTTTTAAAAGAAGATTTAATCACTCTATAGAAGTAAAGCAGTGATATGTACAGTCCCTGACAAAACGATTTATCTGGATGAGTACACTGCCTAGTTGTTGACTGTGCTACACATACACTACATAGGCACTTTGGTATCTGTTGATAGTACTTTTTGAGTATAGAGAGTGTTAATCTCAAAATCTTGTTATGAAAAGAAACACGCCTCATATATCAACTAATTTGTTGTCAGTGAATTTGAAATCTTAACAGTTTCATCAATTAATTATTGTCAGTCCAGATGTAACTCTTAAAAAAATGTAAAAAGAGTAATACAGAAGGAAAAGAAGTTAAAAGTCTTACACACACCACGTCTTTTCATAGGATCATAGATTCACACAGAATTACAGAATCACAGGATGGCTGCGGTAGTAAAGCACACCCGAAGATCATCTAGTCCAACCACCCTGCTCAAAGAAGGGTGAACTACAGCAGGTTGCTCAAGGCCATGTCCAGTTGGATTTTGGGTATCTCTTGGATATTGGAATATCTGAGCAACACGTGCCAACATTTCCCCTCCCTCATCATGAAGAAGTTTTTTCTTATATTTAAGTGCATTTTTCTGTATTTCAATTTGTGCCTGTTGTCTCTTTCCCTGTGAATAGGCACCACTCAGAAGGTTCTGGCTCTGTCTTCTTTACTCCCCTTATGAGGTATTATTTGCACACATTTGTACAGATTCCTAAGATCCTCCTGAGCCTTCTTCAGGCTGAACACTCGCAGCTCTCTCAGCCTTTCCTGACAGGAGAGATGCTCCAGCCCCTCCATCATCTTCACACTCCTTTGCCAGGCTCAGTCCTGTTTCTCGGTCCATGTGCCTCTTGTGCTGAGGAGCCCAGAACTGGATCCAGCAATTCAGGTATGGTGTCGCCAGTTTTGCTGTTTGTTTTTTTATTTTTATGCTAGTGGTGTGGTCTCCCTTCCAATGCTTTTCTGGATCTTAAGATGAAAGATTTAATTCTGGTACGTATGGGGAGTGTACAGTCAGTTGTCAGCACCCCAAACCCTTTGTTGGGAGGAGTACGATCATAACAATAGTTCCTTCTTCCTTACTTTAGGATCCATTTGGGAACTTATTTATTTACTTTTAACAAGCACTATACCTTGCTTTTTTGTCTCTGGTCTGCAAGCTCACATGATATCTGAAGTTTCTTTATATGGTGTTTTTTCTTCTCTTTGTTACCCTTAAAACTGTTTTTGTCCAGGTTCATGTCTGCATTTCTTTAACTGACCATTGTCAAGTTGTTTTTAGCCTTCCAGTTTCTAGATTTCCAGTGCCAGGTTGTTCCTGTTTTCTTGTCATCTTGTGCCCATAACCCCTTAACATTTTGTCTTGTGTCCCTGATTCAAGGCCCCCACTGCCATACCAGGCCCATATTCCTCTACGCTCCATTGTTCTCTCAGTGTCATAAATATTTCACTCTGCACAGAATAACTACGTGTTATTACTGTCTTTACAAAATAATGGTTACCATACAGAGATTAACAAAAGTAAAATAAATTAGACCTATCCACCTGATCGTTAGAAAAAAATCTACTACCTCTAACCAAACTAGAACCAAGAGGGGCAGGCAGGTCAAACCAGTTTTAAACCAAGCCTGAAAAACTTCAGTCCTAAGGAGCAGTAAACTCAGTATAAAGCCTGTGGTCTGTTCCTATCAGTGGCAATACATTATGAACTCCATTTCAGAGGATTCAGAAGGAATTTCTGAATCATAGTAGAAAGTTCTAAATGGTGGAAAAAATCTTAAAAGTGGAGAAAAATTATAACATACAAAGTTAATGATTTTTCTGTGGTTTCAAATCAAAGTTTGCAGTGTGTTCTAAAGCACTGGCTTGCTGAGAGTGTGAAGAAGTTGTTGCTGTGACATTTAAAGAGCAAGCATCCATAATTTTCAAGGCAGAACTTGAAGGACTGAAAAATCAACAACACTTGATTAATCAAGTTGACAACGTTAACAGAAAAGCCTTTTAGGCATCGTATTTGATGTATCTATGAATCACAAGCAGCAAAAGGTACATACAGTTGCAGAAAATGTACAAAAGCCATTGTTTTCAAAGTTATACAGCCTGAAGCAGGTATCCCATCAGTACCTTTGTCAAATAAGTGTTCTGCAGTGAATTAACTACAGAGCTAGGTATGTCAACATATTTATAGGGGTGGTCCTTGGTGTATTTGTTCCAGCACACTCAGTGGAAAAATTACGAGAAACATCTCCAGAAGCAATCTGAGATTTATATGCCCAGAGGGACTAATCTCTATCAATTTGCTCTAACAGTACTAAGGTAAGATAAGAGTACCTTGGCCACACAGGTAAAGAAAATTAAACCTAACAATTCTTGGGTTTGCCCTTGCAGCCCACAAAATTCTTGCCACTTGGAAACTTGTATTAAGGATGGATGAAAGGTGTGGCCTCCCATAATGCCATCAGAGGATATTTGACCTAGTGGCATTGTTTCATGGTTAGGTTATGATTTTTTTTTTTGTGAGCAACTTTTCTTTGCCATCAGCCCAAGAGGCGATCAGCAGAGAAGGTCTAACCTGATTCTTTGAACCAGGCTGTAGGCTTTTCTAATGACTAACATTTGTCCTTAGCTGGTCATGCAGTCAAAAATTCATTTTGTATGCTACACCTGATCTACCTTCTTGACAGCTCTAAGCACCTAAATGAGCAGAACTTTTCTCTCCTAAGGCTGAAACTGAACCTTTGTTTACATGTAACTTGATAAAAGCACTCATCAGAAAACTTAGACGGCTATTTCCTAGGCATATGGAACAAGGTTATCTTGTTTAAGATCTTATTGACAGAAACCAAAAACACTGTCTGAGAATGTTACGAACCTGCTGCCCAGTGGCAGAATTGTTTTCTTGACGGGATAGGAAAGAAGTGCTTATCTGTCTATTTATCTGTGCTGCTATTGGCTGTGTTATATGGATAGGTTGTTTAAAAATGAATAGTAAATGTCTCCAAAGACTGTACTTTCTGCATGACTTCTTATTTCTCAGAAGGTCAGAAAAGTTTATTCCCTCTCAATAAGAACCTAAGTTTCTTTGTAAAAGCGCTGGTAATTGTCATTGTATTTCTATCTTCCGCATGAGGCTTCTTTTCCATCACAGTGCCAAAGAAACTATTTTGTTAATATTTTTGGTCAAAAGTGACTGAAGATTAAGTATTCTTGCAGATTTGTCTTTGTGTAGAATATCTTTTACTGTCTGGAAAGATTTATCCATCATCATATTCTTATGGTGTTTTGAAGTGTTGTCCCTTTAAAAAGATTTTCCTACCTCCAAAAGCTCATACTACATTTTGTTGTTATTTCCAGTATTGTACGAATCCCAACAGAATTCCAAGAAAATACTATCTGCTTTACAAATAAAAACTTCCATTTCAAAAAACTTGGGAGCTCTTGTTCTGCTACGGCGACAGTCAGCTTTGTCTTCTACTAGAATGAATTTAGCATTTAGAGAGCAATGTCTCAGTCTGTACAAGTACACAGAAAGAAAATCTGACAAGGAATGAAATTCCAGACTCTGACACAGCTGTACTGAATGCCTCTTCTCTTCTGCCAGACCAGTTTATTTATCTTGCTTTTTCTTCAGTGCAGGTTGAGAAGCCCAAATCTAGTTAACTAGCAGAGAAAAATGGGACATGCAATTCATCTGTGAGAGGAGAAAGGCAAATAAATTAGCATTAAAAAGTTTAAGCTAAAAAGTAATTTCAGTGTATTTACCAGATTGACATTTGAGGGAAACCATTTATTTTGGAAGCCAGTTTTACAGTTAGCAAAGAGATAATCCACCATTTCTCCCTCACCATGCTTCGTCCTTTCAAAAGAAGAAATCCAGTGTTCTTGATATGCCTTCAGAATTTATCCTAGAGAGGAAAACAACCAAAAAGCTTTCCTAACATCCCATTTTCTTGTCCTTGCCTTGTATCTAATATTCTCCCACAAGACACATATCCTTGTCAAGACCTTTCTTATTCAGCTGCGTTTTATGTAATTTCTCTTCATGAAGTGCCACCTGGCCTCTTAAATTTGGTTTTGTCAGAGTGCTTTGAATATTCAGATAAGGTATATATAACCCATCAGAGAGCCAAGTCTGAGTTTCATGATTCTTACTGAGAAGGGGAAAATGGGATTAGAAAGAGTGTGGACTGAGCTTCGTATTATCATATTGTCATGTTCAAAGAATATTTAATATGTGAACACTATAAATCTTATTCTGAGTATAGTCTGCAGCATTATTTTTACAGATTATAGAAGCAGGTATACAGTGCACTTCATAGTCTCATTTTAAAGTGGCTGTAATTCCATATCTGCTTAGTGAGTCTGCTCTGACTCAAAGCGCATCAACATGCAAATAAGGACATAAATCTTGTGGATAAGGAAATGCAACAGAAACTTGGCTGTAAATGAACAAAGTTTCACAATCAGTCAAATATGCAGTATTACTCAATATTGGGTACATCACAGCTGTTTCTACTCTCTCTAATCTCAGCATGTTCAATGTCTCCAGAGCTTTTATTTGACTCACTCATGACTTATGATCAGAGATGTCATGAGATGCAGTTAAGCAGTGCAAACGAGCACTGAGTGGGGATGTTGTTAGCGCTGCGGTAAATCACACTCTTCCAAATGTTTGATAATAAGCCCTTGTAGTGTCGTAATCTCGGTGTCAAATATTATCAAATCTTCAAAGCTATGGGGCATGATGGATTGCCTCTGCCTTCCCTCGCATATTTTAGAATAGCCCATTTTGTAGACCTCACAGGCTTTCTTCTGCTGTTTATGCTATGAACACAGCAGGATCTTTTGGTGTCTCAAGTAAGATACCTGGACATCAGTATTAGACAACTCTTAAAAATCTAGACACAGTTATTTTTCAGGACTTCCAATGATTCATGTTAATTCATTTAGAGGTGGAGACAGAGCACAAATTCTCTTTCATATGGAGAAAGCATGCAAAATATATCTTTTTTCTTCTGCCCTTGAAAGGACAAAAGATTCCATTTTAGTGATATTCTGAGACAGGTTAAGCAAAAATTGTTAGGAAAATGGGGGGATAGGCCTTTAGTCTCTCCTAAGGGAAAGAGAAAAAACCACAGGTATCCACTGCAACTGTGAGAATGAGATACTAGCAAGGCTGCATTACACAATTGGTGAATCATGCTGGAAAGTGTTCCCTGTGCTGTTGAGGAGCATGCAGGCACTGGCTTTTGGAACCAAAGAGGAAAACAGACCGGAGGAAACTCTGAGTTTAGTGTCCATATATCTTTGATTTTGAGAATTTTCCTAAACACCACTATTCAGTTCATACTCAACTCCCAAAGGAATGTGAGAATTTGTTCCTGAGAAATTCTATAATGTCTCACTGTAGGCCATGTTTTAATGTATATGGTTTTATTTTAAATGTATATTAATTGCTTTTTTCATATGATGAGATTGCAAAATCAGTGACTAGAACTGAGACTGAGACAAAATGGTGGGTGTTATCAGATTGAGACTACAAATGTCTACATTCAGAAGAAGGAAAATGTTATTTTTCTGGCAATAATCCGT
>VZSC01011589.1:723-21677 GCA_013398225.1 Steatornis caripensis | reverse complement strand
TCTGGCAATAATCCGTAATTAAAAATTTTACATGAACATCAAAAGACACTAATGAGATATTCTTGTGAGTACAGAAGGGTGAGTTGTTACTAAGGAGGCTGCCAACATGTAAAACACTTCCAAGGATGTGCATCGTTAAATTAAATTTTAAAATACTTAGGTAGGTGCATACAGAATAGTAGAAGACCCCTGTGGTCCTACAGCTCAGCTTTCCACTGCAAGCAATGAATTGTTATTTCTGCTAATGTGAGTCTCTACTGGAAATCAGAGAATAAAATATAAACCCTAGAGTAATCTAACATGAACTATAAATTTTGATTAGACTTGGGGTAATATAACACATTTTCAAGGGAATGAGATGGCATTCTTCAGACTGCACTTCATACTTCACAATTACTTTTGATGGGTGGATAGTTGTTATTGGTTTTTGATGATTTGGATAAGCTCTTCACCTTCTCATTAGATGTTGAATTCTCCCTTTGTGGCTCACTATGCTTTCTCTGCTTAAGTAAAATTCTAACACTAGCTCTTCTCTTCTTCAGAATATTTCTGTATTGTAGTGTCTCTGTCTGTTTTTTCTTCCTAGAAATGGGAGTTCAAGGTCTACCTCTCTTAATCTTACAGATAAACCACTCTACAGATTTTCTAATAAATTAAAGAACAGACTCCTCTTGTGGATTTACAGGCACTGGTACCATTAGGGTTATATGTGTTATATGTGGAAGTGTAGAGATTTGCCTTGGTAGTTTAGATCATAAAGTAATAAATGTTCCATAGAATATTTAAAAACAGCAAAATCCCCTCTAACATCTAAAAAAAAAGCTGATGATTTATCTTCATGGTATCATTTTTCTTATATTTGAGCTAGTGTAGGTGTTGGAATTTGAGATCAGCTTCTAAAATTGAGTCCCAGAATCTCAGCTAGAAATGACTACAAAGAAATAATTTTTAAGAGTTTTTAAGTTTGTCTACAATCGGAGATTCTCAGGATGGAAAGGTAAATTTGCAGTACAGCTAAATCTGCATTGAAAATGAATAAAGTAATTAATACGAAAACCAATGCAAAAATTACTAGTTTTGGTGTTTGTCCGCCTCCCCACAGTGATCTATCTTTTGGCTTATTAAATTTCTAGGTGGCTTTTCTTGCTCTTCTATGTACTAAATAGGTAATGATGACTTGTACTATCTTGCTCATCACACAGAATAAAATAAAATAAAAANTCCCAGAATCTCAGCTAGAAATGACTACAAAGAAATAATTTTTAAGAGTTTTTAAGTTTGTCTACAATCGGAGATTCTCAGGATGGAAAGGTAAATTTGCAGTACAGCTAAATCTGCATTGAAAATGAATAAAGTAATTAATACGAAAACCAATGCAAAAATTACTAGTTTTGGTGTTTGTCCGCCTCCCCACAGTGATCTATCTTTTGGCTTATGAAATTTCTAGGTGGCTTTTCTTGCTCTTCTATGTACTAAATAGGTAATGATGACTTGTACTATCTTGCTCATCACACAGAATAAAATAAAATAAAAAAGACACTTCTGAAGTACTATTTTGGGCATCTACTTGTCACATAAAGAGTACCTTGGTTGAAATGAAGTGCTTTCATTATTAATGCTTAACAGTGCTAGGACCTCTTTATTTCGTTATATTATGTAAGAGTCACTGAGAACAAATAAATGTGATGTGCATATGCTGCTGTGCATATGAGCTTTCTTGTTAGCTTTGGCATTTGACAACTCAATTTCTTACGTGTTGATTAGTAGTAAGAAGGAAAAATCTGGTGGAAATTTTACACGTAAGAGGATTCTGCACCAATGACAGAAGTGATTTTTTGTGGATTCATGTTGCTGTTGCTGGCATTATGATGTTATATTACCTAATTTATCGTTTCATTGTTGCAGGTGGTCAAGAATGTATTTTGACAGAAAATGATGTTTCTGCATATACACATAGGCAAATGGTAAGCAAATGCAACTGGCATTACAAATAGCAACTAGAGCTGCTAGAAAATATTTGTTTTCAGTCAAATTTGATTTACGTCTGAAAAATACGACTTGTGAACTGATGCAAAACATTCTGTTTCAAATCACTTAATCAAAATATTATACTGTGTTTCTTTGCCAGTATTTATCTCAATCAGATTGTAGTTTGGTCATGGGTTCTTTTCAAAAGCTTACAGCCCCTGAAAAAATGTACCCCTTCATAATGAATGCAGACTTGCCTTTCACAAGTAGGGAGATCATGAGATCCATGAATCTTTTCATACATTTTGAACTTGGATTCTAGAAGAGCACGGAGAAATTATGCTCCTGTACTATAGTTCTTATCAGAAAATATATCAGAATATTTAAAAAATGTTTTATGTTGGGATGTGATTTATTTTTGCTAGAAATGTCAGAAATGAAACTCTCAGATTTCCAAATTAAATTATTGAGATTATGCATAAGAATTTTTTTTTTTCAGTTTTTGCCCCATACTGGAATAAAACTCAGAGTCAAAATTCTCCCAGTCAAAGTTCTCCCAGATATAACTTCTGATTTTTTTCAGAAGAGAAACAATAGAATAAAAAATTTGGAAAGGAAGGACAAGACATAATGAAGGCAAAGATTTAATGATTTATTCAGCCTTAGAAATCTTTTATGCAGTTTTTTGCAACTGACGGTATGTTAAATTTGGACCTGTCATTTACTCTAAAACAAAGACTTCCTTTCATATTTTAAAACATCCTTTTGTTACTGTTGCTAGTACTCTTTACTGGAGGATTTCATCAGGCAAAAGAAAAAAAAAAGATGGAAGTTAGCTGCTGAAATTTCCTATATGCCTGTAGGGGCCCACCTTTCCTTAGGGGAGCATGCCAAAAAAAATGGATCAGATATTTTTGTGAACAGCTAATAGACCAAATATACCTGAAAAGCAGGAAGTCAAATGGAAAGTTCAGTCTAACAGATGAAGTTCTGAACAGTCATTACTTTAGAAGTGTGGATCTAATGAGGAGTACAATAACATCCCTTAATTAAATGGATTGTTTTTGAAAATTAGAGGTGAGACATTCAAAGTGAATAGCATCCAGCTATGTGCAACTTGCATACCTATTTCTTTCACCCAGTACAATTGTATGTTCTCCCTGGTTAAGTAATCATTACACTAATTTTTGTTGTGGTCTTTTTTTTAATTTGAAAATATTTTCTTTCTATGTATACTGATACTTTTAGGGTTTACTTTATAGTAATGTTAAAAACTCCAGAGGAAATCAGGGCCTCATTTGGGTATGTATTAGAAAATAATAATGCAGTCATAGAAAGGAACCTTCTTTTCCAATAAACATCAGAGGAAAATAATTAGAAAGAAGATTTCCTCATTAAGACAATCATAGCATTTCCAATGCGAAAACATTTATCTGCCCTGATCTTGCCATTGTTGATATTACTTCTAAGTTCTTCGCCTGGATGCATTCCTGTGCAACCTACTCTAGGCTAACCTGCTTTAGCAGGGGGGTTGGACTGGATGATCTCTAGAGGTCCCTTCCAACCCCTACCATTCTATGATTCTATGATTCTAAGTTGAATGTTGAACAGAGGCATAAGTGATTGCAGGAGCATAGTTCAGGAAGCTGATTGGAAAACATGCATACATAAAGAAAAAAAATGCATGCATGCAACACTTCCATAACTGTATAATGCCATCCTTTGAGATGTTAGCAGTCTTTGACTTATGTTTCATTTTGTCTTGGGAAAGGTAATCCACTTTAATAAACCAGCTGATGTAGTTTGGAAAAAAAGACATGTTTTCAAGCATGCAAATTTTCAGGATTTGAAGAAGAGCTTGTGTGTCTGTTTTCTCTAACTCTGTCAATTGATCTAATAAAAGAGGTTATTTCTTACTATAAACTTGGCCTTACTTATATCCTGAAAAATAGTTATTAATGTTACTACATTGTTTCTTGACTCTTATTCAAAACATTGAATTTCCTTCAAATATCCTGGGTTTGGCTAGGTATCGTACTGAATTTCCAAGTCATAGATACATTCCTTTTGCAAACTGTAGATTCAATTTTGTAAGCCTGATAATGTGTCCCAGTATTGGCTACAACTGTCAGATAGGAATATGGATCACAGTCTGTGTTGAATTTCTCTCCTGTAAAGGAAATACTACATATGTTGTTCTTAAGTGGTTGAACACCTGAATTCCTTGGGCAATAATATTTGGCAGTAACATTGAGTGTTTCCCTGCCTGTTACCAAGGGAAGTGCTTATATACACGTTAATATATTTATTGTAAGATGTATTTTTAATAAAACTTACTGTTTCATTGTATTTGGTCTTTGAAAGGAGGCATATTGTACTGAGAGAGAGTATTCATCCTTGCAGATAATACCGACCTGAAAATAAATGGATTTGATGAAATAAAACAGAAAGAGGGATCATTAAGAAACCAGCAAGCTGTTGAGAGAACAGTCAGCCAGACACTGTCATAAAGATTTGAAACAGTGAAATGTTTTCTTTTATGGTAGTTCTCATTCAGAAAGGTCATGATGGTATGGAGGATGAAGATTTATATTTTATGATCTCTAGCAATTTAAAATAGTATAAACAAATAAATCCTGAGAATGAGAAAATGTTTATTAGTCTTCAGAGAATTTGCAAGAATTTAGTTAAGTTCCTGATGTGCTATGAATGCCATAGGAGGTGATGAGAAGATCAGTAGCTACAATCATACCCTGTAGATTTTAATACCTCAGAAGAATATTAACACAAATTCCACACAATAATAAAAGCAGAAATCTAAAGTCAAGGTACATTACCTAAAATATTTCCTGAACTAATAGACAGGGTGGAAAGATGGTAGGGGTTACAAAATGGATGACATTCCTATGTAGGAAAGGAAGGAAGACGCAGACACTTGATGGGGTCAGACAATCTGTGGAGGATGTGGTAATGTTTTGTTTGTTTAATTTTCCACAGCCTCTCTCTAATAAAACATCACCATGGGTAATATTGGAGACAGTTTTATACTTCTGGCTATCAGTTAAAAAAAAAGTTGGTCATGTTTCAAAGCTGTCAAGGTAGTCAGTAGTAAAAGGTCCCTCTTTTGAGCATGGATATTGGTTCAGATAGTTCATGAGCTGTAAAGACTTTTCTCAAAAATAGGATTGACATTTGCAGATCCTCATTCCCCAAGCATGTAAAGAATATTTAAGCCTCACTGCAACTAACTTCCTAAGCAAAATTCTAAGGTCCTGAGTTCTGTAAAACTAATCAATAAATTATCATGCATCACCCATCCAGTCTGCTCCTCCTCACAGGAGTAACCCCTTTTCTGCCCTTTCATTTCTGGAACATAAGAAGTTTAGCAGAACCAAGCACTGACCTTGGTCTCTGTAGGAATGAGTATAAGCAAGAGCCTTTCTGCATACCATTCATACTGTCACTCCAGCACTATCTATAAACATCGAGCACTATCACTCCTAGAAGCATAGTGCAGTCCCTTAGAAGAGACTTAATTGAAGAGTAAAATTACTAAAAAGAAAATTGTTTCTGTCCCAGCTCAAACCAGGACATTAGATTTGTTTAAGCATCTGTTGAACATTCTGCCATCTACCTATAAAAATGTGCTGGTCAAAACTTTTGCAAAACTACCTGCAAAGAAAGGGAGGAAATTTCTTGAGAGCCTCTTCCTTCTCCCTGGCATGCCTCTATTACCAACCATCCCTTCTTAATTTGAACAAATTTTGACAGTATTCATAATGTGGAATGATTAAATTCTTATGAGTATAGAAAGATGATGCTAACCTTTACAATTTTGTTCTGGAAACATTTTGAACCAGGGAATATCTAATCTTCTATGAAACTCAAGCTACTAAACTAAGCATAACAGATATATTATGATACTGTGAGTACAACAAGCAAGAAAATACTCTGAGATACAAATTTCATTGCTATGTTCAATGATGTCTTATTTATCTATATTTTTGTTGTAGGAGACAGTTAATATGCACAAATAAATTAACAGTGATAAAAATTATTAGGCCTGTGAACAGAGTTATAATTTTATCTCAAACAAGTAGAAACTAGAGGGCTGTAAGCACAATACACACTGTATTGTTTAGATTTCATATTTTTTTTAAGGAATGAAAAACTCTTAATGGATTTTTAATAGTGAGGTTTGTGTTTTTTGAGCTTACAATTTTTATTGACATCAAAATTGCTGTGGGGAGTTGACCTTGGGTGGCTATCAGGTGCCCACCAATCTGCTATATCACTCCCCCTCCATCAACAGGAGAGGGGGAGAAAATATGATGAAAAGCTCATGGATAAAAATAAGGACAGGGAGATCACTCAGCAATTAATCTCACAGGTAAAACAGACTCAACTAGGGGAAGTTAATTTATTATCAGTTACTTGTAACAGATTAGGATAGTGAGAAATATGAACAAAACTGAAAAAACCTTCCTCCCACCACTCTTCTTCCCAGGCTCAACTTCATTCTTGACTCTTCTACCTCTTCCCCTTAAGTGGCACAGAGGATGGGGAATATGGGTAGCAGCCAGTCCTTAACACTTTGTCTCTGCCTCTCCTTCCCCTTCATGCTGTTCCCTTGCTCCAGGGTGGAGTCCCTCCCATGGGATACAGGCCTTCATGAACTTCTCCAACATGAGTCTTTCCCATGGGGTGCAGTCCTTCAGGAACAGACTGCTCCAGCGTGGGTTCCTGTGGGGTCACACGTCCTGTCAGCAAACCTGCTCCAGTGTGAGCTCCTTTCCACAGGGTCACAAGTCCTGCCAGGAGCCTGCTCCAGCATGGGCTCTCCATGGAGTCACAGCCTTCTTCAGGCACATCCATCTGCTCAGCATGGGGTCTTCCATGGGCTGAAGGGTGGATATCAGCTCCACCATTAACATCCAAAGGCTGAAGGGATACAACCTGCCTCACCATGGTCCTCACCATGGGCTGCAGGGAAATCTCTCCTCTGGTGCCCCTCACCTCCTCCCCCTCTTTCTTCACTGTCCTTGGCATCTGCAGGGCTGTTTCTCTCAGTTTCTTGTTCCTCCCTCACAGCTGCTGTGCAATGTTTTTTATACTTTCTTAAATATGTTATCACAGAGGCTTTACCACTGTTGCTGAATGGCTCAGCCTTGGCCAGTGGTGGGTCCGTCTTGGAGCTGGTGGGAACTGGCTCTGTCTGACATGCGGGGCAGTTTCTGGTACCTTGTCACAGATGACACCCTTTAGCACCCTCTTCCTTGCCTCCTTTTGCCAAGTAAACCAATTACAATGCCTTTTAAGAGTTTGTCTATGCTTGAAATTTATTCTTTCATAAAATAGAAATATAATGTTTGTGAAATCACTCCTCATTTTCAGCAGACAGGATTATGCTGTCAAGAAAGCCAACAGGACGCTGGGTTGCATCAACAAGGACAGCACCAGCAGAGATATGCAATTATTCCACTCTACTCAGTGCTTGTCAGGCCACACCTGGAAGACTGTGTTCAGTTTTGGTCCCCACTATACAAAAAATATGTGGACAGGCTGGAGATGGTCCAAAGAAGGGCTACAAAGATGATCAAAGGACTGGGAAGCCTGTCTTATGGGGAAAGGCTGAGAAAAATTGGTTTGTTCAGCATTGAGAAAAGGCAGCTTAGGGCTGACCTCATCACCATGTTCCAGCACTTAAAGAGTGGCTGCAAAGAAGATGGAGACTTTTACAAGGATTCCCATGGAAAAGACCAGGGATAATGGATACAAGTTACTCCTGGGGAGATTCTGGTTGGACGCAAGAGGAAAACTTTTCACAATGAGAACCATCAGCCATCGGAATAATGTCCCTAGGGAAGTGGTGGATTCCCCAACAAGATTCAACTGGACAGGGTGCTGGGCCATCTTGTCTAGACTGTGCTTTTGTCAAGAAAGATTGGTCCAGATGATCCTTGAGGTCCCTTCCAACCTGGTGTTCTATGATTCTATGTTGTTATACCCAGAAGATGATGGCTTAAAATGAGAACCGAACACATAACACAAAGTTTTTGTTTTCATGCAAATGCCTCTAATAACAAAAAGATTCAGAAAAAGAAAATCGCAGAAAACCTGTGACATAAAGATAGTTTTATGATAAGAAAAGATTTTTTTAAAGTGTCATCTGGTGTCTAGGAATAAGTTATCTGAATATACTTAGAGCTTTCAAATAGCATATATATCAACAGAACATCAATATCATGTGGGGAAAATTATATTCTGTGAATTTTGCCATATCCAAACAAGAAGTAGCCAGAGGAATGTAGATATTGATGTTTTCATAGGACAAAAAATTATGAAGGCTTGTTTACAAAATAAAATGGTAAAGGGCAAGCATAGGAAAGGCCTTATAGCTGGATAGGTTTAGGAGGCAGTGGTGTGTTCTAAGGAACCCAATCTGTATTTAATTAAGCACTGAAAGTTTTCTCTTTGAGTTCACCTCATCACTTCTGCTGAATGTCTTAGCCTCCTTTTCAGTTATGCTGATTCTTATTATCCTGAAGATAAAAACACTATAAAGGTTGGATTTTTTATCTGAGTACTACTGGTATTTTCAGCTTATTGTCATCATACAATCATGATGACAGTGGAACCCTGTTCTCAAGATTTTTGAAATTAAATGCTTGAATTTATTATGAATTTTCATGAGACGTAATTTACTCAGCAAACAGGGTTTTGTTTTTAATTATTTTTTTGTAGCCAAGGTGTGTGATAATAAACTGCATGGACTAGAGTCTTTTATGCACCCTCAAGGGAGACTGTGATTTACTCACCACGTCCCTCCTGTTTCTTCTTTTCTTGAGTATAATACTACTGAATGCACGATTTTCCTAGTTCGATTGAAACTGGTGGAGACATGGGTCACTGCTTTTCTTTCTCATGTGCTCTTGAAGACAAATAAACAGAAATCCACTGACATCTTTCACTGCCTGTGCATTTGCATGGTTTTAATTTGGTCAAAATTCAATCCAATGTTTTGGCCCATTCCACACCACTGCCTTATGGATTTCTCTCTATATATTCCTGAGAATATAGTTCCCTGACTTGCATTCACGTGTCATAAATTGACTCTGTTCCATTGAAATCAATAGCAACTCTCCTATAAATTTAAAATTGAGATGACAATGAGTTTACTAAAAAAGAAAAAAAAAAGCATCTCATGGCTGTGCTGCTGTGTTCAGCTACTCTGCTAGGGCAGCCAAATGAGGGTGTGTACGCTGGTTTGCTTCCTTCATGCCTACCCTGCAATGCTGACTGGCCCAGCATTGCCCACGGGCATGAAGTAGTTTTGGACATAAGACATGACCCATGAAATTTATCACATCTGCAGCAAAAATCCTTTAGGGACCAATCCTAGTGGACCTGTTTTCCTCAGGTCTGCTGCAGGAGACATATTCTTAGCCATCCTCATTAAGAGGGGTTCATGGTTTACTCTGATTATTAAATCATAACCTCACTCAAAACCTCACTGATGACTATGTTTGATTTATACATGAGCGCTTGGGACACCAGTCTTACACGTGATGGCCAAACTTTTTGCAACCGCAGCCTCTGTCTCCAGGGCAAAATTGATGTTCTGTTCCCAGAAAACAGCGATAACATTCATTGAGTAGGGATGTCTGTATCATCACATCAGCTAGCTATCCAAGTTATCTGTGTCTGCACTTTAATGACCAGACTATTCATATGGAGTTTAACCATTCTTTCTTGCAAGCTATTAAATGTACCTTCTGGTGATTCAAGATATGATAGTGCTGCCTATAAGATCAAGTCTCTAGGAAGACAGTAATGAAAGTCACTGCAATGTGACGTGCGCCACTTTAATATGTTCAGAGGTTGGCTACAGAACAGATGATACACTACTCTTGCCAGCCCTGTGATGACCTTAGGTATGGCTGGATATAGCTCAAAGATAATTAAAGCCATGTGCCATCAGCACATACACCTACTGGGTTGCCCACTGCTGTCTCAGAATTCCCCTTAAGATTACACTTCCTCCTGAATTTCTGAGAGCTGTCCGGGGATTTTGTCTCTGCATGTACCTACAGAGCTGCCACAATAGAGTTAAAATGTAGCCCAAGTGAGTACAAAATTAGTACCTGGAATATTTTTGTGTTACAGAAAAGAAAGTGCAGTAAGGTTCTAGTTACATCTATCACCAAGTTTAGAGAGAGAAATAATCCTTAAAATTAGAATCTGTATGTTTGTATATATGAGTTCTGTTTTTTGCCACAATGCCTTACATACAAAAATAAGGTGGGTGCCTAAGGTTAATACTTGAAAGTAATGAAATCAGAAGACTTCTAAATATGATTCATGGAGAATTATATTCACAGTTTGTAGGCATTTTTAAATAACTCACCTCCTGCACCTCATATATTTGTTCTGCAGACAGCTGTTAAGAAGACTTAATGCTGCTTTCTACTACAATCACATTTCTCTTTGCAGACAAAAATTAGTTTAAGTTTTGCAAATAAGTAATCCAATAAGCATTGAGAAGCTTCTGAATGCTAACACCAGATGAGGTATTATTATTTTTAAAAATAAGGGTTCATAATTAATATAAAATTATGTCTCTTATTCCACTTTGATGATGAACAAAGTGATTTGGATGAAAGACATCTTTTCTCTTCTCCTTTGAAGCCTTCTGCTAGGCTCAAAACACACATTTGGGAGTTCTGAGATGTCCAGATGCTGTCCTTCAGCCTCTTTCCCTCCTGGTACAATGATGGGAGAAATCTACCCATTCCATTTCTTCTGGTGAGCGCTTGCCTGAAACAACCCTGAAGTTGAAAAAACTTCACCGTGAGATAATGGGATGGGAAACATAGATGAAAAAGAGAGACAATTGGGATAAAGAACTAGGAGTAAATAAGGAAGCAAAGGGGAGAATGGAAGCCATCAGGCTGTATCAACTGAATCTCCCTGATGGCAGGCATCCCCTGATGGGCCAATTACTTCATCTCAGCAGTAGGAGACATACATTTTCCATGGATCCCAGGCTGGTCATGCTTTAATTTTGCTGAAACTTGTTGTCAGGTGGCTGCACGTAGGACAGCTGTGTTCAGAGATACGATTTCTTCCTAACAGTGATTGAAAACCGCTCACCCATGGAAGATGTGGTACAGAAACAGACCAGGCAAGCATTCTTTGACAAGCAAAGTAGTCTGCAACAGATGAGCAAATTCTGATTCCTAAATTTGCTGGGAGGCCGAGGAGAGGGAGAAACACTGACTTCTCTATGTCTGTACTAGCAAATATATGAGTGAAGGGCCTCTGTCTATCTCTGAGGCCAGATGTAAATGGCATGGCACACTTTGGTAACCGCACACCAAAGATCACACCAGAGCAAGGTGGCTAAACCTAAACCTCCTAATGGAGCAGTCCTTGTCTTCTGCTGTCCTTGAAATGTGCTTGACACATCTGGGAAGGAGGAAGGTGGTGTGGGCCAGTACCCACACCTGTGAGAGAGCAAGAGCAGCACCTTGAGCAACATGGATGTCTATAGGCATGTGCTCAGCCTCTGCCCTCGCCATTTCTTGATACACTCATATAGAGATTTTCAGAAAGTTTCATGACTACTGGGATCTTCTGTCCTTAGTGATGGTATCACGTGTGCTGTCTGTGCATCGATCACACACTCTAAAATACAGACTTGCCTTTCAAATTGTATTTAAATGCTTACATCACTGAAGTGCGGGGAATATTATCCCATGTGTAGACAGATGTGGGCTGTAGAAAACTTATCTTAATTATCTTGCTAGATTGTTACACCTGTTGCTCCTAGGTTGTTTGCAACCATATTAAAAGTGAAAAAACTACTTGTATACAGGCTGCATGTAGTATAGCAGTATATTTATAACTTTGTTTTAGTGAAGGGAGTGTTTTACCTAAAAGCAACTCCCACGCAATATTAGATAAAGACATGGAGCTTTAAGAAGAATATGTCCTCCTGGTCCATAAATCTACACTATTGACTCATAGGTCCAATTGCAGTTGCTAGAATGCAGATCTGCAACCTCTGTTTAGTTGAAACTGTTTGTGCAATGTATTTCACAGCATAGTAGAATTGAATATTTGAATGCGTACTTATTTTGTATGTAGTACTTGATAAGAACTTTTAAGTGTGAGTTATGGTAAAGCAATTGTTAATTACTGCTTTTCTAACTATTTAGTTAGCAAGCAAATTTCTATGAGCAATGGATTACTAAATGGCCAGGCAATGACATTACTTCAACAGGATCTCAGAGAGGAGTAATATGTATCACAGAATTTTCTAAAGCTACAGAACACTGAGGCAAGAGCCTTCTCTCTTCTCCTCCTTTTTTGTGTGCCCTTCTTTGTTCACAAAGGAAACTTCTGTTTTGACCTGAAATGGAAAATTTTAGGAACATTCTTACTGAATAAGACCTTTTTAACAAACCCTTTTGAGTGTTTTTGGAAAATTCAGGAAAATATAGATTGCTGGAAAATACTTTTTGTTTAAAACATTTTAGTTATTTCATAAATATTTGGAACCAGAAGAACTCCTAGGGTATGTTTATTTGCAATATTTGTAACTTAACAGACAGTTTCTATAAATAGTTGGACAGTTAATTTATAAATAAAGTCACCTGATAGTATAGTTGGTTTCTAAAACAAGAAACCTCAGTTAAGACTGTTTATTTAAACTCTAGTATTACTGATTATATAGCAATATGAAATGGTTCAGCTAACACAAAGAAAAAAGGTGTTTCTCCAAAAATTGTTACGAAGAGGAATTAGTGCTTTGTATGTTAAAAGTAAACTTTTTCCATGGTTTAACAGTAAAGAAGAAGCATTTTTGCAGTTACGAATCTGAACTATCACTACCTACCCAAGGCTTATCACAGGCATGAACTGAATATAACAAATTGCAGTTCTGAACTGTAAATACTGTGTGAAAAGTCACAACTTGTATATAGATTGTATATTAAGAACCAGGAGGTGGTATCAGCTCTAATCTATCAAGGTCAGAGCCACCTGCAGTTCCCTCTTGACTGCTTTCTTGCTTCATTAGCTACACAGTGGCCCAATTTTGAAGGCACAGTGCCATCTCTTCCCTGGAAATCTTTGGAGTCTTTTGTTATGGCCCTCCTCTTGAGCATGACAGTTGGGAGCCTTGTGGTTCTTGGGCCAGTAATGTCGGCCATTATTTAAAATGTGGAGGATGCTGATTTTATTATCTTTTCAGATAACATCTATACTCAGAGTAATGTATTCATATGACTACACAGACAGATGTGCATATCTTTTTTGTTCCTTATAAGCCCCTATTTGTACCCCATGTTATAATCGTGGAAAAAGAAAAGTACTCAGCTAGAACAGTCTGTCTTGCCTATAGAAGGGCACAGCTTCCTGCACAAGAATACCTAATTTGGTTGCCTCAGTTTCCCTCCCTAGGTTTCAGAGGCTATATATAAATAATATGATAGAGGAGCCCTTCCCATCTGTCATGTCAAGGTGTATGACAAAGTCACACTCTGACTGTATCTTGGGACAAGACCTGGTGATATTCCCTTTTAGTCAACTCATCAATGAAGAAAACAAGATGCATAGATAAGAGAGGAGGCCTGGTGGGCTCCATTAGGTCACATTAACTGCACTCTCACCTTAGATGTAGTCAAATGTCACCTTTTTCCATAAAGGGACCTTAGAGTGTTAATCTAAGAAGTAGCAGCTCCAGAACCAGCTACGTATCTTCTACATCACAGAATTTAAGGTATCCTTAAATTATTACACATTAATATAATGATTTTCATTCTATTGTCTCTGTTACAATTCATTTTGTGCATGAGCCTATATTCTGGATCTGTCCCTGTCTGTGCATGCAGAGCTATTTATACTATTTATACTAAGGCACAACCAGGCTTGAAGTTTGTACTTATGCAAATATCATGGACTCTAGGTACAATTTATCCTTAGTATATTTAGGAAAAAAAAAAACATTTAGCAAAACCAAAATAACTATGAAAAAGGTTTGCACTGTTAATGGGTGTGGTGAATACCTCAGAGATGGCCCAGCAGAGCCTCCTCTACCATGCAACCAAAGTACTTTGCAACCAAAGAATGTTTCTCCCCGATATGATCCCACTACGGCAAATTATGCTAGTTTTATGGACAGAGTCTGTTCGCAAAGAAGTGCAATGTTACCAGTCAGAAACAGGGTTGGGATTCAATCCGGTGTCCACCATTTCTACAGTAGCCATATGATTTTTTTACTTTCATGGCACTGGACCAAGCTGGCATGGTTCGGCTATAAGTCACCTAATCTTTTTTTCCCTTTTATTAGGCTTGAGATATATCAGTGCCGCTAACTGAAACCAGTAGAGGAGAGAAAGTTGTTTAGGGCACAAACGAAAAGTGACACAATTCAATGATAAACCTGTCTTTTCACTTCTGTAGCCAGAAACACAATACTTTGCTAAGATTCCATTTTTATTTTATTGCTTAAATACGTGGTGTCAGTGCTCACATAATTTTTTTAACTTTTTATTTTCACAATGGGGATTTCATGCCTTGTGTAAAACTGAAATGTGTAAAATTACTGTGAAATCTTACTGAAGGATATGCTGAATTTAATATGCATAATATTTTTATTTTCCTACTGAGAAAGAAAATGAGAAATACTTTGTAGTGTTAGTATGAAACACTTACATACTACAAACAATAACCTATACTATCTGTCCCTCACTTATGGAAGATTATCAGTGTTCTTATTTATTATTTGAACTATAAAAACTTTGCAATGCATTTTGGTATTCAGATTAGGTGTTATCATGATTTACATTACTAGCAAATCTGAAGTACCAGCTTTGACTTTCCAACCCAACATTCCAGAAACGTGAGTGAACATACTCTTGGATGTGCCTGCACAATACCGTAACATAGATCATTAATTCCCTGGGTGGAAATCTGGACAGAGCTTCAAGTACGGGTGCAACTCACCCCATAATTTAGTTATGACTACACTCAAATGCTGTCAGCTCCTATTCTTTTTGCATGGCTGCTGTGTCTGCAGCTGTTTTGGGATGCCACATCTGTTGTTCATTGCATTCTGGGAAGGACAGGAGATTCCAGAGGAAAGCTGAGGACAGTGATAGATAGCATCAGGAGCACTAGCTGCAAGGTATGGCATGTCAAAACAGTTTGAAACAAGGGTAGGAAGAGAGTACTGAGAAGAAAGTGATGGAGATAGATGACAGTGAATGTGAGAAAACATCGTTTGGGAAAGAGGTTGGGAAACACTGAAAGCTAGTTGAAGGAACAGATTAAGAAAAAGAAATTCAATGTGAAAAAGGGAAACCAAATCTGTATACCTCATATATCACTGAGGATTTGCTGCAAGACATTTTGAAGTTAATGAATATGATTTAATTGAGTCCTTAACGAGAAAATATGGAATTCAGGTAAGCGTTTTCCTTGGACCCCTTAGACTTGGTTTTTCAGATGGCTGGCAAATAGGAAGCCATGTATATTAAAATTTGATAGAATTACTGACAGGACATAAGGTACGAGAAGCAATTATGAAGTTTTTCAGGAAGTGCACTTGGTTTGTCATGAGTTTTAACTGAAAAAAAAAAAATGAAATAGGTTTCAGTTAGATAGAAAAGGAATCAGGAAAACATGAAGTAATTTTGGATACAAAAGGGCCAAAGGGTGAAGTTTAGTCTGATTTCCTTTGATTTAAGGGCAAGACTATCTGCTCAAATAAACCAATATGATTTTTAATATCCCTGATTCTGGATTTATATAATTTATATTTCAGTTGTTTCCAAGTAAATTAAGTTATTTAACTTGAAGATTGCAGGCATTTAAGTCACAATTTATTTAGATTGCCTTATGCATGCATAATAAATTTTACATCTTTTGTTTTGCTAAAACAAGGACCAGGCTGTGCACAGTGGGCTTCATTTTAATGAAGTTCAGTGGCAGAGTTTGGAAATCGTTCAGATCACTAGGGAAAATGATAACAAGTCACAAAGCAAAAGCAAAGAAGTTCCCACAACAGTTTATTTATAGATAGATGTGATGCATATGGCTGATTCCTCTGAGGTTTATCTATTTTTTCTAGCTACAAAATATGCTGCCATTTACATTGGATGTATGAAGACTTTTTGTAAGATTTATATGAATTAATCCTTTTTTTTTAATCAGAGAGGACACATCTAATTCTGTGGTGATAACTGATGGGGCTATATTTATGCCATTTTTAGTGCATCTCTTTAACTGTCACTATATAATTGTCAGCAGTATTCCATTGTACCTCTGGATCATTAAGAACAAAATACAGACAATAACATAGGAACACTACTACCTCTGTAGCTTTAATGTTTTAATTATTGCAAAGTCATAATAGACACATTGATTGCTCTATCTTAAGATGTGCAGATCAAGTCTTACCTATTTTTGCTGAGAAAGTATTTTGAATCAACTAATACTACAGTGACTTTTTAATTTTAAAACTAGTCATAGAATCATAGAATGATTTGAGTTGGAAGGGATCATTAAAGATTACCTAGTCTAAGCCCCCTGCCATGGGCAGGGACATCTTACTAGACCAGGTTCCTCAAAGCTGATCTTTGTTCCCCAACTTGAGCTTGAACACTTCCAATGATGGAGCAGCCACAACATCTCTGGGCAACCTGTGCCAGGGTTTCACCACTCTCATTGTAAAAAATTTGTTCCTTAAATCCAATCTAAATCTGCGCTTTTTCAGTTTAAAAACGTTGTCCTGTCACTACTGACTCTGGTAAAAAGTCTATATTCATCTTTCTTATAAGCCCCCTTTAGGTATTGAAAAGCTGCAACAAGGTCTCCCTGGAACCTTCTCTTCTCCAAGCTGAACAACACCAACTCTCTCAGCCTTTCCTCACAGGAGAGGTGTTCCCTGATTCTGACCATTTCTGTGGCCCTCCTCTGGACGCACTCCAAGAGGTCCATGTCTTTGCTGTGATGAGGACTCCAGAGCTGGACATAGGTGAGGTCTCATCAGAGCAGAGCAGAGGGGCAGAATCACCTCCCTCCACCTACTGGCCATGATTCTTTTGATGCAGACTAGGATATGGCTGGCTTTCTGGGCTGCAAGTGTGCCTTTCCAGCTCACATCCAGATTTTCATCCATCAGTACCCCCAAGACCTTCTCTGTAGGGCTGCTCTCAATCTCTTCATTCCCTAATCTGTACTGATATTGGGGATTGGCCTCACCCAGGTGCAGGACTGTGCAGTTGGCCTTGCTGAACTTCATGAGGTTCACTTGGGCCCATTCCTCAAGCCTGTCAAGATCTCTGTGGTTGGCATCCCTTCCCTCTAGTCTATCAACTGCACCACTCATCTTGGTGTTTGCAAATTTGCTGAGGGTGTACTCAATCCCAATATGTCACTGATGAAGCTATTAAATAGTATTCGTCTCAGTATAGACCCTTGAGGAACACCACTCTTTACAGCTTTCCACTTGGACGTTGAGCCATTGCCTGTAATTCTTTGGACTCTGTGGGAAAAGAGATTACCATTGAAAACTGAAGTAAAAAATTGCTGAGTACCTCAGCCTTCTCTGTGTTGGTTGTCACTAGTTCTCCGGTCTTATTTACTGAGGGGGTACATTTAATTGTTAACTGCTATTGGTAAACAAATTGCTTGAACACAGATCCTTGGGATTTCTCCATACTTATTCAGACTAATTTATTTTATATTAAACTGAAAAAGAAATCTCAGGACACCCCCCAGTATCTAGCCTGGCAAATAATGGAGTAGAGAAAATTATGGAGAGGTAAAAGTGCTGCTGCCAACATGAAAAAAAATATTCAGGAGTCACTTTTGTAGTAAAATCTGGGGGTTGTGATCTGTTAAATTATATTAGCGATATTACCTGTTAAATCACCATATAACTTGTTATAACCATTTGTCACAAATTTTTGATTTAGTTATCAGGAGATGAAGCAAGAAGTAAGCCACAGGAAGAGCCCAATGCTCTGCTATATTTCACTGAAAACCAAACAAATACAAAAAACTTCTTACTGGATTTATATACAACAATAAATACAGTACAATATTTAAATCACTGCAATTACTCATTTAGACATGCGTAAGCATACACTAACAGTGTTGAACATAATACTCTTACAAGCATAATTCTCTGCAACTTTTTAATTATGCTTTCACCTGAATTTAGTATCAGATGTACATACTCAGTGCAAGTAATTAGTTATTTCAGCAGAGCTGTTCCTCACTCTTTCTATAGAAAATACATGGAAAATTAAAATAGCATGATGACATCTTGCAAAAATGGATGTCTAGAGTCTCATACAGGCCACCTGGTTTACTGAGCAGAGAAAATGAATAAACTTTTATTTCCTTTTTAAAGTGTAAATATCTAAACAGATAAACAAGAAACAGGAGCTATTCACCTCTAACATGTCAAGTCTGAAAGTTTCAGGTGAATGGAGGGACTGAGGAACTCAGGATGCGGAAAAGGGTGTTTATTTTGGTCAGAACTCAGAGCAAAGATGAAGGACAAAAGAGGGGTTGCAGGACAGATTCGCTGACTGTATCGTATTACACGAGAAAAAAGCAGTTCCTTCACCTCTGAGCAGGTGCCAGGCAGTTTTGCAGTTGTATCACCAGAATGTGAGTGAAAATTTTTGATGAAGCATTTTCTTTTTACTGGAAACAGAAGCTTTATTGGCACTGCGTCTTTCAATTGAAACATGTTTATTTCAAGAAGGGAAGAGGCTGAACAAACAATTTTAACTTTTTTTCCTTATTTTGCTAACATTGAGCATTTTATTTTGGATTCCATATTTTCCATTTATTTCATTTTGGTCAGTGTATTACATGATATATGTTGTGTCATACATATTTTTGACATAAAAATGAAAACTTTCAATGAGTTTTTCTGGAACTTTTTACATAGACTACTTTGGTTTTTATTTCACTACAATTTACAAAAAGAATGTTCACCTTCTAATCATTTAAATAAATTCTCGCTCACAGAGTTCTTGAGCCTGACTACCAGGCTATATATAATTTCAAGGAAGACAGATCTTTGTATGATACTTGTACTTTGGTGTGTTGTCTTGTTTGCTCCCAGTTTTTCCATTTACGGTCAGTGTACCTAAGTAATTGTCTTTTTTCCCTGAATATGTATACATATATGTATGTGTATTCATATGCACTATTCTAGCTCTCTGACAAGCATATTGTGTATATACATGTGTGTGTGTGTTTATTTTCATAGCCTGTTCCTTGCAGTCAGTGAGCTGCAGGCCATGATCTGGTCTTGGGTTAATTTAGAGATATACTGGCTCCTTCTTATCTTTAAGTTACTCTGTTCCTGTATTCAACAATAAGGCTTCTGTCATGATATTATGACAGTAGTTGTTTTGTTTTGTTTTCTTAGAGTAAGAGTTTAGCATAAACAGAAGATCATGCATCATAAAATTGATAAAAGTCAGATAATAATTTGATAAAAAGTTTAGTGGTTCAACATGTTCTTCTGAAACACTTTTACATTTTCGAAAAATTTATTTTCTTTTGTCTATGTCTCTGACATAGTGTGTTGGGTCTGTGTTTTGGGGCTTTGGTAGCAGGGGGAGGGGCTACATGGGCAGGTTGCTCCTGTCAGAAGCTGCTCGGAGGTGCCCCAGCTCCAAGTTGGCCCCACCTCAGGATGAGGCCAGGCCATTTAGAGAAAATGGATGCACCACTGCAATAACATATTTAAGAAGAGGACAGATCAAAGAAACGGCAGTTAAGACCTGCAGCAGAGGAAGGAGGGGGATGTGAGAGAAACACCTATGCAGATACCAGGAGTCAGTGAGGAAGGAGGGGTGAGAGGGCAGGCTGTGCCCCTTGCAACCCATGGAGGATCACGGTGGAGCAGCCGTTGAAGGACTACAGCAAGGCAGAGAGGGGCCTGCAGCCTGTGGAGGACCCCATGCCAGGGGAGCTGTCTGCTCCCAAACAAAGCCATGATGCTGTGGGCAGCCCGTTATGAGTTGGTGTGTTCCTGAGGGACTGCACTGCACATGAAGGACTCACATCAGAGGGGTTCGTGAGGGACTGTCTGCCATGGGAGAGACCCTGCGCTGGAACGGGGGAAGTGTGTGAGGAGACCTCCCCGCCCGAGGAGGAAGGAGCAGCAGAGACAATCTTTGGTGAACTGACTGCACCCCCATTCCCTGTCCGCCTGTTCTGCTGAGGGGGGAGGAGGTAGGTACATGCATGGGAGTCAGAGCGTAAGCAAGGACAGAAGGGTGTACTGACAGCCTCTGGGATGGCAAGTGGTGCAACAGGTCCAGAGACCATCCAGAGCCTCTAGTCTGAAGCAAAAAGAGAGTGGGCAAGAGACACAGCTGTGGTGTATGTCACAGGCCCATCCAGGAGGCAGGGCCAGAGACAGGGCTGAAGATCTGTGCTCCTATAGGGTTGCTGGAGCAGGGAATGACACCTCTGGGATAAGCAAAAACAGAGTCCTGGGCCATGGGTAGGATGGCAGAAGCACCATGGGGAGGCTGGGAAGGGATGATGAAGCTTGTGAACTATCAAAGGACCCTAAAACTTAGATGGACAGATACTGAGTTCTCGTTTCAAGGACAACATGTCTCTCTGGAGCTATATCCTCAGTTCAGTATTTGGGCCTCAGTTTCCATTACTGGAATCTACATGTGAATTAAAGGACTAGGTTTACTAGTAGAAAGATGAGATCTGATCTGTTAAGATATCAGATAATGAAATCTAAAGCTATCTTAAAATTTGCATTTACAACATTTCACGCCAGGTGTCCTTTGAGAAATAAAACTTTATTGAACCCTGGCAATAGGTGCTGCCATTGATTTTAGTAAGATTAATCTAAAACTCAAAAGTATCTGTAGAAAGTCGAAGTGGGTTTTTTCCTCTCTCTTTTTTTTTTTTTTTTTTTTTCC
>VZSC01011588.1:74307-110667 GCA_013398225.1 Steatornis caripensis | reverse complement strand
AAATTTTTAGTCCTGATTAATACTGGATGCTTACTGCAGTAAGTCCCCATAGGGCAGATATTCCCAGTCACACCATCTGTTGGTTTAGGAAGAGCTGCTCCACCTTTACAGTAAAAGCCAGCAGCACAATTCCCACTGGGGACAGATAAACCTGGAAGACAGAGAAGATGACGACACCCAAAAACACTAAGACAAAGGGAGAAAAGCAGTAAAAACAACCACTCACAGCCTCCCTCCTGGCAAACATGGCAAGGTAACACCTGAGCCCTGTTCTATGCTAGTCCAGGGAGACACCAAAGACGTTTTGCAAGCACTGTTACAGCTCTATGGAATTACCAAGATAAAAACAGCTCCTATTTAATACTCTGAAAGAATAATGAAAGGACAGAAAAGGAGTAGGAGAAAATGAAGCAGCAGTCAGTATCCCAGCATCTGCATGATCTGCAGTCTGACAGGATACCCTGATCCTCCATATCTATGAACCTATAATGATGATGTGTGTTCATACTGGTCCTCCAAAGATAGAAACATGGTCACAGAGGAAAAGTAATTCACTCAAGGTGACACATCAAATTTTGGGCAAGTCAAGTTTATCATCCAGAAGCAGAAATTAGCTTTCAGGTCCTCTAACGAGTTCTTAGATAGTAAACATCTCCTTGTCCACACAATGCCTTTATTTTAGCTCCCCTTAAAACAGATCACTCCTGTTCTCCAAAGACACTAACCTGAGGCATTGCAGTAAAACCCTGGAGGGCAAGGAAGAGGCTCTGGGCTTCCTCTGGGGCAATAGAAACCAGCTATGCACTTCCCTCCAGTGGCAGTGGCTGGACAGAGGCAGTTGGCATTGGTGTAGTTATCCAGATCAAAAGGCTGTGAGGTCCAAGCAGCTGAGATGCAAAACCAACCTGAGAACAGAAAAAATGACTGAGAAATTCTAGCAATGACAGAACCCCCCAAATTATCATGAATAAACCAACTGGGATGGCTTTGCATGTAACGTTTGCATGGCACAATCATAAGCACACAGAATATGGGACAGGCTAATATCACCAATGCCGAACACAACCATGGCATAATACATGCAATGACATTTCTATGTAATGCCACATCAGCAAAGATGATAAAGAGGTCTCACAACTCTAAGTTCAGTACTTTTGCTTTATGGTCACAGGGCTCAATTCACCTGCCTAAGCAGGTTCAGAACAACAGATGCAGAGACAACTGCTCATGGTTACCAGATTTATCTTACATGAAGTCTGTGACCATCTGAATCAGCAGATGGAAGTCAGGTGGATGTCCAGCACGTCTTCGATCATACTAGGTGCCTACAGTTAGGCAAGTGAATCAAGTCAACAGACTGAAAAGGCTATGGAAAAAGCTGCAGGATATAAGCATCAGCCTCCCAAATGTATTCCCTCAAGTGCTCTGCAATACAACAGCCAAACAGGTCCAGACTCACCTGCATCACACTTGCCTGAGGCAGCTGTCAAACTCTCCTTCCCACAGTAGTGTCCAGGTGGACAGGGCAAGCAGCTATCCAAGCTCTGTGTCATGGGATCAGGGTTATAGTAGCCACGGGGACAGGGAAACTCAGTAGCAAACCTGGTTCCTTTGGAATAAAGAGAGCGAGAATCTTTCATGGACTATAAATACTATCTTGGCTATTAATTCTGCTGTATCACTTCATGTCATCCTTGCCAGTTCATCTAATCGTTGCTCTCCACGGTGCACAGCTTGCCATTCACAGCCAAGACAGTCTCTGGGCGCTCTTTAGCTCGCCTGTGAGGCAACAGCCATATCTATGGTTTACAAGTTTTTTTTTTTTTCTGTGAAGAACCATGCTGACAGTTAAACATTTTGTTCATATAGATCATTTCTTGCCTTTAAGGAGGAGGATGTTTCAGCCTGGCCAATGGATTGCCTTGTCCTCTGGGGTCATCTCACCTTTGGGGCAGTAAAAGCCAGCTGGGCAAGGATTCACACTGTAGCTGGTGGTATTTTCTGGGCAGTAGTAGCCTGCAGCACAAGGGAAGCATGCAGCTTGTCTGGTGAGATTGTTGTATGTCCCTGCAAGGCAGGGTAACGGAAAGCTGGTTCCTTCTGGGCAGAAGTGGCCCACAGGACAAGGGCCTCCTTTCTCCCACATACCTAGGACACAGAAAGTAGAAGACATTGCCAATAAAGGGAGCTGCTGAGGGAGGGACAATGCCAACAAAGGGAGCTAACACCCCACTGAGGAGGGCCTTGTCTTCTCTGGAATCTCAGATCAAGAGGATGCACAACACATTAACTACAATGACCACCGTATCCCAGCTTTGGAATTACTTGGTGCTGTGTCGCCACGTCTCCTCCCGCTTTGCTTCACAGGCAACGCCAAAACAAACAATATTTAACAGAACTGCTTCTTAAACACCCCACTTTACATATCTGAGGAATTCTGGAGGACATGGAATTGTCCACTGAGGACTTGTAACTCTTTCCTGGAAATTATTCTGAGACACAATAAAAAGACAAGGAAGAATCAGGCTATGTCCGTGACAGGCAGGCACCCATGACTTTCCCAGTGTTCTAAGCAAGTATCTCATTGGATAACAGGCTGGTGAACCAACTGCTTCTTCATCCTTGGCACGCATGCATTGGTACAAATACCTCAAACAAAATTAATACAGGGGCCTGGATGACTGCGAGAAAGCAGGTGTAGGAATATTGGGGGAAAAGGTGGCGTTTTTCAAAGCTACCTGTTGCCAACCCCCCTAATTATTGAACACAGGCAGATGATAACACCGATGTTCACCCAGAGCAGCTCACCAGGTGGCGATGGTGAGGAAGCTCCAGACAGGCAGTAGTAGCCAGCTGAGCATCGTCCAGAGGGTGCCGTGAGGCCAGCGGAGCTGCAGTAATAGCCAGACGGACACACTGTGCAGCTGGAATCCTGCCAGTTGTAGAGCCTGGTGAGGGACATAAGCAGGCTTTCTGTTGGCAAGTGTGCAAGTTCAGCAGGTAGACCATTGATGCCTACACCTCTGGCCAAGTGAAAACAACCATGAAGCTTTTATGATCAATGCAAAGATGTGCCTAATGAGCCTTACTGAGCTGTACTTTGTTGCTTAAAGAACTGAGGGAGAAACCAAAAAGAAGAGGAAAATAAAAATTAGCATCAGCAGAACCAAAAAGCTTACCTGTCTGAGTAAGTGCCCACAGGGCATTGCTGTGAGATACTTGTGCCAGCTGGGCAGAAGTGTCCGGGTGGGCACGGGCCACCAGTGCTCGTGTTTGTGGCTCCGTTAGGGTTTGGGACACTTGCTCCTACAATGAGGAAGATAGACCAAAGGTATCCTGAATGATACGGGTTCGTATTCATAGGCAACTCGGTCCCCCATGCCTAAAGAAAAATGTCTATAGCTGGAAAAAGAGAACAGTTGATTGTAAATTATGACAATAAAGCAGAAAATCTATAGTGGAATGGAATAATTAACAAGTGCCATAGGGGAACAGAACCATTTGGATGGTTTGCCTTTTTACTTAATTTCACCACAGACTTACTGCTCTAAAAGCTGGGATGTTAGGGAGGAAGGAGACGATGACCACAAGTTATACGATCATCTCTAAGCCCCTACAAGAATGTGAGCTTTACCTATAGCTCACAAAATCCTTCCCTGGCATGTATCATCATCTCTAATGTATAGTCAGGAAAACTGATACCTGGAAGAGAACAGCTTACGTAAGTTCCCACTGCTGCAACCAGAACTAAAAGTGAGTGATCCCAAAGGCCCATCTCCCATGCTAAACCCAGAATCATCTGTTTGTTGAAAGGGCCAGTATGTACAGAAACTATCTTTGTTATATGAGAATATTGGGAGCATCTAGGAAGTTCAAAGTTCTGTCATCCACATTGCAAAGCATGGATCTGAATGCTGATCACAGGAGAGTTGACTGCTGTTTCAGAGCAGTCTCCAGGCTTATGTGCTAGTTGGCAAACAGAAAGTTAGAAACAAAAAAGACTCCCTGTTTTTAATGCAAGCTCCCCTTTCACTGGTGTGGCAAACAACACACAAAGTTAGCTCTATGCATTTCCTTTAAATTGGACCGCATCCAAAGGTTATGTAAGTTTGGACTTGATCTTGGTAAAACATTCACGACAACTACGTTGCAGAGAGCACAGAAATTGGTAAAGACCTGAAAGAAATCTCAAGAAAGGGATGAACTGCCAAGTCCAGTCAAAACCAGAGAGCTAGGCCTCTATAACATACATACTTGTGTGGTTTTTTCACTCCTGCAGTTGGCTCTCATTTCACACTTTACTTAATAATTGCAAGGACACAGTAACTTACTTAAAGTAAATGCCAGCATCCTTATTAAATCACCTGAAGGCAGGTCCTGTGGTCCTATGAAACATATCAAACGCTAATCCTCAGCAGCACGGTTACAGCACGCAGCACAGAGAAAATTCAGTGATACCGAATACCGTGCAGGAGGACTCAATGAAGTTGCCACTACCTTCCTATCTGTCTGTAGTCCTTTATCCCTACAAATACAAACACCAGCTGAGAGCTGCCAGGCAACTTGTCACAACAGTCAAATCCCTATGGTAACAAATTGCTTGTCTAGTTCTTGTAGTTTTTCCTTAAGTCCTTCCACTAGCCTCAGAAAGCAGGTATCTGACTAGAGAAACTCCTGATGTGACGGAGTATAACCTTACCACATAGCTTCATTCCTCAGGACTATCCTGGCACTCTCTGCAGTAAAAGCCAAGGGAGGGACTGCACAGAGAATGGACAAAACCCAATTCCGAAAGGCCATAGCTTCCTACTTTTTCACTTCTTTTTGCCCTATGAACGCTAAACACAATACCTGCTGTGCAGAAGAATCCTGGCCAGCAGGGACCACTTGGAGAGGATAATCCCCATTCTCCACAGAACATTCCTGAAAGACCACAAAGGGAAAAGAGTATCAGTAAACTGGAAGAACAAACAGGAGAGCTGCTGTGCTGCATGGGTTGATTGGAAGGCAAAGGGGAAGACTTTGAGAGCACCAATCCCTCAGCATCAGCACAACTGGGACAAAACTGCACTTCAATTCAGATCATGCTCCTCTGAGAAACTCCAAACTCTTCTGCAGAGCCTCAAAGAACCCTGGTGCTCTTTTGACTGTGTACTTTTAACCTTTCATTTCCTAGACGCAAAACACACATCAGTGGATTACGAAGAGAGAGATGCAGAGAGATTGCCCTCTCAGACACTGCCCTACATGCACAATCAGGGTGGTCGGTCATTTCCTCACCCGCAGGGCACTGCTGACAGCTCTCGGCCTGGCTGAGGCCATAGGAGGGGTTGTAAGTCCCAGGGGGGCAAGGATAAAAATTGATTCCAGTTTTCTGAGGGCAATAGAAGCCAGGAGGACAGTGACGTCTTAGTCCTTTTGAACAGTGAGAGCCAGCAGGGCAAGGAAAGCATTTGTCTTGACCTGTGAAGGAAATACAGAAATTAAAAGGAAACCTGTAATGAAGTGGAAGAAAAATACCACGTGCACAACTCCCCCGTGCCTGGTTGTGCACTTAAAGCAGAAATCGAATTAAAGTTATTCTGTGAGCCCTCCTGCAATAACTGGCCTTCAAACACGTACCTTCTCCGAGGAGCGTTTCATTCAGCAAGCTTGTCAACTCCTTTACCAGCCCCAGAGAGCCAGTAACCCCCACATCTCACCATTAGGTGGCAGGCAGAACAGCAAGGAAATCTGGTTGACTGCTCACCAGCTTTCTGTGCACCCAGCATCACTGCTACAATCCTAGAACGTGAGCTGCTGCAAGGGTGAAATATACTCCCCATGTGACACTCGGGGAAAAAAGCCAAATAAAAAAGAAAACCCCTCCAAAATCCCTTTCTTTGCCCCTGCCCCCGCAAAACACCGAATGCTCATAATGGCCAGCAGCTATCAAGACATTCTTGGATAGAGACAAAAAATACAATCTCAGTTTCTAGCTCCCCCAAGTCACCCTGAAGTTGCAAAGATCCAGTTCCTGACCTGTTGCATTACTGTATTCTCCACTGGGGCAGGGATAAGGTGCTGCTGAGCCTGCAGGGCAGAAATGTCCTCGAGGACAGACATCTCCAGTGATACCGTCCTCTGGCTTTGCAGTCTTTGTCTTTCCTGTGCAGTAATAGCCTTAAAGCAGAAAGCATTTGAGTCCAAAACCAAATGAATTTCTAAGTAGCTAAAGAAGTTCTGGCATTGTCTCACCTTGTGCACAAAGTCCCACAGGAGCATCTTGGCCAGACATATTGCANCATTACTGTATTCTCCACTGGGGCAGGGATAAGGTGCTGCTGAGCCTGCAGGGCAGAAATGTCCTCGAGGACAGACATCTCCAGTGATACCGTCCTCTGGCTTTGCAGTCTTTGTCTTTCCTGTGCAGTAATAGCCTTAAAGCAGAAAGCATTTGAGTCCAAAACCAAATGAATTTCTAAGTAGCTAAAGAAGTTCTGGCATTGTCTCACCTCGTGCACAAAGTCCCACAGGAGCATCTTGGCCAGATATATTGCAGAAAAACCCAGGGGCACAAGGCATACACCAAGTGGCATCCTGGGCTCCTCTCTGTCCATTCCAGGTACCAGCAGGGCACGGCATCTCTTTTGGGTGTGCTGTGCCAGCAGGGCAATAATGTCCTTGTGGGCAAAGATCTCCAAATGGAAGCCCCACCTGAAGCAAGGAAAATAAAATTAATAGTTTACAAAAGCTTTTGTAGTGCCAAAAGGTCTGAAGCAATGCAAGATATTCAGTACTCACAGGTGAAGAACTGCTGGAACCTTGAATGCAGTAATGTCCTGGCTGGCAACGTCCTTCTGGCTCAGTCAGACCAGCCACACTGCAGTACATGCCTGCTGGGCAGGGCTTGCATGAACCTGCCCTGACTACATCTGTGTAAGTTCCCTGCACAGAGAGGGAACACCAGTAAATGCCTAAAGCCAAGAGACCTGAGGTCTGCTGAAAATTACTACTTGAAAAAACAAGTCCATATTTGATTCTTACCACTGGACACGGGAGAGGCAAGGAACTTCCAGCCAAGCAAAAATGCCCTTTGGGACAATCCTGGGGTGCAGCCAGGCCTGTTTCATTGCAGAATGTACCCTCTGGACAGTCCCTACAAAGGGGCTGTCCACGGCCCTAAACGGGGAACAGAGAAAGAGCCTGGTAGATGTGGGATATTACTGCTTACCACATGAATGAGTAAACTTTGCACCTCCTAACAACTTCAATAGACTCCCTACAACAAAATAAACACCCTGAAGCAAATGAACTGCAGTCCAAATGCAACAGATATGTGGTATCTGAATAGCATCTTGCACCAGTAAAGCCGTAGCAGGCACAGTCCTGATCTAATACAGCAGTAAGACACATGTTAATTCATCCACGCTAGACTGAAGCTGCCTCAGCACGCTTCTAGATTTGCACTACGAAAGATAAAACTAAGAAAAACTGCCAAATGAGCTACAGACAGCAGTGCTGGACTGATGGATCTGATGTCCTGACCAAAACCTTTTCAGTTCTACACAGAGTTCTTCCGTTGGAGGGTAAAAGCAAAAGAGGTGGCAATTACCCAGCTCAGGAGAAATTTTTGGTTTTTAAGCCAACACTTACAAATGACTAATGAATATCTGTTCACACACTTTGCCGTTTCCAAGGGCTCTGATGACCCCACAAGTTATCTTACACAGTGTATACTAACGTACTTACAGGCTGGAAGCTGCCAAGACGACATGGCTCTGGCTTGAAAGCTCCTGTTAAGGAATAATGCCCCTCCATCACCACCTGCTGAAGAGCACTTTTGGCTCCTCCTGTACAGAAGTAGCCAGGTTTACACGGTCCCGAGGGAGCTTGGTTATTTGTCCCATCACAATACAGGCTGTGTAGGGGGGGGAAAAAAAACCCTCGGGTAGCAAAAGTTCCTTTTGTCACTGGATAGCACAGTCCCAATACAAAAAAATCCCTGCAGTCTACCTGGAATCTTAGAGACCTGGTTCCTGTTTGCTTACAGGTGGCGAATTCTATCTGGTAATACAAAACGGACTACCTAATTAGTATTAACGAGAATGTTTAAGCAAGAGCTGCTAGGTCAAACCATCCTGCAGTACAGACATAATCTCGACAGAAGCTAATGAAGAGTAAAAGCTGGGGGACAACTCCGACAATTCAAATTCCTTACTGTAAATGTGCTGATACATGTATGTAGCCATGGAGAACGCATGTAGTACATTTGCCCTGGAGTCCTGGCAACAGAGGGGAGTCCTCTGCAAGAGGGCTGAAGATAAGGATTGGCTGACGTGGCAACAAACTTGAGGGTTGAACAATCCCTCTGCAATGGGACAGAACCAAGCCATATTCTCCAAAGATGATACCCACCCAGGTGGGCAGTCCAAGCACTCATGAAGACTTCTCAACCCACTCATGTTGCTGTAAGTTCCTGGAGGACAGGGGATAGGTAAGGGAGAGCCAGGTGGGCAGTATGCCCCAGCAGGACATACGTCTCCTGTTACACCATCTGTGGGCAACTGAAATTGGAAAAAGCATCATTAAAAAAAAAGTAAATGGGGTTAAAATATTTAAGGCATCATACTGATTTGGGCCCAAAGTAATAAAGAAAAGAAAAACAGAGACATACTCTGTTATACAGAGAAAAGGCAATACCTGCTTAAGGGAAATGTGGCAAACAAAAACAATAAATACGGATGACCTTTTTACACTAGCAATCCCACTGTGATTCACATCCACTGAACTTTCCACCTGTAGCCTTTTCACCTGGCTACATTTTTAGTTAAGAGGGTGTTAGTGTTGAGAGGGGAAAAATATGACGTGGTTACACTCCCTTTGAGGGCAGCACGAGCGGTCCTCATGCCATGAACTTGAATGTGAGCAGTACAAAATTGTGACTCTTCAAGTCACTGGGTTAATAAAGAGCACTACAGTGGGAAAAAACACCACAGTGGAGCACAGGAAGGCAAGGAGGAGAAAAACTTGCCACATGACTTACTGGAGACAGGGCCCTGCCCTGGCAGTAGAATCCAGCTTTACAGGGACCACTCGGCCCAGTCTGTCCTGGAGCAGCACAGTAGAAACCACGGCCACATGGGCTGCACTCCGAGGGTCGAGACAGCCCCTTCTTGTTACTGTACGTACCCTCTGGGCAGGGTTCAGGTTTAGAGCTGCCTTCGATGCAGTAAAAGCCCTACAAAACAAAGCCAACTTAATACAGCATTTAAGGCTCTTCTGTTAAATAGACTCCCACATAACAGCTTCATTAATTAAATAATTAAGAAAGAACAACTCACTTCTGGGCAAGGTTTGGGCTCTGACATGGCAGGAGAGTCACAGTAGTACCCAGGTGGACAAGATTCGCAAGCATCTTCACTCTCTATGCTGGAATTATCCCAGAAGTAGCCAGGCATACAGGGGAAGGAAAAAGGGAATCCAGTCCCTGGAGGGCAGTTATAGCCGGGTGGGCAATCCCCAGTCTGGAAAGCAAAATACAGTGTCAAGCATGGCTTTGATGTCTTTTTCTGAGTGGGGAAGAGGAATCTTTTAAGATTCCACATAGAAAGATCCAAGCATCCTGTACCATTTGAATAAACTGGATTTTTTTCCCTGCAAAAAAAATAGGGCAGGAAAGAAAGGAAGGAAGGGAATTCACAGTCTTATCACTAAAATTCTGATCTCATAGGGTAATTATTTTAGGTGAGATTTTAAGGTAAAATCCTGTCATTGAGACAGGCCTATACAGTTGTGGGGAAGATGCTCCTCTTCTGCGCTTGGAAAAGAACTGTCACTGGGATAAGAGTTATCACCTCTCTCTTAAATAAAAGCATGGATTCATCCATGTGGAAGAGAATCCAACTGCATTTTTGACTCTTAATAGAAACTTCTTATTTTAACAGCTATTAATATTTGAAGAGTTCACTCTTTCCAGAGACAAGACAGTCACAACGAAAAAATCCCAAAACTCATGTGATACAGAGCAGCACCAGTTCCTCACCTTTCAACTCTCTTTCATAGCCCGCACTGACAGGAAGAAAGCAAAGACAAGGTAGAAAACGTGCATTAAGCTTGCGCCATGAACAGTTGCAGCCTTTGGAAAAAAAAGTTGGGAGAACGCGGGCTATACTTACAGGGTGGGGAATTCCTGAAGGCTCAATCCCATCTCTGTAGCAGTACTTCCCTGCGGGGCACACGAAGCATTCATCAGCACTGCTTAGACCCCTCTGCTCACCATAGGTCCCATTGGGGCAAGGCTTAGCATGCAAGCCCTTGAAATGAAATAGAAAAATTGGTCTTTAACTAACATACACATATGACTGCTGCATCCCACAAGACAAACATACGGCAGCTGAAACTGTGAAAATAATTCTTCCCAGTAACTGGGAAAAAACACTGAAAAGCAACACTAGGAATCTGATGTAAATGCTGAAAAGATGGTATCATAGAACGGGGATCCAATCCTCTGCATTGTATACAGGACCTCAGAAAATGTTATCGCAATATTACGAACAGTTTTATGCAGGGCAAATACTGCTAAGATCTGTGAACAGCAAAAGAGTTCAGAAATCAATAAAAACAATTATTAAGAAAGGCTCCCATAGCAAGACTAAACTCAGCGCAGACTGTAACTGTACAGCCAACTTGATGAGAGAACAGTGACTCCCAAGGACCAAAACAGATTCACTTACAGTATCTCCCCGGGGACAGTAGTATCCTCTTGGGCAGGCATTTGCGCTGGCATCTGGAACTACTGCCTGTCCTTCTGGGCACAGGAGACCCGCTGGGCAAATCATGGCAACGAGCATCACCTCCTGGCTGGTGTGCTCACTAGCACAGTAATGTCCAACAAGACATGGCAAGCAGGAGACTGAACCTTGGTCCTACAACATGAAAGGCACATGGTTCCACTTCTAGAGTGCAAAAGAATCCCTGCATATTTGGCAAGCTGTGTTGAGGCACAAAACCAAGGAAATGAAAGCAACCAACTCTACACCAGATCCTAAAATGTCCACAAGAACATGGCCACTGAGCAAATACATTGCCCTTGGGAACTGATGACAGGATCCTGCTCTTATAAAACATTTCCTCTTATGCTCAGTAATACTGCTGGAAACAGAAAGACTTCCCTTTAAAAATTCCACATAACCTAACCTATAAACAACAAACACCTTGCAATTGGGTGTATTCACACTGCAGACAAGACTGTGCTTCATGAATAAGAAGCAGGCCCCGTCACTGTCTGTGGATTATCCATGCAAAAGGTTCTGATCCTCACAACAGTCAATCCAACACCCTTCGCCAGCAGGAGCAGAGAAAAACACAAATGCATTCCCTTCATCTTTCTTTGTTACACTGAACTCCAAAGTGCAAGTAAGAAATAATCTAGGCCTCTTTGCCAAACATACATCTCCATTCATCATTCATCTCATCTTCCATATTAACAAAGGGTTCCAGCAGTAACTATCAAATTTGCGCAGTGATAGAAAAATGGCCTGGACAGAGATACTGGGGTCATTTGACAGGAGTGACAAGCCTGTTTCCCTTCAACAGGGAAACATGGCAATAATCACTAGAATTATTCATTACAGTTTTGAGACAGATAAATAAGAAACAGGCTTTAGCACCCGCTTGTGAGAACAGTTGTGCCATCACTGTCCCCTTCCATGGCTCCATCTCGTTGTTTCACCTTCCAAAGCCAACTGATAGTTAAACTCCATTGCAATCAAATACTTCCTTTTGAGTAGGAACTAAATACGCATGTCTGTTCTCTGCCACTTCCTCACAACACATATAATGAAAAGGGTAAAATATATCATAAAAACCCAAAAAGTATCTACCCAGTTACTATACTCTGCCAGACACATGAAAGATGTACTTAGATTGCTAGTATAAGCCTCTGGAGTGGGAATAACAGCAAGGGCAGTATTGCACACATGATACATACTTCTAGCATCATGCCTGGAGCAGCTCCAAATCTGATTGTGTAGGAACATTCCCAGTGCCTTCTCTGGACTGCACTTCCACCCCTTACTTGGAGGTTCAGCACAGGTGGGCAATATTGTTTAAAGCACTGTACAGAATCATCCCAACTACTCAGACTCATCATGCAAGGAGATGGGCTCATTCCAGTGCCTCCTTTGAGGCACTAAAAGCCTCAACCTCCCCTTGAAGCTCCCCTTTCTGCCAAAACTCAGTCCTTATGCTGAACAGATACCAGGATAAAATTACTGCTACTTACTGAGAAGTTGCCAGTGCCACATGTTCGCGGAGTAACAGTGCCAAGCTCAGGGCAGTAATACCCTCCAGGACAAGAGATGCAGTCTGCAGCTGCTTTTGCACCATGTTCCATACGATAGGTTCCTCTGCAGGACAAAATACAACAGAAGTGAGAGTCACATTGCAGTGAAGAGGCCAAGAAAAGGACAGTGCACCTGTCAAGAAAAAGACAGTCTACATTCTTAGTCTTTTGTATAGAGGAAATTTACCATTTCTGGAGCCCAGAAACTGCCTGATTCAGAAAAAACTTGCCTGGACCACCCAGTAACATGCAATGTGAAAGGAACTTGCAAATGTTTCTGGTGCAGAAAAATATTACTTACAATTAGAAGTGTTCCGAAATGTCAGGTAGAAATTTTTTCTTTTGTACCTGCACGGGTCAAAAATCCACAACTACCACAGCATATGCAGTGTACTTACTCTGGGCATAGAACTGGCTTGGAGGTCCCACTGGTGCAGAAAGCTCCTGCAGGGCAGGCAGCACAATCTTCCACTCTGCCATTTCCCAGCCTGGTACTGTAAGTTCCTGCAGGGCAGGGGTACTGCATGCCCCTCCATGTACCTTTACAAAAAAGGAGGAAAGAACCATCCTGATTCTTAATACAGCCTTGAAGACAGAAGGCAATAAGGCTCCCTGTTCTTCATTGCTATTAAGTATTTACATGAGTTACATGTAAATACATATTTTTATATATATGTAAAAAAATCACTGCTTACAGCTGAGAACAACAACAACAAAAAAATCACCATTTAGCAAATATTGCAGAATCTTTGCAGGAAGTCTCAAATTTAGGATTGTGCTTGTACCAGACACTTGACTCTGTATTTTAATTCTTTGTAAATTAAGGGAAAGAAAATAATCACACCAACACACTCAGTTCGAACAAAATAGATTTAAATTATTGACTATGCAGAATGGACAGTTTGCCATCCACATCCACACTGAAATACCTTGGTGCAAAAAATATGCTGATAAAGCATAAAGTGTGACTTTATACTAGAGTCCACAAAATTTCTGATGAAAGAAATAACTAAATCTCCTTCATTCCTGTGAAAAGCTACCTACCTTGAGGGCAGTAGTGCCCTGAGCTGCACATCCCAGTAGGGATACGGGCTCCTCCTACACAAAACCAGCCTGCAGGGCACGGAAAGCACTCCTCTTTCGAGGTCAGGCTTGTTCTATTGCTCCAGGTGCCTGGGGCACACTTGTGCTGCATTGGGTGCTTTGTGCCTGGTGGGCAGTAGTGACCAAGTGGACATGGAGTGGGAGGCTTCTGTTTCCCCCCTGTTCCTGTAAACACAAATACAAATTTAAGAGAAGCAATGTAACCTAACAGGTAGCATACTGTCTTCACACAATCCAGTTCCCTCGTTCTGTCTTCAGCTCTGCCAGATGACCCCAAGTTAAGTCTTCTCCTCATTTTGTGCCTTTCCTCTGTTTAAAATCGGATAACAATAATTACTTCCTTTGCCAATGAGACGTCCTATCACAGGGCTGGTTACTAAAGCAATTACTCAACTCAAGTATCCCTGCATGGTGCCCTGTCCAAAGCTGGCACAGACATTAACTTGAAGAGACCAGCAACAAGCCAGAAACTTTGAAGACTGTAAAAACTGGCCACTTCCAGCTCATTAAGTTAAAACAGTAAACAGGGGTGACATAAACAGAAAGTGTCAGAGTAAAATTAAAACAAACTTGTCCAGCAGGTACAGCATTTTCTGCTGTAACACTAAAGGGCAACTTTTTCCCATTTACCATCATGTGATACCTCACTGACCTGCTCTAGTACTTACTGATAGGCTCAGTGACACTGGCTACAAAGAACACAGTTCACTTGGTCATAAAGCCACACACCTCTCGTACAGGCAAATCCAGCAGGGCATGTTTCACACTGGGACTTATCAAAGAGGTTGAAGTCATTGCCAACTGTTCCTGGAGGACACGCGTTGCTGGGAGAATGAGGGCTGGATGACCCCACTGGGCACACGTACCTAACAAAACACAGCAGGCTAGCTGGGACAAATGTTTTGATGCAAGAGGGAAACAAAACCTGTGCCCTACCAGAACATTAGGGTGAATGCTGCAGGCGGGAAAAAGCGGAAGCGCTTTATGCTGTGGCTGACAGCAATGTAACTGACAATCAATAATGCAGAAACACTGAAAATGAAACACTGTAGATGTACGGGTTGTGCCATACATTTTTTCACCAAAAAAAAGTGGGTTAATTCAGCCAGGTCATGTTGTTCATAACCATGGCCCAGCTTCATTCTTGCCTATTTTACCACCTATTCTGTGGCAATAGCAAGCAGCAGTGTCTTCCACCAGAAGTCTATGTCATACTGATTTACTAGAAACCACAGTAAAATCTTGACACAGCAGAGGATTCCACCTGCACCACCTTATGCACAAAGCAAAAAGAATGGAGGTGAAATATATGCACAGACACAAATCGAAGCACAAAAAAGAACCAAGGCTTACCCTGGTAAGCACTCTGCATCAGGCTGGGCTAAGCCAGCCTGAGTACAAGCTCTCCCTGCTGGGCAGGCTCTGCAATCAGCGGCTTCATCCTGTCCTTGGAGAGAATTGTATGTACCTGGCTGGCATGGGACTGGATAACTTGCTCCAGCAGGACAGAAATGCCCAGCAGGGCACTTCAAACACAATCCGGTTCCTAGAGAGAAGACATTTAAGGTCCCAAAGGGAGCATGGCCTGCTGACAAGACAAAGGGTCCTGCAAAACATAATTCCTTTACTTTCACCTACAGCAGGAAAGTATGATGGAGGCTCATTCATACCAACAATAAAGTTACTGCAAAGCCAGAAGGTGGTGGTATTGGATTAGCTGAACGTTACTGCAGTTGAGTGGCTCAGGAAAGCAGTAAAGCCATCTGGACTGTGTTCTGAGCAGATAATACAAGAAATGAGATACATTAAAAAATAAACAAAAACATCAGTCTGAAAACACACCAAGACACAGATATATTTAATAATCTCAGTGCTCAGGCTTCAGTTGTAGGAGAGCCTGGGGTTTCCAAGAAAGCTGAGCTGTTTCCATGTTTGCATTCTGAAAAGAGAGAACGTGTTTTACAGACTGGAGATATACTCAGTACAAACACATGGATACCTGCTTGAATGACAACCAGTTCGAGCTGTCATCATCTCCCAAATCCCATGTGTTAAACAAAAGATACTTGCATTGCAACTTAAAGGAACACTAGTAAGATCAATACATAATAAACCAACTATCTCTTACTGATGTTACTATGTTCAGAAAGCACATCTCATCAGAAAATGACCCCAAATGTTTAACTTAATGAGAAGGAAACACAAATATAGCACAGGAGTAGCTGCTATCCTCCTGAGTCAGGCCTTTCAACAACACAAAGCAAACAGAGCAACCCAGGAGGAAGGAAAAACACTGGCTGATGGTGATGGCTGGAGTACTTCCAGGTTGCCTTCCAAATGCTTGTCAAGGCAAGGCTCAAGGATATGCTAGTGTGTACGTGCCTCTGCAGGCTGGAATAGAGCCTTACAGCACCCCAAAAATGATCAGGATTTATTAAAATTCAGGCTTCCCCCCTCCACAGATTAAAAGCGCAGGTCCAGGTTAGATTCCTTAGTGTGCAAAGCAAGTTTTAGGGGTCATCTCTCCCTCTGCCTTCCACCTACTCGCTCATTCCCACCCTTCAGAAAAATCTCATTATTTCCGCCTTAGGTTTACTCTGACACATGAACACAAGCGTCAAAAACCTCAATATGTCAAGATTTTAATTTCTCAAGACTATAAAATTCCACAGCTCTGACTACAACAACTGAATCAACACACTGAGTGGGGCTGCAACCTCATGGAGCTGTGGGACCCTTTAAGAATTGCTTAAGCTGACAAAAGCTTCATGATGTGGATCTGCACCCCTAGCAAATCCAGAGGGATTGCCTTTTCATATAACCAGAATTCACACTACTTGGCTATAGGGACATAAGTTTTCCATTGTTGCCTGACTTTCTGGAGATCATGCTTCCCTTTGGAGATCAGAACCCAGACTTAACAGCATGGCTGCTCAGACACTTTATACAAGATCTCTCAGGGCACGATTTACAGCATATTATCTATTCCGCAGGACCAGGCTAGCCTACGTACTTGATGTGCAATAAATGTGATACAGACAAACTTGGTTTCACTGAGGGGTAAGTATGTCACACACACCACGTTGTAGCGCAGATGGTGGACGCAGGCTAAATACCATATGAGTCATCTACCTCATGGTAGTATACTTGAAATAGTCTATGGCTTGTCAGAGCTTATTCATGTGGCCCCTGCCTATTTTGCAGCAGGTGTTGTCCTACCTTTGCCAAGCGTTCCCGAGGAGAGCTGACAACATCATTACATAAAGCAGTACAGGCATAGTATAACAGCTTACATTATTAAACTGAAAGAGTTTTTAAAATCTAATTTACTTTGCAGCTTCTACAGTGTTTGTTCAGGTGCCACTGACCCTGTCTCTTGAATTTTGCTGTCTTGATGAGGTATGAGGTTTGTTCCTTGCTGCACCATGTAAATGCACTTCTGGTTTTCATTTCAGAAGTGGGCGGAAAGGAGCAATTTGCTAGGACTTAGCTGGCAAGTGAAAAAAATCATTCAACAGTCAAGACACTTTAGCAGCTGAGTCATTTGCTAGAAAAGAAATTATCAAATAGAAAAACATATGGCTTGATTCGAAGGAGATAATTATTTTCTTAGCACATGTACCTCTCTCAGGGGAAGAGCCCAGTAGACGTAAAGGGAGACTCAGCAACTGAGCTCTAGATTTCTGCTCCTAGCAGTGCACCTGGTGATTTGTGACCCTAGACAAAACATTCTGGACTTGAGCCAAAGTCTACTTTAGCAGATTGAGCTCTGACTCTATTTCCCCATTTGTACAGCACTGTTAAGGGAGGCAGGCATTTTTTGGTACCATTGTAAGAGAGACTGAGGAACTCTGAAATGTTCAAAAACAGGCAGGCTAGCCTTAGCAACGTATGATTACTGTAGCAGAAAGCCAGGTCTCCCTTTCCATGTCTAAGCAAAGATTTAGTAGCAGAGAAGACTTCAGCTCCATTATTCTGTCCTTTTTAATTAATTTATCTATTACTAAATTGCAAAATCTAGTAACTTTCAATAGGTTTCCCAATCATTAGCATGACTCAGTCCACTGTATGCAGAACAAAGTTATATTGCTTTAGAAGACCAAATCAAAAATATTTAGAAGGAAACATCACCAAAAACAGAGTTGGAAATCTGTGGCAGTCTTGCGCCCACCTCCTTGCATGCATTTCAGAACACTACACAGTGCTTCATCTACCTAGTACTTTAAAAACCCTTAAGGGTAGGGCTTCTACAGCTTCTGAAGGCACAAATTCCAATGCTTTTTTATTGTTACAATAAAAAAAGTTTTGCCTAAATTTCCCCTTGCTGCAAGAATGGGCCGGGGACTATTGTGATTGATTCAAACACATACAAATAAAGAAACCCTTTCCCAAGGGAAAGTGTATGGTTAACTTACGTTAATTATGTTACTCCTCTGTTGCACTCATAAAAGAGCTTGAAAATGAGCCTGCATTACAGCATAACACATCTCGACAAAGTTGAGTAAAAGTGTCAAAAAAAGCATCTCACATGCAAAGCTGACACAGTTGATTAAACTTTAGCGACAGGCTCGTTGCTGACTTTGGCTTCACAACGGACCTGCTGGATGACTTCAGCACATCATTTCAGATTGCCCCTTGATTTTCTTTCCTTCTAGTGAAAGTACAATAATCACCTTTTCCCTCCATTGTAAATTCTTTGAAATCTCTGTATAGGGCAGATATGCAAATACCAGGGTCCATATCCATAAAGGCAGCTCCAATGAAATAAGTGGATAGTAAGCACCTCTGGAAAGCAGCTTTGTAACTCCTGAACGCTTCACCACAAATCTAGTGACTCACAGGAGATTCCATGGGTGTTCCTTTCATCCAGCTCTAATATTGCCTGAGTGAGAGCCTAGTAAATAGGTACCGTAACTGCCAGCCCCTCCATAAGAATGTACTTAACTGTGGTTTACAGTGAGAATTATTACTCCCGGTGTCCAAAATGAAGATCTTTTATGACAGACCTGGCAAGCATGAGGAGCTGCTGCTGGGTGTGTGAAGTCCCTCTTTGGGCTTGAAACTCCCTGCTGGGCATGGAGGGACTGCAAGGCCATCAGAACAGAAGTGACCTAGAGAGAAAAAGAAACGTGTGGTTCAGAAATGACATCCTGAACAGCTCGGACTCAGAGCACAGAAATGATAGGTCTCTTGCATGCTGATGTGTGTGCATGTTGGGGTTGACAAATGAGAAAACACAAGTATTTGCTGGCTAAATCGTATCAGGGTGTATGAACGTTGCACTCTGAAGGCAGACACGAACGTGCTCTGATCTGGCAGGATACGAACCATCTCCAATGTAAAAATCGGAGAATCAAATGTGTCAGCACAGTACTCTGTCTGAGCTAATATGCTGTCCAATTAAAAAGGGTTTATTAGTACAAGGCTCAAGGCAAACCTAAGGTGGTAGTAGTCTCCTAAAATAAAACGTGTTAGGTGATACAGCACTACAGTTTTCCACAGCCTATTTAAGCTTTGTGTGCTCAAAACCAGCAAAGTCCCCAGTAAGCTGGTACACTACGGATTAAAACAGCCTAGAACCTGCATGGCATTGCTGGCTGGTAAGCGTGCTTTCTTTACTTACATACTTAAAGGGTTATATACCTACTGGCAATGAGATGCCAGATTCACTTAAAGGAATGGAAAGAAGGCCATTCCAGTAAGCTGCATTTCAAACAAGTCTTTCACAGTAGTGAGCAAAAAATCAGTAAAGCTTTCTACTAAAGCTAACCAACAAAAAATGAAAAGAAAGCTTTGAAACTCAGTAACATCTTCAAACTTCAAATATTCAAGTTTACAAATAATTCTAAGCATTTATGGTGAGTTGTAAAAAGAAAAAAGAGGTTGCAGAAATTCACTTTTTTTTCTGGGTTTGCTTAATTTTGAAAGAATATTTTCCTTGAGATCTAGAATTTCAATAGCGTTTCATCAGCTCTTGTTTGTTGAAGGCTGCCATTTAAATGATTGACTGTTCTTTTATCCAAGAACATGTTCATTTCACGAATACAAACAAAGCTGCCATGAAGACTATAAATTGCTCGGTCCTGCAATACAAGCAGAGACGCATGGACACACTCAATGGAAGAAAACAGCAGGTCGCTCACTCTATTTAAAAGCAGCACATTACAGACAGCCCAAATTTTTCGTGTTTTGGAAATTCTGACAAGGTTCAAAAAATAAATTCTCATTAATTTCCTGTCTAAAATGAGTTGGCAAAGAAAACTCAAACATTTAATACATCATGCTGTTTTTTAATTAAAAACATATAATGAAATTTCAAGCTAAATATCCAAGTTAGTTTTGTTAGTTAGCATCATTAGAGTTAATTGTTCTCTCTTTCTACTCCAATTCCTCTGCTCTCTCCAAGATCATGAGGATTAAAGATCAGCTGAAGTGCTCCTGCTACTGCTCTAAGGATCACATTCCTCTCCCCAGTTCAATACACCATCTTTCACTTGAAATCCCTCTACCAGTTGTACATTCAGAGATTAAATGCTCATATCAAGCTAGAATTAATTACTCTTTCCAAGTAAGATTTTGTAGAACTCGATTATCAAATGCTTTACTAAAATCCAGATGGATATTTGAACAGTCAAAAACAAATAAAAAAAAGGATTTAACTGTGGCTGAAAAGTGCCACTGCTATCTTTAAATATATTGCTATGTATCAGTGCAGCAATGACGCTTCATTCACATGCACACAATACTAAGTACACAGATTTTACATGTAATTAAATTCAGTCAAACCACGGAAAAGAATGCTGCAAATCCTCAGGCCTCTCCTCCCTGTGATGGTATTCAAACTCCTGACCATCTAAGGGCTTTGCAATTGGGGTGGATAACTTATTAAGATTTAAGAACACAAGAGGGACTAATTTTAACACTGAAGCATTGAATTTCAGCATGGGACACTCCGCATATACTTAACCTGTTGATCATCTACTCAGATATTTTTCACTTGCTCTCTCCAGGTGTTGTGGTTGACACACTGGAGGTGAAACTTGACTGCAGCCTTTGGCTGATCTTGCACTATACACAATAATACAGTAGCAAACCTGTCACTCTAAAATGCCCATGTCTGTTCACTTTTTTTTTTTTCCCCAAATGAAGCCATTATTAGCTCCCTGGCCCTCTATGGAGCACAGTAAATAGTAAGTACAATATGATCCACATCCACAAAACCGCCATCACTTCCCATGTATGACTGGCCCTGCAAGACAGGAGTTATTTGCTATTCATACCAAACTCCAAGCACTGGAAATAACAGAACTCCTCTCTCACCTGTGTATTATAACTAGATCTAAACTACTGAGATTTTGGTTTATCACGATCTCTTTAGCTACTCCGTTTCTCCTCCTACTGGACAACACATAAGGTACCCAGAGTATAGAAACTCTTAATTATTTAATAAGAGGGATTCTAATTACAGACCTAAGAATCAAGTTACTGGGTTAGTGACTCTGCAGGAGGCACCTGGAGCCATTCATTGAATAGTTCATCTTCACATGCAGTACAGGGCTTACAGGAGAGAGAAAAGCTTGGTAGGACTGCAGACCACAAACTGCATCCCTGTAGTGACATTACATGCCTTTTTACAAAATCACAACTACAGCATGCTCTCCCTATAAGGCCTTTTTGTGAGGGCTCAAGTGGGCTAGGAAACATGGATTAAAGTCTGAGGGTATGTGGAGGGAATTATCGGTGATGCTGCTGCTACCTGCAGCACCAAACTTTCCTATTATCAAGTACGGTATGGAAGAATGGAACAGCATTTACATGGAGGGCTTCAGAGGGATACCCGAAACACCACACTTTATCACAGAAAAGAAGCACAACAGAAAGCTAACCTTGGGCTACCAAATCCTCACTAGGCTTATTTTCATTCTCTGGAACATACAACGGACATGCCAAGGATTTAATGCTGCAGAAAACTCTCTCTTTATGGGGAAACTAAGCGAAGTGGCCATTCGATACTAGAATGGCTTAACCTGCACTCTCACTGACAAGTGGCAGGCTACCAGCCTGGGCAAATACAAAGCTTTGGGTTTGTGGATCAGGATTATTCTCAAATAGCAAACATTCACAGAATGTTACTTAAGGTGGCTTCCCAAGTTACTCCATTACCTTTGACAGATGTTTTTGGTGATTGGTCATGTGAAATTACATTCTATGTGTGTCAATTTCAAAAGATAATCATTTCACAGCAAAAGTAGTCCCTCCTAGTCTGTCACCCTGCTGTCTAATTCTGCATCAGCATCTATGTGAGGAATCTGCGACACCCCCAATGACGACACACTGCAATTTTTTAAACACGGGCTTATTTGGATTTCTTGAAGAGTATCAAGCAGAAAGAGAAATCAGGTAAGAAAACAACAGTGTGCTCTTACTTGATTCTTAAGCCTACAGCTGTCACCTGGGAATACAGCACCCACTATAGATGGGTATTTGTGATGGCCAGTGAATCAATGCCCTGAACTGGAGAACGCTATAGCTGTGAAGAATCAATTTTACAGATGATCAGTTAAAATCACAGAGTCAGAGCTACTTCCTGTGCAGAAAGAGAAAGAAAAGCTTTCCTTGTTGCTCAGCAACACTTGCACATAGTTTATGTTCCAAGACTACATCAGCTGGACACCCCCCACCCGCCATAAACCCAACAAGTGCGATGACTATGAAAACGAGCTGTGATTCTTGGTCTTCTCTCATTTTCTTTCTTTGCTTTTCATGAACCCTTCTGAACATGCCGGCATCTGCTTTATCTCAGGAATTATTTTTTAACCTCCAGTTTTACTGTGATACAAGGAGTCTATCTGTTCCAATACTGGCAGCTAAGTTTTACCAGAGTGAACTCAGTCTCCTAAAATTCTATGTTTTAATGGCTACAGAAGATACCTGTGAGACATACTTACCTGCTGGGCAGGGCTGGCATAGCAGAGTGTCTTCAGTTGAGATAGAACTAGGAGTGCAGGTTACACAATGAGTGCGGCTTGGATTTGGTTGCTGACCGGTCAAACAATGCTAAGGGGAAGAAACACAAATTCACAGCACCAGAAGGTATATCCGCCATTGCTGCCTAAAGCTGTATCCCAGGGAGGCCTGACTCAGGAAAAAGCCCAGTACTGCAATATATCTCGTGCTGCTTCTCTTCCTTTCTCTGCTCTCTCCTCCTTTCTCAGCACTGCTTCAGCTCTACTCTCCAGGGACAATTTCTAGAAGCAAAAATGGTACCTTCAAACTCCAAGTTTCTTTGGGTCCTCAGCTGAGGGTTTTACTGGTGGCAGATGATTTGAGCACTAACTCCAAAATTTAGATGAGAAATATTTATTTCTTTTAACCCAAGCTACTTATGGAATGTCTAAGATCTAATATACCACTGCAGTATTCTGAATGCTTTTCTTACATGAAGAAATGTCTGCATCCTACTATTAAACCAGGGAAGCCTGTCTTCTCTTGACAATACATTCATGTTCAGGACCTGCTTGTCTAGAAGAATGAAAATTTGCCCTTGGAGAATAACATGCTCGTTCTCTACCTGTCTGCTCCGTCCATCTGGGCAAATGTATCTCTCTGGACATTCTTGACACTCCAACTCTCCCTCTGGCGAATACTGACCCGGACTGCAGCTCCTCTGCACACCACTACGTGGATCACATGAATAGCCATCTGGACAAGCACGGCACCCAGCTCCACTCTCTAGGCTGAGATAGCCATTGGGACAAACCTGCAATGAGATCACAAAGAGCATCAGATCCACAGGAACATATTCTTTGCCATGAATATTGTAAACCAGCAGTTTCAGACATCCTCAGCTCAAGTGCCAGAAAGAAGGGATCTTGGATTGTTTTCAAAATCTGGCCTACATACTCTTGAGAGATCACAGCATGTTTTCTTACTGTCAGTGGTGTGAACAATGAGTGGAAGGAGTGCTGCCTGCTCTCTGCCTGGACGCACAACCTGCTTTCTCCGAGCCAAATCAGAGCCAAATACAGTGCAGGAATTTCCTGAAAAATTTCAAAGCAGGCTGCAAAATCTGGGAAAAAGCCTGAAATCAGATGATTCAAAAATACATGGGAGTAGAGGCAAAAAGCACTACTTCACCCGCTTGCTCTCTTCCCTTGTCCTTCAGCTCACCTGGCAGGCTGCGATCTCTGCTTGAGCAGTAAGTTCATTAGCTGTTCCCAGCGGGCATTTCCTTGGAGCTGCTTGACCCCCAGGGCAACTGGATCAAAAATAATAAAGTTATAAAATTAAATTCTTCCACTTCTTTGGTATTCCATCCCCTACCAGCCATATGGGTGTTGTGTAGATACAGGAATATCCCCCTCACCAACTGCTCAAACAAACACTCTTTTAGCCACAGAAGTGCGGATTCAAATCAGATCCCTCCAGAACTTCAGAGGGTTCTAACACATATATAGGAGCTCAAGGCGCATCGCTGGGATTGCACAAGTAAGGACAGAATTTTCAGTAGGAGATGTAGCAACCTGACCTCAGGGTTCAAGACAGTCTGTACAAAACCAGTCTTTCATAATCTGGTTTAAGACTATGTCTGAAAACTCCATGATAATAATTTCTACTTTCATTTAAAGCGAGCCATATGTGGCAGACAAAACAGTCCTAATTATTTTCTTCTGAGGAAGCGAGCATGCTGGTGATGATACACCAGCGTTTAGGACAGCTTTCCAACTGAAAATGGCTCATGAGGGTTTCCTTACAGCACAGCCCCAGGCTGGCTGATAGTCTGTGTGTTGGGTTCAGCAACTCTTTAAAGCAACCACCAACTCCCTGCAACTCACTGTTCTTTGTACCCAGACTTCTCTGTTCTCAGATAATCACTCTGTGCCCAGCTTACATCACGTTTTCTGACTAGCATGTCAGTAAGTAGCCAGTACACACAATGAATTTTCCAGGGGAGGATTCCCTGCACTAGGGGCCAAATACACCCTGTATTCTTCTTTTAAACTGAAAATCAGCCCAGATTTTGCTGCTGCTACAAATACAAATAAAACTCCTACCTTTCCTAAGCACAAACTACACAAAATACACAACAGACAAAATCTGTCCTAAGCAATTTCAAAGGGAATCTGGTTTTGTACATTCCCCACAAACACAGAGACTGTCTGTCACACATTTTACTGAGACTATCGTGCTGAAGAACTATTACGCCCATTGACTTCAACAGAAGCTGTGAGCATCAATTGCTGCAGAGAGCCCTGGACAGCAATTTAAATCAATGATAGCAGTTTTCCTGGTCAGTTGATTATTCATCTATAAGGGACTGACACTACACTCTTTGTGCCCCACCCTCCTGATCTGCATGACAAGACAGTGCTCAGAATATTCTCAATGTAAAAATGTCCAACCCCCCAAATGTTTAACTTCCTCATTGCAGGAGCGTAAGTGCTGAGTAGGGGGGAAGAAAGGAGACTTACTAGAAACCTGTCGGACATTCCAAGCAGTTGCCAGCTGCATAGTAATGTCCCTGCCTGCAGTCTATGAGACAGTGGGTCTGGCAGTCTGTGCTGCAGTCTGGTGAGAGGGAAGAGGTCCCTAAAAGAAAGCAAAAGAAATAAAGTTAATGTACAGTGAAAAAACATCCATGACTTCACCAGTTATTATCACACCATAATGTAATATCTGCACAATTTTATCACTGGTGTTAACGGCACTAGTACTATTAATACAATATTCTTTGCTATTAAGAACAATGCTTTGCCTTTATAGAGAAGAGGTGGCACACAGCATCCCACCAGTGTAGTGACTAAAAAAGAAACAGGAAATATTCTAAGCCTGTCTTGTTAAGAAGGAAGCCGAATCAGAAAAATCTCATGGTCCAGTCAGATAAGCAGCTTGTTATCATTATTACTATTACACCTGCACAAAATTAGCTGACTTCTCAAAGCCACACAGAGTGTACGAAAGCCGGAAATAAACGTCACTTCTTGGGTTTTCCATTCATTAACATTATTTCCCTGTCCATTATCACATTCACTCTTAAGTTTCAGTGGCTAAAATTAAGGAAAGGTTTCTCTCCAGAATTAAAATCTGTTCTCTTAACATTTCTAGGTAAATATTCGGAGCAAAAAATTCTGGGGGAAACCCCAGTAGGCTTAAGATAAGCATCTGAATTTCAGATGTTTTCTCAAACTAAACCAGCTACCCTCTGTAGGTATCAGAGAGCCATTTCAATGTCTTTATCATCTTTTGAAAAGGTCACATTTTGTTTGCCAGAAGGTTGAAAACCTAAGTTTTCAAGTGAGTACAAACAGCACATCTGATGGAAAGAGCCATGGGATGAAGGAGATACCAGACTGCTGTGTAATCTCAACCAAGATACTTCACCTTTCCCTACTTCAGTTATCCAATCTCCACAGTAAAGGTAATTTTACCCATCCCTTTTTAGGAAATCTCTTGACATCATGTTCTATAAAAGAAAGGTGATAAATAAAAGAGGAAGATACTTGAAACACAAACTTAAAGAATGGAACAAATACTGAGTTACTATTTCCCTTTTTACATTTCTTACTTTCATTTTGCAAGCCTATCAGATTCTTAGTATGTCACTGTCCTAATGAATTCCCTTGTTCTGAAAAAGCAAGCTTCTCTGTGGTAACCACAAGGATTTCACATTAAGTTCCTCACGAAGGGCTTCTCTGTGTGCCTGTACCTGAGCAACAGAAAAAAATGAGCGTGCAGGGTGGAAAGGAGAGTTCCAGGGGCTTTTTTTATCTGTTCCATTCTCAAACACCTTGATATTATTATTGTTATTACCCAAAAACGCTAACACATTCGGGTTTTTTCCCCTCTCTTTAGAAAATTAAAAACTTCTTTGTGAATGCATGCCCCTCACCTTCTCTACCTGTCTTCTCCCCTGAATGAATTCCATTAAAAAAATGGTGCTTTTGAAAAAACAGCAGCCACACTCATCAGTTTATGACCACAATGAGCTAAACAACTGCCATCTGCAGTGCCTTATAGCTTTCATAAGGTAACAATGTCAGCACCAATCAAAAAAACAAAACCAAAACAAAAAACAAGTCTGCCTGTATTAGAAAGTTACCCACTCACCTCTGAGGAAGATCCTGAGGCTACAGAACAACATCATCCAACTCAACACATTAGCCATGGGGGCTCATAAACATTTAAAAAAAAAAATGCTCAGAGCTTACGTTTAAAATGTTTCTCAAGCATCTAGCGTTGCCTTTATTGAAGCTCATTGTAACCAAAGCCCTCCCAGGTAATCACTTTCCAATACAGCTTGAAGTGAAATCAACACCAAGCTGCAGAAAGAAAAGACGGCCAAAGAGTTAATCCCATGGAAACTCCGCTGTAGCAATACTCATGCTAAAAAGTGAGAAAACTCATTTAAACATGAGATAATGTATACCTCCCAAGCACTCACTAAGCAACAAGCTTGAAAGTATACTTGTCGTCATCTTGCAGACCTGTCTGGCTGCCCAGCAAAATGACCTCATGAGAACGACCCCGCAGAGCCACAAATTTCTTCTTTCTCTCCAACATCTAAGTGAAATATTCCCTGCTTGCTGGCTATTTATTCTGCAATTTTAGATTCTTCCTGGAATTTGAAAACCCAGATGAACTCTTCCTAAAACAAGATTTTCCCTTGCAGTGTCCACTATCCACTAGCTATTTTTTTCTGTTCCAAGATAACTCTTTGATGATGCACAAAGCTTAATTTCATCAAAGCTATGGCAGTGCTAGCGAACAAACAGGAATCATAATTCTGTCTCAATAGCAAACAAGCAGATTGTACCCTGGAGCCATTTCACAAATATGCAACTTCAGACAGACTTTTTTCTTTTTCAACACATTCTCGTAGTTTTAGAAATTACATGAAAAACACAAGCTTCAGTACTGGCTCCAATAGAGATTGCAGAACAGACCTTTTTTCCTCTCAAAGTTACAATACCCTCTCTTTGTTCCACTTTCCCTATAACTTCCTAGAAGCCAGAGACCAATAGAAATTGTTTTATTACAGGCACTAGGGGGAAAAAATAAAAAAAGCTCTTCTGTCTTCCAAGTTTCACACTGACGTAATTCCAATCCAGGAGCTAGTCCAAGGCTGGTTGTTGGCTCACATGAAATTATTGGGCAGCACTACTGTCTAAAAACCAAATAGATCATTCTAGACACGCACCCTGCTAGCATAGCACAGAGCCATTGAGGCTTCCCAATTCTGAACTCTAAACCTCTCAAAACAGGTTCTGACATCCACTGGATATGCACCAACTTTGAATAAACCCACTTTCACTGTCTCTGCCACAGTGACTCTTGGTGTTAGCAGAAAGAAGAACCGGGACCGATGTACTTCTCTTCAAGAGCATTTCTACAGAAATGAACTGCTGCAAGAACAGCAGAATATCCTGGGACTCACTCCAGGACACTGCAATTTACTTTCGTACAGCTGTAGCATCATTCACCTGAAACAACACAAAACCTGTACAGTTTACACTGATGGTAAGCCATAGCTATCTGTTCCTGGCTATAAAGAAAACAGAGCCTTGCTATTATTTCATCCTCTTCTGTCAAGAAACAAATAGATGCAGATTGAATTATAAATCTAGGTTGTTAGATGCAACGCACAGAAACGTGAAGATCAGTCCAGCAAGGAAAATAAAGAGGCACATCCTTTCATCAGTTGCAAGCGTTGGAGGTCTACCAAGTTCAGCAAATTCATTCCTGCGGGATACAAAATAGCTCAGCTTCCAGAACGGACACACTCATCTTCTCTCCACCAATGACTTGACTATTGCTTCAGCAGACCTGACTGTATTTGAAAAAAGCTCCTATTTTTCTTGAACTGTTTGGTCAGTCCTAAAAAAATCCAGTCAGCCCTATAATATTAGTAGTCCTTCACAAAACAGGAAGGCACCATTTTTCTTGATTTGAACCCCTAAAAGACATTCTGCTCAGCTCGCTGCCAATAGTAATTTTGCCAATAGTAACAGTGTGTAAGCAGCAGCACTACCTACCTTATGGAAGGAAGATTGCACTCTTGCAGCAAGTGCACCAGAAGTGACGGGAACAACCTCGAACACTGCAGAAAGCTGCAATCAGCAAGCCTTAAAGTAGTTACCATTTCCACATTGGCAATCTTTCTCAGCCATCAAACCCAATAAAATGTCCATTTTCTAAATGAAAAATATGCAAATACCCAAAATTGCACATTTCATTTCACCTACAGTAAGTCTTTCTGGCAGAAGGGGGGAAAGAAGGCACAGAAAGCTCAAAACTGGGGGAGAGGCAGAAGTCGGAAATCACATTAGGAATAGTTTTGTTACTTATTTGTATCAATATAAGTTCTAATAATACTAACGGCTTACAGGGATTTCTTTTCAAAGCAGAAGGAAAAGATCTGTGACTTTGAATCAAAAAACCTCTTAGTTCCCGTACAGAAACGGCAAGTACATTTCAACTTAAAGCCACCACTTCATCTCATAAAACAGCAGGAATGACAGTGACAGCTAAGGATGGAGTCTCCTCCCATCTGCTTCCCTCTCTCTCTTCTTCCTTTTTTTCCCATTATTATGCAGGCAGCGCTACTCAGAAGCCTGTAGATTACTTATGTTAAAATTCCACTTTTAGAGCTGCAAAGTCAGAGTTACATCTTTCTTGCATGAACGCATATATACACATGCACATATACCCCACCAAAAACAGCTATGCAAGTCTTTTCTAACGATACCCATAAACCACACGCAGAATTTTCCATGGGCTCAAGGGCTGCTGTAGTGCTCGCCTGTATATGCATCCCAGTGATCTTGTCTTTGACAAAGGTTAGCAGTAAATGCTTATGTTATGAAAAGAGCCAAAGCAACCGGGCAGGAACAGACTGCCCTTTCGGTTTTCTCTGGTCAATATATACTTACGAAACACAGCCCAGGGCTGTCCTTAGACATTGTCACAGGGCAGACAACACTTCCAAAATTTCATAAAGCCCCCTTTTATGAGATATATTTCTGTTGGCACCTTCTTAGATAGCTGCACCCTGAGAGCATTCAGGCAGCATTTGTTAAAGTGATGACATAATTATACTGCAATTAATGAAAATTATACTCTGGTGAGACACTGCTGAAAACCTCTTATTTCTTTGCATCGTCCTTAGTGAGAAGGGGACAGGAAAAGCTAAGTCCCTTTTGATTTCTGTTGTCCATAACCCTTCACTTTCAGTTGTGCTCAGCAATAACTCTTGGTATCCCAGTTCCTGAGCCTGATTCACAAACATCACGCAGAGATTTGTTGTCAGAAAGGACATCTGAAATCACATCCAACAGCTAACGCTGCTGCCTTCGGAAGTTTCCACTGCTATGACATTATAAACAGGGACTTGAAGGTGTAGGGGGAGGTGGCTTAACAAATGTGTATCATGCTTTGCTGAAAAGTAAATAAATCGACAAAAATGTAACCATTGATGTTGACTTAGCGCTACTGCCTCTTGCTTCAGCAGAATGATTGGATTGTAAACTCAGTGAATCAAAGTGGACTCTTCAGAAAATGAACCCAGAGAAATAGGGCCAGCACTTCTCTACCAAACCAAGCTAACACTAAAATTCAATAGAGGAAGCAGGACAAATGGGCAGAGGGTTTGCCAGAGACCAAGGGAAGCGCTTTTGAGTACAGAGAACAATAAACACAGTTGGCTACAGATCTGTTGTAAGCCAGGGCAATCCCAGGCTGGAAGACGACCAGCAGCATGGAAAATAGTTTGGAAAAGCAACACAGGGATTCTATAGCTTCACTATAAAGCATCTAAATTACTCTGATCAGACTGTGTAGTTAAATATAGTTGTTCAGCTGCTCCCTGAGTCAGCTTCAAGGGCCCAAATCCTTTGTTGTCTCTTGTCCAAGCTAAGACAAGCTTGCCCAAACACAGGTGGTTCCTGCTAGTAAACACCATAGCTTTGACAGACAATGGTGCCCAGAGGTTGACAGAGGATCATGAAGTTAGAGAGCAAAACAAAGTGAGCAGTACTGATGACCATGTTAAAAGCTGGGACAGGTTAGGATCAGGAAAACAGCTGAACTGACTAAAACAGCATTAAGTATCAGGTGTTAAGCCCAAGTACACGGCTTAATTCCATCCCCACTGTTACCAGGCTGGGATAATAGAACACTTGATGATAGTGAAGTGTTGTCTGCTTGTTTGTCCCAGGAGACCCTTCTCATTTTGTGTTTATAGTGCAGCAGTGAATCCTTATTTATTGATCTTAGTAATAAAACAAATGAGAAATGCCTTTCCCAGTAAATGCTCACTGATTTTGAATAAAGCAACATTTCCCAATTATGTGAACAACACAGCTAGGCACACACAGTCCAGGAAGTTCCTGCAGATCATCGATGATAACTTTTTAACACAAGTGGTAGAGGAGCCAACAAGTAGAGGAGTCCCGCTGGACCTGATACTAACGAACAAAGAAGTACTGATTGGGGACGTGAAGGTTGGGGACAGCCTTTGCTACAGTGATTGTGAGATGGTGGAGTTCCAGATTCTGCGTGGATGAAGCAGGGCAACAAGTAGGATTACAACCCTGGGCTTCAGGAAAGTTAACTTGGCCCTCATCAAAGACCTACTTGGTGGAATCCCCTTGGTTGGACTCTAGAAGGCAGGGGGGCCCAGGAGAGCTGGTTAATATTCAAGAACCACCTCTTCCAAGCTCAAGATCAGTGCACTCTTACAAGTAAGAAGTCAAGTAAAGGAGGCAGGAGACTGCATGGGCAAGCAACAAGCGCCTCGAAAAACTCAAAGGGAAGAAGGAAACATACAAGATGTGGAAAAAAGGAGTACCCACTTTAGAGGAATATAGCGATGTTGTCAGAGCACGCAGGGATGCAATGAGGAAGGCTAAGGCCCACTTGGAATTGAAGCTGGCAAGGGAGGTCAGGCACAACAGGAAGGGCTTCTACAGGTACACTGGTAGCAAAAGGAAGACTAGGGAAAATGTGGGCCCACTGCTGAATGAGGAGGGCACCCTGGTGACAGAGGATGCAGAAAAGGCAGAACTACTGAATGCCTTCTTTGCTTCAGTCTTCACTGCTAAGGCCAGGTCTCAGGATTCCCAGTCCCTCAAGGTAAGACAGAAAGCCTGGAGAAATGAAGACTTCCCCATGGTCAAGGAGGATTGGGTCAAAGACCACCTAGGCACGCTGGACACCCATGAGTGCTGAGGGAGCTGGCAGATGTTATTGCCAGGCCACTCTCCATCTTTGAAAAGTCATGGAGAGCAGGAGAGGTGGCTGAGGACTGGAAGAAAGCCAATGTCACCGCAATCTTCAAAAAGGGCAAGGAGGAGGACCCAGGAAACTACAGGCCAGTCAGTCTCACCTCCATCCCTGGAAAGGTGATGGAACATACTGGAAGTCATCTCAAAGCATGTGGAAGAGAAGACTACTATCACAAGTAGTCAACACGGATTCACCAAGGGGAAATCCTACTTGACCAATCTAATAGCCTTCTATGGCATGACTGGCTGGGTAGACAAGGGGAGAGCAGCAGATGTTGTCTACCTTGACTTCAGCAAGGCTTTTGACACTGTCTCCCACAACATCCTCACAGACAAGCTTAGGAAGCACGGGCTAGATGAGCAGCCAAGTGAGGTGGATCAAGAACTGGCTGAACAGCAGCGCTCAGCAGGTTGTAATCAGCAGCANGATGAAGCAGGGCAACAAGTAGGATTACAACCCTGGGCTTCAGGAAAGTTAACTTGGCCCTCATCAAAGACCTACTTGGTGGAATCCCCTTGGTTGGACTCTAGAAGGCAGGGGGGCCCAGGAGAGCTGGTTAATATTCAAGAACCACCTCTTCCAAGCTCAAGATCAGTGCACTCTTACAAGTAAGAAGTCAAGTAAAGGAGGCAGGAGACTGCATGGGCAAGCAACAAGCGCCTCGAAAAACTCAAAGGGAAGAAGGAAACATACAAGATGTGGAAAAAAGGAGTACCCACTTTAGAGGAATATAGCGATGTTGTCAGAGCACGCAGGGATGCAATGAGGAAGGCTAAGGCCCACTTGGAATTGAAGCTGGCAAGGGAGGTCAGGCACAACAGGAAGGGCTTCTACAGGTACACTGGTAGCAAAAGGAAGACTAGGGAAAATGTGGGCCCACTGCTGAATGAGGAGGGCACCCTGGTGACAGAGGATGCAGAAAAGGCAGAACTACTGAATGCCTTCTTTGCTTCAGTCTTCACTGCTAAGGCCAGGTCTCAGGATTCCCAGTCCCTCAAGGTAAGACAGAAAGCCTGGAGAAATGAAGACTTCCCCATGGTCAAGGAGGATTGGGTCAAAGACCACCTAGGCACGCTGGACACCCATGAGTGCTGAGGGAGCTGGCAGATGTTATTGCCAGGCCACTCTCCATCTTTGAAAAGTCATGGAGAGCAGGAGAGGTGGCTGAGGACTGGAAGAAAGCCAATGTCACCGCAATCTTCAAAAAGGGCAAGGAGGAGGACCCAGGAAACTACAGGCCAGTCAGTCTCACCTCCATCCCTGGAAAGGTGATGGAACATACTGGAAGTCATCTCAAAGCATGTGGAAGAGAAGACTACTATCACAAGTAGTCAACACGGATTCACCAAGGGGAAATCCTACTTGACCAATCTAATAGCCTTCTATGGCATGACTGGCTGGGTAGACAAGGGGAGAGCAGCAGATGTTGTCTACCTTGACTTCAGCAAGGCTTTTGACACTGTCTCCCACAACATCCTCACAGACAAGCTTAGGAAGCACGGGCTAGATGAGCAGCCAAGTGAGGTGGATCAAGAACTGGCTGAACAGCAGCGCTCAGCAGGTTGTAATCAGCAGCACAGAGCCTAGTTGGAAGCCTGTGACCAGCAGTGTTCCCCAGGGGTCTCTGCTGGGTCCAGCCCTGTCAAACACATCCATCAACAACATGGATGAAGGGACAGAGTGTACCCTCAGCAAGTTTGCTGATGATACAAAGCTGGGGGAACAGCTGACTATCCACAGAAGGCTGTGCTGCCATTCAGCATGACCTGGACAGGCCAGGGAGCTGGGCAGAGAGGAACCTGCCCACATAGGCAAGTGTAGGGTCCTGCACCTGGGGAGGAACAACCCCATACATCAGTACAGGTTGGGGGCTGACCCGCTGGGCAGCAGCTCTGTGAGAAGGACTTGGGAATGCTGGTAGACAACAGGCTCACCACGAGCCAGCAATGTGCCCTTGTGGCCAAGAAGGCCAATGGCATCCTGGGGTGCATTAAGAAGAGTGTGGCCAGCAGGTCAAGCGAGGTCATCCTCCCCCTCTACGCTGCCCTGGGGAAGCCACGTCTGGAGTACGACATCCAGTTCTGGGCTCCCCAGTTCAAGAGAGACAGGGAACTACTGGAGAGAGTCCAGCAGAGGGCTACAAAGATGATTAGGGGAGTGGTGCATCTCTTATGATGAAAGGCTGAGAGACCTGGGTCTGCTCAGCCTAGCAAAGAGAAGACTGAGAGGGGATCTCATCAATGCTTATAAATATCTCAAGGGCAGGTGTCAAGCGAATGGGGCCAGGCTCTTTTCAGCGGTGCCTGGCAACAGGCACAAACTGGAGCACAGGCAGTTCCACCTGAACATGAGGAAGAACTTCTTTAATGTGAGGGTGCCAGAGCACTATCACAGGCTGCCCAGGGAGGTTGTGGAGTCTCCTTCTCTGGAGAGATTCAAAACCCACCTGGATGCATTCCTGTGCACCCTTCTCTGGGTGCACCTGCTTTAGCAGTGGGGTTGGACTGGATAATCTCCCCTACCATTCTGTGATTCTGCAAAGAGTAAGTGAAGCATCTCCAAAACTGTCACTTGAGAAGAAGTTCTTCAGACTTAATTATAGCAAAATTAACAAAATTAGACCCACAAACACCTTCATTTTACTTTCATCACAGGAGATATGCGAATACTGAATCCACAGGTGGACTGCAATATATGCATAAGGTACAATGGGCAAAGTAATAGCTAGGATGTAAGCAAACATATCCATTGTATCAAAGTATATCAGATATCTGTAAGTAGAACTGGTGAAAGACTATTTCAGTTGTTGGGAAGGAATATTACCTCAATAAAAATTCTTCTGTAACAGTGTAGCATGGCTACAGAGTGCTGCATTTTAAATGCATCTGGAACACTATCCCTGACAGTAGGTATGTATTATGTAAGTACATTCTCCTTTTCTATGCAACAGGACTAGAAACCTGGTACAGAAGAACAGACTACATGAAACATATGGTCAACTTCACATAAGTATCCAAGAAGTCATTGGAGTAGAGATGGAACAGAAACACTACTGTCAGTTGCACATGCCAGCTGAAGGTATTGTTTCTCCCAGACTTCTCTCTACAACTATGTGAGCAGGAAAGGGTTCGTAATAGAATAGCCTGAAGGCCTGTAAATACTACTCGGAAAATGTAGCTTTAATAGCACAAAGCAAACCACACAAGAACAAACAGGAGTCCAGATAACCCAAACACTCCATTACTGTATATGCATAAAGTGGCATGCAATCCAGAAAGATACATGACTTCAAAGGCTTCTAGCAGCACCAAATCTTTTTGAGAGACCTTATCATCCATTTTATTGGAAATAAGATTGCTACTACAACAGAAAAGCAGCACTAGCTGCTGACTTGAATAAACTTGCAGTTTTATTTGAAAGTTCACCACACCCATTAGATATTGTTTTGCCCATATTCTTAATACAATCATACTTCATCCTGCAGTAGGCACCAAAACAAAGGCAACAGCACAATAATCATAGATTTAAATATTGAAAAGTGTGGCACCTGTCCCTTCAAAAAAGAAGGTATCTTCTTCCAGTGGATAGCAAAGTTTAAGTCTAGTATATCCTCTTGACATCAGGATCAATTCTCTCAGCCAGAAGCAGAAGTAATTCCCTTTTTAAACCCTGCCAAGACCTTGCAAAAGGTCTTAGCTAGGGAAATTGGACTGTGTCAAAAGTCTCCAAGGCCAAACTAGTAGCTCAAGTGCCGAAGCCTAGAAAGAAAAAAAGATTTAAGTAAGTGCCAAAAACAGAATATAGAATGACTGAAAAGAATCTGGACAAGAAAAAAAAAAGACATTTCAAAACATCAGGCTGATAATTTATCGAAAGCTGCAAGTGTTATGTTAAGGGACCTCACATAATCCAGAGGCACTCATAACTTCTCAGTCTCTTCATCCTAAAGCACCAAGAAATCAAATGTTTCTAATTAAATCCTCAGGTTCAGCTTAAAGCAATGAATGGCTTTAACAGGACAGGATAGTTAAAACAAACATGTCCATCCAGGAGGAGAAACTTTGGGCCCATCAAATCCCATCAGGAATGTAACTAGAAGTCAAAAATATTAGATATGCACACAGTGTCTAACAGGCTGAATGCAGAAATACAAAGCATGCTACAATCCTCTGTGCACTCCTTTAAATGCCAGAGTGCATATTATCAACATTCAGGCACAGTCTAAAACACACTGCCCAGACCTTCAGTGAACAAGTAGATAACTTTGTTTTAGAAGTTTGTGTATACATTTGGACCTTGTGTTACATCCTTATCTGCAAGGTACTAGTACATCCTCCCATTCACACCCTCTTGACACTCTTTCATTATCCCTCTTTCCCCATACTCACTTAAGTTGCCTGTGTCCCCAGGAAACTACTGCAGAAAGCCACCTGTCCCACTGATCTTTACTTAGTGCAGATTGCCCTAAACTATGTCTTATTTATAGCACAGATTTGTAGTCACGCCTTGAGGTAACTATCTGTCTTCCCTTTCTTTCCCTGCCCCCTCCTCTCCCCCCCCCCCCCCCCCCCCCCCCCCCCCCCCCCCCCCCCCCCCCCCCCCCCCCCCCCCGCCCCCCCCCCCCCCCCCCCCCCCCCCCCCCCCCCCCC
>VZSC01011588.1:0-74212 GCA_013398225.1 Steatornis caripensis | reverse complement strand
AGACTGAATATACTGTTTTATGCTGGAAAAAGCAACTAGACCATGGAATTTTCTTTAATCCCTGTTCAGCCTAGCATGAAATTGTTTTCCAGGTAGTGATTAATTCTGCTGCAACTTTTCCCCCTTGTTAGATAATTTGCTATGTTTGAGAAGCCTGTGCTAAACCATAGCTTCCCTGTTATCAGCAGTGTCATAACAGCTGTGTCAAGCAAACCCTTTAGCAGCTCCTGTCACAGCACATCCCACTAGTTCCTGGGTATTTTTGAGGTAGGAGGTTAGCTTCTCTGAAACAAAATGGACAGACTAGCATTAACATGAAGGAATGATGGTCAGCTCACTGTTATAACATGTTTTGTTGCAAAGACTTGATTTCATTCTTTATAATTTCATGTTTACTGTGAAATACAAAGTACCTGTGCTTCTCCCTAGTCTGCATTATTTCCCTTTTGAGCCACATTTTCCTTAGAAAAACAAATCCAACACACTTTTCAGAACAATTGATCTTGCTTACAAAGTTAATTAACCATGGTGAGTTTTTTAAGAGTGGAGAAGTTGTGTTTAGTTTTGTATCTTTCAGTGCTGTGACAGTGTTTAACCCTCAGGACAGATCACAGTTGCCTTGTTACTGTAGCCCAATTCAAATTCCTAGTTTTCCCCTCACCTTTTCTTCTTTTTTTGTCTAAACTCCTCTTATCTTCATTTAGCCCCTTCCTATTACACCATTGCCATTCCTACCTTACCTCTTTTTCCTCATGAGATGGTTTCGCCTACGATCCTTGCTCCCTTCAACCACCCTCAGTTTGTTCTCATTTTCCTACGAAACTGGCACAACTGGAAAAATCCAAGGAGATCTTGTCTGACTAGGGAAGGAGGCTCCCTACCTGAGCATAAACTTTACAAGAACTACATCTCCCTTCTACAAGATCATGCAGCTGACTTTGATCATTGACTTCTGCTGAACAAAGGTGGTGATGAATTCCTTGCTTACACTTCAAGATCACTTTGAACTGTTCTTTAGCCATTGCAATGGACTTGGACATTTTCTTCAACACCTGAAAACTCTGCTCTGGGCCAGTAATTCACTTCGTCATGAGTAATTCCCTTTTCCATCATGAGCAAGAATTTGAGCCCTTATTAAAAATCTTTCAGTTACGAGGATATTTTTAGTCAAAATAACCCCCAAACTTACAGATTTGACTTCTCCTTCACCACATGCCCCTTGATCCTATTTGGTGATCTTAGCCCTGAAAGTCTTGCAAGTGCTAGAATTCTGCAGACATCATAGTAGCCAATCTCTTACAGGAATAAATGTCAGTCTAATAGCTGGATTCACTACAAGTCATCCAGCTTACCTGTCAAGACTGGCCATTTCCAAGAATACTACCAATCACATGCTAGATGCTTACTGGAACTTCTAATAAGAAAAAGATTACTTAGCAAAATTTCACTGAATGAAAAATATTTGGTAGGGAGAAAAAAGACTGAAACCAACATCCGTGTTTTCTCTAGATATTTACACATTTTGTTTATATTTGAAAAAATGAGTATCAATGCCACTTAAAGCATTTTGTATTTAGGGGTTTTTTTTTGTGCTCAGTTTCCGTTAAAAGCCACAAAGTTATTCACACAGTATTTTCTGTGAAAAGATGGCTTTAATTTTCATTGTTCTCTTCCCCATCCCCCTTTCAGCAGGAAAAAAAAAATCATTTCAAGCCCAGCTCTAAGCAGAATTTGTATTCAGAACATTTATTACTTTAATTATTGTTTGCATATGAAATTTCCAAGAGCAACCCTCTTAGGGGACATCTGCAGCTTGCCAGCTGAGCAGCCAGCTGAGAGATAAGGCTCACTGGTTCTTTCCTCAGCTTCCTCCATGCAAGCTCCCACCCAATACTCAAGCAAGTAAAACCTGAAATCCAGGTCTGAGACTGATCTTGTTGCCACCTAGGATACAGTCAACGTGTCTATTCTGCACAATGGAGAGTTCAGAATTTCCCTACAAACTCAGTAAGTTAACAGGGAAGCTTAACATTGTACAGACACAAGCCAAGTTTCAGGAGCAGACCAGTGATGTTCCTGTGGCATAGCACACTCTGATCTAGCCAGGCTGTATAACACGACCAGAGCTAGCTTGCTTAGCAGCCATTGAAGACCTTTGCATTACACTGTTCCGCACCACAGCAGCAAGGCCAGTAAAGATCTGCCACCTCACCTCTCATCTTCAGGTTCCCTTCTCATTTAACAGGATGACAATACATGTGTTGCAAAAATAATCAAGATTTAATCATATAGGAAAAACAGTTGTGATTAAAAGGTAGAAAAAGTAGCAAATTGTAGAAAATTGTGGAACAATGTATAAGAATATTAGGAGCGTTAACTGTAACAGTACATTCTGATTTGGGACTTGGGAAGTTGAATAGATTGCTAATCTAAATTTTAGTTAAGTTAGCTTAATCACTAACAGAGGAGCAAGCCTTTAAAGTTTTGTTTAGAGGATGAGTTATTGGACAGCGTGGCTCATAGCCAGCCTTGATAGCCAAGCTGGCAAATAAACTCAGGTCACTATGTTCCTAACAGAAGTTTACCTCATTAAAAGCTCAGTTTAATAGTAAAAGGTACACGCACTAGAAGTAGTACCCGTACTCATTATGGTGACCCTTAATCACAGAGCATGCATAGTAGATTTTAAAAATACTGTATCTGCAAATGCAAACAACTCATCTCACAACCAATCAATGTAAAGGTTAAATCTAACAATGGACTTGAAAGGTATATAAACTATATGATTTTTGTTGCTAGGGGAACACATTGGAGGAGCGATCCCCGTGTTCCCAGCACACTGAATAAAGGAATGTCTGCTTATTCACATCAAACTGGTGCTGGGTAAGTTTTCCATTCTATTTGGTGACACATGCACACAATTAAATCAAATAAATCAGGTGATACTGATAGTTATAATCTATGCAACATTCCTATCTTAAAGTCTTTCAATTGAGTAAGGCTTCACAAATAATTTAGCATAGATTATGAAAAGCTCTCTGAACCCAGGCCATGGCCAAAATACTTCATAACACCACCAACTGCTGCGGCTTTTGTTGTGAAAACCATTTTGGCTTTGAACCTAGTTTCCCCTTTGTGATCCATTTAGATGCACAGCAGATTACAGCTAGCATTTTACAGCACTATCTAAACTCCATACCAGCGCTGTCTTCCAACATTTCCCAAGCCAGCAAAAGCACAGAATGTCTGCCCCTTTTATTCTCAAATCGCCACACCTGAAGTGTCACACTGGGCCATCTACACCAGCATTGACAATACAGTGATTAGACAGGAAAAAAATGAGATACATTTGTTCACTTTAGGGTACGGTTCCATGAGCTCAGAGGAGTGTCGCTGAGACACATTGCCTCTAAGCATACGGTCACAAGTATGCAAGTAGCCCACAGCAATAGTGGCTAAAAGCTTTACCATCTGACAGTTGTTCAGTGGATGAAGTCAGGTATGACTTTACAGTAAGAGTCTCCACTACCACCCCCACAATGGGTAGCAATCTGCAATTTTAATCTGCAAACACGGCAGAGATGCAAAGGTCTAAATCAGTGAAATTTAATGTTTATTGGAGGTCAAAAGTTGAGTACTTGAAACATTACCTCATATGTGACTAGACAGTGATAGGCCAATAAGTATCTGTGATCCCAGCACCTTTCACACACAGAGAACTTGGTTATGCCCCAATTTAAGTCAAAGGTAAAACTCATCACCAAGAAATGCAGTCATTCACAATTTAGTCACACAAATCCTGCAAAGACCAAACATACCACCCACTCTAGTACTGTATCTTTGTTAGCATACTTAGAAAGCACAAAGCAATGCGTCCTGCTAACTTCTATTAATACTTACCTGTAAAGACAAAACCGCATCTCTGTGGCTGTGAGCATGGGGAGAGGGAATTGACTGCCTCCAACTGATGATCCATAAAGTTGGAAGAATCATTCTAGAAGGTGAAGTGAATGCAAAGAAAATCAGACTGGATAGCACAGATGGAGGAGACTGAATATACTGTTTTATGCTGGAAAAAGCAAATACTAAAATTCATTCACCCTAAAAGAGACATACATGTGAAATATCTTCTGTTCCTCCTACCACAACTCTAAGCCCAGAGGTAGGCTGCCTCATTGTGTTCCATACTTTTTCAGAGCTGTACATAAGCAGAGTTGTAGAGGATCTAATAGCAGATGACGACAGTTACTGCTCTATCAAGTTCAGGAAAACTTAAGTCCTTAACTGTACTTCCCCATCAGCATCAAACCATGTTACTCTTCCACAAAATTAAAACAAGATTTTGCAAATCAATAGTCACACACAAACTGATGCCCTCTGTCAGAACATGTTCCTTTTGTCGAGTCACATTCTTCTGTTCTTTGAGGCACTCATTACCATACACCATGTCTTAAATGAACTGCCACCCCCTGTCATGAACAGGAAGTAGTGCAGAGTAGAGCCTTTCTTCCATGAAAAACCATGCTTACTCAAAGGTTAGGGATTGACAGTCCCAAGACCTTCAAGCACTGTCTGTTTAAGGAGAATACAATTGTGCACCTCAGAAAAGGATGCACTACAGTATTTCTAAGATCATCACACAGCTTGAGGCATTACTGTACTGCCTTACAGAAGTCAATGGAAAATGCCAGTCAAACTTTCAAATTTGATAGAATACACCCTTGTTGTAGACATTCCAAGAGCATATCAAAGCCTGTAGAGAACTATGGTCTCCATTAAACTCTACAGGGCTTTATTTAAATGAATACTTTTATAAGAACTTGGTTACATCTAAGAGTGTATCAGTCCCCATTTCTTGGAAATTCCAGTCCTTTTCCCTTGTGTTCAGCAGCACAAAATGCTTCAAATTACATCCACTCAGAGCTTCAATACACAGCAGTTCTATAAACCTCATCCCAGAATGGTGGGCAGAAAGATGGTAAACAGACTTGCAAGAGCAACATTTTGGTTTTGTCTCCCTCCCAGTGTAACTTTTCAGACAAAGTCTCTTAAGTATTTTCTGCTTAGCAATTTGCTTTAAAGATCACACAGTATCAATAGCTGTGAAAGTAGCCAGTCCTGTTTACAAAGGACATGCAACAAAAGAGGGATGGTGCAAAATCTGGCAATTGCTAGGAACCACCACTAAAAAACACACTAGTTAATTCTCCTTGCAGAAACTATTAAGGAATTATGGCAATCTCTGAACATGTGTTCAGACAGAAAATTTATTTAGCTAAGCCTCCTTTCAATATAACTTTGTTTACACTATCCTACATTTGTATCTTCCACGCATGAAGAGATATCACTTGGAAACAGTGCAGCTTTAACTACACATTTAAAATTCCAGCCTCAGCATGGTGTGCTGGCAGTTAAAGGTCATTGCTATGACAATCCACTGCCTCTCCATTCATCCCACCTAACATTTCCCTGGAAGAAACATAACTTTCCCTGTTTCTCATTCCTTATTTCTTTAGGACAAGGTGTAATTTTTCTCCCCTTGCACATCTGAGAGCAAAAAGCTGTCTTAAAACACGGTCCCAGGTTTTCTATTACCTTTTACTTGAGGCTATCTATTTTGGTACAATAGGACATCACAAGCACACACAATCAGTGACCCATGCTCACTTTCCAAGCACGTTAATGACTTCACAAGGTACAGGATCTGATACATGTCATCTTTACTCTTTAAGCTGCCCTTTTCAAGCATTTCTTTTTACTTGTCCAGAAGTCCTCAGTGTTCTAATTTGTTGGCTTGAGCAAGGCTTGCAAGATCGGAGTAAATCAACAGTTTAATCTTTAACACTACTTACATGCATTCACTTGAATGCAAATCAGGATTTTACAATCTAGCAAGTTACTACTCTAACCTCTTCATTTTGAGCCAAGTAAAGGTTAAGTGGATAAAAATGCAGAAAACTAGTGGAATGTGATGAAGGATTATGTATCACAGTAGGAAACTATCTGGACCCTATAGCTGCTATTTCTAGAAATTCTCATCATCACTAGTTTTGACTTTACATGTATCTTTGAGAGGATTTTTTGGGTGTGGGGTATGAAGTTGAGATGGTAGATATGCACCACACTTACAAGTCCTTGGTCTGGGGTGTTGTAAGCCCTTATCCAAAAGCAGCACTAAGTAGTCCCATACTGAGCCCATCAAACACCAAAATTCTGGCCTTATTTCAAGTAATTATGAAGTTGGATCCAATTCAGCAGAAGTCTGCTTTGTTTCAAGGAACTTTCATAGACCTAGGATCATTTTTTTGTAAAACCTGGTATAAAGGTTTTGGTCTTCTTAAAGTTAAGAGTTGATTTACAGCATGACACAAAAGCCAGTGAAAACTCAGTGATTTGGAATGCCATCCTTGCAGGAAAAAATAAATCAAGTATTACATTTACTAGTCAAGTTTAGAAGTAGTCTTCGATCAATAAGCTTCTGCAAACATGTCAAAGTGTCAATGCTAAAAACTAACCAAGTTTCCCTTCAAAATAATAACTCTTCTCCATCCAAAGAGATTAACAGGTATTCACTTATTTTATTCCAGCTGAGGGAACTGCCCAGAAAAAATGAATTCAATGACCAATATATAATAAATCCGTTAGCTACAGGGCTCTGAGAACTTGCTATGCCATGTCTTCTGCTAAAGCATGGTTAAACCAGGATGACAATCAGTAAAATACACATCAAGTCCTCAACTTCTCCAGAGCCGCCCCCCAGCAATGTATCCAAGGACAGCTCTCACTGCTATGCCCAGGTGTAACAGAACCAGTTCTTTGCTTGCTCATAAATTAACTAGGCAATTTTATAGCTAGAGTGATACAAAGGTTTTTACATACCTAGTACTTATGTCATAGCATCAGAGTATCTCTGACGCTAACCTATCATATCCCAGGTTAGGAAGCTATTACTATGCTCCTTTTCCATGCTGGAGTCCAACATAAGGAATTAATTGCACTTGTCCAAAATCATACGGAGTGCATCAAGGAAATTTATTTTTGGACTTTCAAGCTATGGTAACACAAAATCACCCCCTTCCTTTAAAGAGAGTAGCTTGGAAAAGTTGTCAGGCAGTTGGTATTTGAGGGAAAAGCTGCCAAAAAAGCCAGTGCAGCACAAGATAGTAAACAGAAAAATAAACTTATTTTTGCAGGAACTTGTTACTTTCTCAAAACCTGTATTAGCTATGCTGTAGATTCTTGTAAAGTCTTAAGTAGATGATACATTAGACGACTGATGCTTGAACAAATGAGAACTGTTTCTTCCAGTACCAGTTTGTATCAAAGTCTTAATGCTGGATGGCTAGGCTGCCATAGTGATTCATCTTTTCAATTGCTTGTTTTCATATTCTGACTTCCTTTTGACATTGCAATCATTGGAAGGTCAAGAATGAGACCCTTCATGAAATTGAACTGCGCCCTAATTGACAGCTCGAAGTTCAACATTGAGACAAAAACAGAAAAACATAGGTTTGAGAGCGGGGTCCCTGAAATCTAAGCAAGGAGAGAGCCCTGAGAAAATGAATTATATTCAGTGAGAAGTACAGGAGAATAATTTTCAAAGCAGGGGGTTTTATTTTCTTCTTCAGTCTCTACTTTTGAACACCATGTATGCCACCAGCCCAAAATCCATTTCAGTATCAAATACATTAGAACAGGAAAATTACAGTTCAAACTCCTACCAAAACAGGAGCAATACAAGTTCAGAAGAAAGATGTTCTATTTTCTCAATGTCACAGCAGGTGTGGAAATCCATCCTTTAAGGCAACAAGAACAATTATTAATCAGAAGAACACAGTGGTTGGGGAAAGAACAGCAGCAAGGGGCCCAAAGAGAATTTAAAAGCCCCTCTCCTACTTTTGGAGAATGCTCTGCATTCTAGCTGATACAGAATAAGCTACGTTTAGTAGAATAAAGTGCATGAGATCATCAGATAGCAGCGAAACCTAGGGAAATCTAACCTTTGCATTTCTCTAGGGGAAGAATAAGGCTATTTATGTATTCTTGCACACCCTGTGTGGAAAGGTGCAGTGCAGAAAATGTCCCAGAAGATCAACCTTGCAAAGTGGTGCACTGCTAGCCCTTGAACATCTGCACAGTTTCACTTAAGTACTGCACTCACACCAAGGACAGAGTCCAGGAGGCTGAGGGACAATGAATGAAAATATCCTTAAAACTACACTCCCTCATACAGATAGAGAGCAGAGAAATTTGTCCATGAGCTCGAACTGTGATTTGCAGAGTAAGAAGAGGGTACAACATCAAGCTAATCTAGCTGAGAAGGAGGAAGCTTTCTTCTTGCCCAAGAGTAAAAGGCAAGAATACAATCCAAATTCCACTCCCAGTTCTTAACCTTCTCCATGTTGTAACCAGGTAGTCCAAACCCTCCCTAAGGGGCTTCAGCATGTGTCTTACCTACAGTGTCACACCCAAAACATGGAATAAATACTTGCTCAGAGCAGGTAGCTTAAGCAAGTCTGGATGACTCTAGGAAAGGCTCCAGACCGCTCACAGAAGTCAAAGAAAACAGCAGTTAAGTACCTGTCCTGAAGGAGGCTCCTGCTTCTCACCACTGCTAGAAGAGCAATGTTATTTGCTGATTAATGTACAGTTTTGTGTAACTACAGCAACTGATAAATAAGAAAATACAAGCACCCAGAGTAAAATTTAAACTAAAGGAACTGCCAAAATCAACTGCAAATGAATGGGTAACAAGTAAAGAGAGACTAAAGGAAGTTGAATGTGATCATATTTCCTTGCTGCTATGTTTGGAGCAGCATTAGCAAATTACTGAGCAATCCTGAAAACAAAACATTACAATAATCAATTCCTTTAGTATTAAAGGCCTGAGCTAAGCATTCTGCTTTGGTAGCATTTACTCAGTCCATTATTTCAAAGACAGTGTGTCAGCAAAGGAAAGGAAACCTCAGTTCTTTTATCTACTATTATTTTACTTCCTCAGATGCATATTTAAGATGTGGGTTTTTTTCCAAATAAACACTGGGGTAGAAGGAGCTAGAGAAAAAAGTAATAATTAAAAAAAAAAAAAATCAATCTTACACAAACAATGTATTCCCAAATGATCAAGTTGAAATGGGAAACAAAACAGCCTGTTTACCTGTAATACAACTCCTGCCCCTGCTAAGCCTTCCCAATCAAGAATATTCACAAATGAAGAGTTTATTCAGAGTTAGGAATTCCTGCTCAATTACCACATGTTAGAACTTCACACTCGCAGTACTGAATTTGTAGCACTACAAGTGTATTTTCTATAGTATTTCGTGATAAGGGTATATTGTCTCAACTACTTAATTTTCCAAGGTAGTGCGATGCATTCCTGAAAATGTCACATTATTTGTACTGTTTCAGACACAGGAACACGGTAGTATTTAGGGGAGTCATGTATGCATTTAACACCATTAGAGGCATACAAAGAAACCACATATGCCACGCACCAAGATTTATACACAGCGCCTAGAAAAGCTGGGAGTAAGTGTATTATTTACATGAGCTTTTCATTGTTATACACACCACAGAATTCAGAGTCCAACTAAACTGAAAAAACGTCCAGCAGCTTCCCTTCCTCACTGTCAAACACTCCCTCTGAACTATTAGTCCAACTGAAAATAAAGAATCAAGAAATAGCCAAGTATCTAAATCAAGTGGCATTAAGAAACATCTGTGTTTTATCGTACAGCCCGCTGCATTTGCTAACTGCTTGCTGCAAGGGTAACAGTAACACAACCTTGCCAGAGTAACAGCTCCTACGAAGAGGTTGCATTAGCTGAGGATTAAGGACAAGTAGCTGTTATTCTTGCTTCTGTGGCTACGGAAGAACACAATACAATGCCAGCTACCAACAAGATCAATAAGACAGCAGAGAGAGTCAACTATGGCATTTTCCATCACTGGAGAGTACCCAACTGATCCTTGCCTGCTGAGTTGATTTTAACATCAACGGACAGCATTTTTGTCACCATCCTAGGTAAGTTTAGCTCACAACCTAAATACCTGCTTCAGAGTTTTCATGAGGCATTCAAACACTACTACATTTTTACTTTTTAAGTGTATTTTCCATAGTCAAAAACCAAGCAGAAACTACCTGTGACTGAGCTTTCTTTTAAGCTATTATAAACTCAATTCCAGTTAACATTAAGCCTTACAATGAATTGTGAAATCGTGCCATTTCTACATGCTTCTACAGGCCATTATTTCCTGTTTTACCCATTTCAGCTAATGCAAACCAAGAGCAAAGCCACTGTGACTACAAATGGTCCCTGCTGATGGCTCTTCTTTTGTTGCGATCTGTAATTTAATAACCACCAACAAAACATGTCTGGCTGGTTCAGGAGTAGAGCTTGTTTAATGCTTTAATTGGTACTTATTTTAAACAGTTCATTAGAAAGGCAGCACTTTCTGCCTGATTTTACAGCCTGACCTGACAAGCAGAAGGCCAGCCGCTCAGATCAAGCAGGGATACTAATTAACAAGCCCCAGGTCAGCTCTCTCTTTACAAACGCATTAGGTGCCACATTAGGGCCACAGGGGAACAGAGGCAGCATGCTGAACCCTTAGAAAGCTTTTTGTTTCCTTGTTCCACCTTTACACCAAGACAGCCCACAGATGGATTACACAGGCCAACACCTCCAGCACTTCAGCAGAGGGATTTGGAGAACAACGTTGAGCAAGAGGCCCTGAAACAGTCTTGCAGGACTGTTACTGCTAAGTCACCTACTTTTCATAGGGGTAATCCAAGGCCATAGAGACTGCACTGCACCAGGAAAGAAGCACACAAGCATGATCCCCTTTATATTGCATCTCTCCACTGCAGAGCAAACACATCTCTGGAGTAGTCAAGCCAGGAGCAGTTCTATACAAATCAGTGAGGACTACAGCGTTTTGCTAGGAAAAGACTGGGATGAAGTGGAGTCTGGAGACAAGTATATATTAGCAACCCTCAACATGTAGTGAAGTAAGGCCCACATTTTTGGAAATCTGAGTCTTATTCCTAGGTCCAGCATTCACTTATTGCAAGGACTTAAGATCAAGTCAGACTGACACCTCTAAATGCAGCTGCTTCAGCCTTGCATCAGTTGATTTCAGTCACTTCTGCAGATGATGCTTAGGTGTACTATCCTTACCTTTACATCTCAGCCTACATACCCATCTGAAGCTATAATCACTAACCTAAAAGATGCAACTGCTCTTCAGCAGATTTATCTGGAGTGTGAAACCCTGATGTAAAGCCCACACCAGACTATAGCAGATACCTGCTCAGGGGCTTTGCAAAAGCATTCCTCTGTAAGAGGAAGAAGCACTAGCATGTGTTAATAAAAAACAGACTTCCATGAAAAACAGAAAGACTAAAGGAAACAACTATTTCAAAGACTTACTTCTTTCAGAAAGCTGTATTACCCTGAGGTATTTTTGTGCTTCCTGGTATGTTTTTAAAAGAAAAGAAAGTGTTTAAGTTGTCAGTAGAAAAAACCAAGCCCATTCAGCTCTAACACTACATTAAAAACTACATTCAGACCCAGCATCAAGAAACCAGAGGCCACATCTCAAGCAAACAGGAGTTTGAAGTAATCAATTGACATTCAACACCTTTACTAGTTCAAGAATAAAAAAGGCATAGTAGTCAGTTAAACCATGCAAGAAACAACTATTAGAAGGAAAAAAGCAATGCACATTGAAATACTATGCAAATTCTTTACCCCATTTGCAAACATGAGTTTTCACAAAGTCAATACCAAGGCAAACAATTTTAGACACTTTTGGAGCTGAGATAGGTTAAGCTTTGCCACAACCACTCAGTGTCAAAGTAGAGCCACAAAAGAAGCCAATTATTTCATGAACAGGTAGACAAAAAAATCTCATCTTTTTGAAAATGTAAGGAAGTACAGTTCCCACACAGCATAAACAGACTTTTCCTGCGGAAATCAAAGCAACTCTTAAGACTTGTAGCTGTACAATTCTGGCTGTGCAGCAGAAAAAGTATCACATGTTCAAGTACAATCTTGAAATTACCCAGTTCTTAGAACTGTAGGAAAACATCACTCTTGAAAAAACCCACTCAACTACTCTTGCTGTCACTGGTCTAAAAGTAGCATGTATTAAGAGAGCACCTGAGCTTCTAACATTCAGTTTACAAATCCATAGTGCAGGGTTGTTACATAACAGGTGTTACCTCTTACATTTCAACTCTTCCAAAAATTTTTCCGCTGTAGTAGTATTTCTTCATTCAGTCAGGCAACTGTATACAGTCAGGTTTCAGGTCCACAGCCTTTAAAGGAATAAGAGGTGCCTTCTCAAAGCTGTGTTACCAGCATGATAATAGCTCAACTTCTGCTGCAACACCTTCACCTTATTTTTAATGCCTGGAATTCAGACAGCAAAACAAATCACAAGATGACGGTCATCTTTGCAGCTGGATTTTATAGATCATTCTGAACTTACGAGGTAAAATTTTTCATTATTTCTGTCTTGGTTATACAACATCAGCTGCTAGGTGCCACTAGTGATGCACAGTCCCTTAGAGAGAGACATTTATCCAAGACTCACACGAACAACCAGCAACTAGATAACCTGATATGCAGATGACTTGACAGCACTGTCAGCTGATTACCAGCTCATCAATCTTTGTTCCAGTACTCCTTCAGTCCTTTTGCACACTTAACATCATCTTCTCTACCTACACCTGGATATGTCTGTCTTCATTTATGTATGCTTTTTACATTTTAGAGTGACACCGAAGCACTTGCTGTAGAAAAAGGTATTAACACACTCAATGCCATTTGATGGTACATATAAAGATGAAATAGGGCTGGGTCTAGTAAGGTTGGTGACAGCTTCACTCGGCTGTCAGGTAGCTCTCATAAGCCTGCAAAAACATGACTTACCTCAGCTGGTGTTGCCATTCCTATTGGATGTACATAAAGCCATTCTAGGAAGAAAAACTATTACTCCCAGAGATGCTCTGCTTGAAATGGGATTATTTTTATTGAAAGGTATTCCAACTTCTTTCCATTAGTAGTCTGTAGCAGTTTCTTTAAAGAGTCTTGTCCAACAAGGTGTCCAATTTGAAAATTCTCCCTGCACAAATAAGCATTCCTTGTTAATACAAGCTTTGAACGCCACTGCTTTTAGCATGCCACTCCAAAGTTGTTTGACTTCCATGAGCAGATGGAGCAATAGGCAGGATATCCATTCTGAACTATTGATATCAAGGCAGTGATAAATCTGAGGGTGTTGTAACACACTCACTTCAAATACAAAAGTGTTGAAACACAGCCAATAGAGTACTGAGTTATTTTCCTTTTGGCTCATTGCAATTGGAGAAAGTGAGGGTCCTTGTCAAACGAAAGCAGTGTAAGTTTTGCATCACCAAATATGGATTTAAGTGGCAGGAAGAGAAAAAGGGAGAGCAAGTACAGGACTGAATTACGCCAATAAGAAGGGTCCCTTCGGGATTCTTGCCCATCTCTATTCCCCACTCTCTCTGAAGCCTGTTCACAAATCTTGACATCATTTTCCCTAACACTGTCATATTTCATGCTCATAATAAAATGTGAGACAGTAGAACTTTAATCTCCTCACACTTCACTATAACATATCCACACATTAATTTCCTGTTTAATCAATTATAATACTTCTCAAAAGCAATTTTTCCAGGGAAATGCATAAACCCAAAAAGATTTCCCTAAACAGTTCAGTCAAGAAATGTATTTGGCAAATTTAGTTTTTAGATACATACTTGAGAGAAATGAAAGTGGTACTTCAAACTTAATTGGAAAACACACATACTATTTGGAGATTTAATACCAATTACGAGTGACCACGTAAGTCATGCATTTGCCATGTACTTTGCTGCACTATGCTACCTTAAATAGCTTTGTACTTGCATTGCATTCATTGTAACAACTACAGACTGAACACTGAGACAGGCAAGCTGTGCAACACAATAATACGTTAAAACAAAGAAAGGAGACTATGCCATCAGTGAAGAGCGGCATAAGTTATCTGGTCAGCAGCATCTCTAGGGGATTCCTGTTAGAGTGGAGGACACTCAAAAATACAGAACCTAAAACATTATTTCAAAAATCACAGTGTAGTTAAATCTTGCATTCTTTTTTCCATCACAGCTTTTCCAGCACAGAGTGAGAATCATTTTTACACATAGGAAAACTGGACAAGATGAAGGGAAGCAGCACACGTAAGGTCACACAATGAAACAGNTCAAAAATACAGAACCTAAAACATTATTTCAAAAATCACAGTGTAGTTAAATCTTGCATTCTTTTTTCCATCACAGCTTTTCCAGCACAGAGTGAGAATCATTTTTACACATAGGAAAACTGGACAAGATGAAGGGAAGCAGCACATGTAAGGTCACACAATGAAACAGAAGCAGACACAGGATGTGAATCAATACTTTGTTCATCATGAATTCTGAGAAGAGATCCTCTGTAAAATGTACTATCCACATGATCTCAAAGAGGTAGAATTTTTTTAATTTTTTTTTCTTATTCCGAAGATTTAAGGCCATTCCCTGAATTCTTCAGAGTGCTTTAAGCATCCAAAACACACTTCTGAAATTTCAGCAAAAATAACATTGAGAGCATGTCCTGAAGAAGCTGTTTTCAGTATGCATAGAAGCAAGCCAGAAGGTAAATTGCTCGCTTTTAAGCTAAAATTCCTCAAGACAAACTCTGGCTTGTAGAAGGTAAAATACAATAGCTGTATGATTATAGAGGTTTCTAATATGAAGTTACTTGCTCTGGTTATTCCAGCCTTTGAACATTTCTTCTTGCATATATAGGAAACCGCACACATTTAAAATATTACACACATCATGCCACCATGAAAAGCTGCAATCCTTTGAAGGATGCCTGCAATAGTTCTTCTGATACACTGCACCATTTTCCCCCCACACAGCACCTCTTAACTTCATTTTTGCCTTTAATATACTTAATATTCAGCCCATGTGATAATTTCAGGAACTCCTCCAATTAACAATATGCAGATTTATGCAGTTCTCTAGTTTGTATACCTCGTTTTCCCCACGCAGTTTGTCTGCTTTACTGTAATTTCTGATGTTTACTTTGTCTTAATAGTCTTGCAAAGTTAAAAAGGAGCTATCACTTGAACATTCATTAATTTCTTCTAAGTATCTGCAATTAATTTTCCAAATAGATTGGTACTTTATGACAGTTGTTATTGTTTGGAAGCAAACTTACAATTACCAAAGGAGCACAGTTTTCCTAGCTCAAAACACGAGTTTGAATATTCTTCTGCTAAGCAGTCTTAAAGAGGCAGCACTCCTTTTAACAGTCACAGCCCATACATCCCCCATCTTTGACAGATACAAACGTAAATCAAGAGACTGCTTTTGGCAAAGATAACCAAAGCCTACAGTTTTAGGCTTCATTAACATAGCAAGAGGATCCCAATTATATGAATCTTCACTACTCTTTATGGTAGAAACACACAACCTCACAACTGTCTTGTAACCCTTTAAGAAACGGATACAAAACCTGGATACCTGAAGCGATTTTTGTCTAACAGCCACTGAAACCAGCCAGCTCAGCTTCAAAGCACACACTGCTACAGCAGGATCTACATGGAGCAGAGGTTGTGCCAACCCAGCAGCTCACTGACACGAGTTTCTCTTACCTACCATGAAATACAGTGACACACTATTTCAACAAGAGCCCTTTCCGTTTCCTCAGTTTGCGTCTAAGGCAAGGGAAGCTCAGAGAAAATTTTTTGAGTCCCACAAGAGAATAATTCTTAAAGTACTTTCATCTCTCCAAGGCCATTACGTCCTTCAGAACTCTGTGGACATGCCACACCAGGATGAACAAGGAGTCAAGAAGCTCACAGGGAAGATAGCACATGCCATCAGTCCCTCAAATGAAGTCTTAAGCATCTCTGACTTACCAATTTTTTACTGTACACTGTTGATGTGTAGAAGCCCACTACATTAGAGCATCATAGCACTCTAAAGCCTCTTTGTAGAAACATCATTATTTGTGCCCATGCACATCTCCTCTGCTTCATCAATACTTTCTAATTCAGAAAACGAAAGGGCAAAATGAAATACAGTTCTCATTCAGCTGCCTATGTCAGTCAAGAACTAAAAGCTGCAAGGTTCTCCTCAGCCTTCTTTGGTTTTCTGCCCCTTCTGTTATACGCTGTCAAGCAACATTTGACTNCAGAAAACGAAAGGGCAAAATGAAATACAGTTCTCATTCAGCTGCCTATGTCAGTCAAGAACTAAAAGCTGCAAGGTTCTCCTCAGCCTTCTTTGGTTTTCTGCCCCTTCTGTTATACACTGTCAAGCAACATTTGACTTCTAAAAGCATCCTTTACCTAGGGAGCTGTGCAATTGACACAGAAAGGAAGCAAAATGCAAACGGAAAAGATGCAAGTGTGGTAACCTGCTCAATCCAACTGAAAAATAACTCATTTAGCAGAAATTGTTTAGAGAAATAAATGCTGTCAGAGTCAGAAGTCAAACAGTAAATAAGCCTTACCCAATTTAAACTTGTAGCTGCTTAAAAACATTCTTCACAGTAATGTGCAGCTTAAGCACTTAGGAAAATTACCAGGAGGTGTCAAAATAGTAAAAAGAAGTCTGAAAACAAAATTGCATGTAAACAAATCCCCCTCAGGTCTGCCAAACATCTCAGGCTCACCAAACACAAAGTCACACTATATTCAAGAGAAAGCTACTTTCCAGTCATACATGGCTGGAGTATGATTATCTTTGCCATGCTGGAACAAGCCATCAGCATAGACCATCTTCTTGTGTCCCCAGTCCCAAAATTCCATCCTCAATTTTCTGATATTTGGTGTCTTGGTACCTTTGCACTTCTCAAATACTCAGAAAGGATAAAAATAGGTGTATATGCTTTCTTATTCTTTGTTTACATTAAGTACTCTTAACCATATACCCCCTCAAATATTCTCATTTCTGGTCACTTCATTGGAAAAGCTGGAGCTAAACAAAAAAGCTAGAGACAGAATCTCAACTTCACTAGGAAAACAGGAGAACAGTTGTTTAACAGGAATCTAACAGACATCTGTCAAAATCACAAGCAGTATGTGCAAGGTAAATGGGGAATTTAATTCCACAGTAAGCAAACTAGGACATAGCTCATTAAGACATCAAGCAGCAGAAAAACAAATGCCCTTTACACTACACAACATTAGCACACATACACAGTTATCTATTACACATAACTGCAAAATTTACCAAGTAATACTGTGAAAGCCCACAAAATGGTTTCAAAAGAGGTTAGAACAGATTAGTAGAGACAGTAAAATTCTAGAAGAGGTCAAAACGCATTCAAAGATGAAGCCACTAAAGGCAGCTTAGACCACTTCTTATGGTTAGATGAATATACTTATTGCATTTCATCTGATCATTTTCACATCCTATTGCTACAACCAATAAGACAACCATAACAGTTCTATGCCTTACAGCCAATCTCATGCAAAGTCACACAGCCACTTTACTGGGTCCTGTCCTCCAATCACCCATGTTAAAGTAAATCTACAGCCTTCTCCTTGTAATGAAAGTGAGCCTTAGAAGTGCTACAGACATGAGTTTTTGTTTTTACACATTTACCTCAAAGAGAAGCAGGCACTGAAGCCCACCAAGCTCTTGCCAGCATGCAAGATTCCTACCTGCTCCTTGTATTACATGAAACCAGCCATGGAACCAGGTAATTCCCTGCGTGTAAGTGAAGCTGAATTACAGCTCTTATGGCCTTTGTACCCACTTCTCCAAGCGCAGAGAAACACGGCTTAGCCAAGAGCAGTGAACTTCAGTTACCAAATCAGGGTCTTGTTGGTTTCCTGTTCTTCCTGCTCAATAGCTCACTTCTGTGCCTTTCTATTTCCTTATTCACAAGAGCAGAAGCATATACTGGCCTAACAGACCTCCAACTTACTATCTGAGTGTCATGTTCCCAGCAATCACACTTAAATGATTAGATGCCAGGTATTTCAAAATCCAGTGGAAGGTCTAGTTTGCTATGGGGTTCATTTCACTGGGGACAGACTGAAGAGGAAATTTTCTGAACTGCACTGAGATAGTCTCTACCCCAAATTCTGGGCATTTTAGTAGCCTGACAGAAACCAGAACCCTCTAAGATATCTTTTTTGCATCTGCAAGTAAATTGTCCCATGCATACCCCTCCAAAACCTGACAGTGTTTGTACTGTGCTATCTACTATTCAAAGCCACTTCTCTATTAATATTCAGACTATAAACACTGCTAAAGTAAAACTGCACAGACTATAAATACTGATAAAGTAAAACTGCACATACAACATAACAAGCTCCACACACTGTAAACAAGTTTTACTCTCAAAATACCAAGCACAAGATACTATGCATTTTATTTCAGAAGGAAATCAACCAAAATATGATCTCTAGCTCTTGATTGCCGAGAGCTATTCCCATAAAGTCTTGAAAAATACTTCAGAAGCCCTACTTACTAATCAGCCTCACAGCACCATCACAGAAATCTGACTTTTAAACATAGTAGGGAGGCAAGTTCCAAACATAGGAGACAGAACATTCAGACAAAGAACATGTAAGCTCCAATATGAGTCCCATCAGTCCTTTAGCTTCAGACTTTTTTAGTGCAGTTCTCAGGATTTCATCTAAGCTCCTAAATACTCAGACAGGGCAGAGGCAGGCCAGGAAGGGCTTTCACCATCTCTTACATGAAGCTCAGTGCACATACATTAAAATATGAAGATCAAGAGTCTAGTCCCACACAACAAACTAAATTTCTAAGACCCAGCAAGTAAAGGTCAACCAGCAAGGCTAGAAGGGGATGCAAACAGCATACTAGAACAGCAAAGTAAACCACAGAGAAGCTAAAGGTCCTGTGTTGTAGCAAAGTCATACAACACAATGGACACCTGCTAGCTGAACTAGTTGGAGACACTAAATTTCCTATTACCACTCTTTACAACTGAGCCTACCCAGACCTAGCAGCATACTTGCACCTTCATTGCTGGGCAATCTGATAAACACATTGAACTGGGAGTTACCTATGTTCTTGACAGCTCTTTCAGCCAGGCTTTAGCTGGTTTGCCAACATACTCTGCATCCTGAGGACAAGGCAGGAGACTAAGACACAAGAACTTCACGGTTCCCAACTTTTACATCTCCTCCAGAATCAGCTCCTAAACACAGGTGAGGAGTGAAATTAGAGTAAACTATCCCCTCAAATAAGTGTTTAATGTCCTCCCATGACTAATTAACAGTAATGACTTCTTAACAGGGAAACAGAATTTAAACTCAGAATTATTTTGGCAGCTATTTTCAAATCAAAAATACGTATTTGCTTTGGGCTAGAGTTCAAACAATACTTCAGAAAGCTGTTTTCATATAGAAACATGATCGACATTCAGAATATTGCATCACACCATTTTTTTCAATGACTGCAGAGATAGGTGTTTACAGTAAGATTTACTATGCAACAAATTGTTCTACTAGCCTTCCTTACCCGTGAGCACTCACTGTACACATTCCACAGGTACCTCTCCCTGCAAAGAGGCAAGTTACAATAACTGAAATTTTCCTAAAGCACATATTTGTAAAAAATAAGCACAAGTAGTAGCTCTCATTAAAAAGTCAAATAGGAGAGCTACCAATAGTGTCAGATGCACTCATTTCACTCCTCACAGCCCTCGCAGCCGTATGCAGCATTATTTGCTGACAGGTAATGGACATGATCCAAATCACTCTTCCCCTCACCTCTTCAGATACAATCAGTTATCATTTCTGAAAGTAATGAATCTGCCAGACTGGAAAATCCCAGAAGATCGTGATAGAATCAACTTCTTGACTTTCATTTAACCTCCTTTCATCCTTCAAGAGGTAGAACTTTTGCAATGCTCCATCAGACATCCTCAAATAAATGCATGCAGATATAAAGACAGACACAATCTTGTCACAGAAGAACACGTCTGCTGATTAACAACAACATGTTGTACCCTATGCAGTTACAAGCCAGTATGTTTACAGCAAGAAGTACGTTTCTACACTTACAAGGGATGCACCTTCTTGCATCTCAGAACCATTCACATTCTGTCTTTTGGCATTCACCCGTTCACAAGTATACACACAATTTTCCAAAACAAGCTCTTCCACAGGTACTCTCCCATATCCTAGCCTCACTTTGGAATTTTTGGCAGCACTGATGTATATCCAAACTGTTCCAAGCACTCCTTCCCGAAAGCAGGGCCACAGAGATCTCTGAACAGGCACGAAAGATTCAAGAGCTACAGAAACTGATCATTTTTAACAAAAAAGGGGCAGCGCATCTACTTTGCACGGACCAGAGCAGTCGCATTCATCAGTTAATTGAACTAACTAGAAAAATTGCTAGGTGTATCACTAGCAATGTTTCCTTTGAAGCAATTGCTGTCAGCTACCAGCATGACTAAAGGAAGCTCAGTAACTCAAGACATCTCAAGTTGGAAAGATACATCACACCAATCACGTGCTTCACATGAGCTGTATCTCCACTGGATACACTCACTCTACATCAGCTTGAGTGACAGCATAGGGTGAGCTATCCCCTATCTTACAGGCTCCATGTCTCACTGACCTCTGAAGTCTGAAACACAGTAGAGCAGTCCTAAACCTATTCAGCAGGAAGCAATCATATGCCAGCTATTGTGCAATACTGCAGCAGNAAGATACATCACACCAATCACGTGCTTCACATGAGCTGTATCTCCACTGGATACACTCACTCTACATCAGCTTGAGTGACAACATAGGGTGAGCTATCCCCTATCTTACAGGCTCCATGTCTCACTGACCTCACACTGGCAGTTATCACCTATGAAACACCTTCCTCCAAGACCACCAGGGCATTTACCATATTTCTAAGGTATCAGTTGAGACAGTTGTTATACAGACAAAAAAGTGTCAGTTGAGACAGTTATTATATGAGTCTGCAGACATGCAAGTTATCTATTTGCTGTAACACATTATGGCCAAACCTTTACTGTAACAAAATCCAGACCTTTGTCCCACCAAGTTACCCACTTGTGGTATACAAACCAAAGAAAAATCCCCATTCACTGTCACCAACACTAAGTCTGAAACACAGTAGAGCAGTCCTAAACCTATTCAGCAGGAAGCAATCATATGCCAGCTATTGTGCAATACTGCAGTAGTACCGATACACATGTAAGGCTCACAGGAGAAGAGTCAGGACATCTACACAAAGTCGGCTAGACATCATAGCCTGTAGCATTTATGACCAACTCTATTTCTGAAACAGCCCAGTAGCTTGTCAGATATACAAGATTAATATCCACAAAGATGCCAAGCAATTCCAATGAATCAATAGAAGTTCTGACAGAGACCTGCATGCTGAATTAAGCAGAGATGAAAACCACACCATGTTTAAAAATCAGATGAGGTTTTACTTCTACAATGATTACTCCCTTTTTAGCAGGTGTCTATGTGCTGCAGAAAGAATCCTGCACAATCAACCATTACACACATGTAAAGTCAAGAAGCAACTGCTCATTAATGGAAATTCTATAGACATAGTCAAGCAGCTGAAGCAAATGTGTTTGACCTCCCAAGTTTGATCAACAGCAAGGACTTGCTCAAAGCCTTCAGCAAAGCACAGGTCTCTATCACTCCAGCAGTTGCTCCCTAGCATTATATGCCCTGCTTCCTATGTGGCTCAGGCACTGAAGGGGAAACCAGTATTTGGTGAATCAGCCAGGAAACCAAAATTTGTGGTTTAAAACTCCCTACAGGCTACAATGGCTTTGAGCACAAGACACACTTGTTGCTGTAGTCTGTAGCCATTCAAAACCATGTCTGGATCAAAACTCAGCATTTGCCTGAACTTCTGTACCATACTGACACAAACAGCATTCAACCTGACAGGTTCCAAACCATGCACAGGAACAACACTCTCGATAACGCACCTTGAATACATCACACAATACTGGTGACAGGGATCCCACTGAAATTGTCTAAACAGAGCATTTTGCTTAACAGATTCCAATACTTTCAAGCGCTCGCAGGTTATTTGACATGACAAAGATGGAAGACCAGATCCACTGAACGACTATTTGTCCAAGAACACCACAACTGACTTGCCCTTTAAGCACTATTTAAGTTAATGCTCATCTCAGTTCTAGTATCTTTCACTAACAGGCACGATCTTAGAAAAGAGCAATGCTTCTCAATTCAAACAGTACCCCAACAAAATAGATAAACACAGCATTGAGTTGGCCTAGGAAAAAAATAAGCAGTAGGACAGTTTGAGCATTTTCTCTTACATTCTCTTTCTGCTGCTGACTAAACCCTAATTTAGTGTTAGTATTGCTTTCTCACTCATCTTTCCCTTTTTCTAAGCGTGTTTAATCTGCTGTAAAATTGTCTTCATGGCTGCAGTGAATGTTATTGTAACTGTTTTACAATGTGCATTATCTGCACTGTGTAAAGGCTTTTGCCTTCTGTATGCAAATCAGCATCTTGCCTGCTGTCTTTCAAGGTGCATGCCCTCCCATAGCTACACTAAGCTACATTGCACACCACTGAAGGGCACAAATGCCATTTCTTACAGAAGCTAATAAATCACTTTGGATCCAGTCCTACAGAACTGGAGCCTGTTCTCAGAATTCTGCGAGAGCTTGGCCAAAACATAGCAGTTCAAGTAACTTTATTCTAACCTGTAACTACTGCCATAACTGCTGAGCCATAGGAAACAAAGGCTTGAACAGAGATTGTTATCACCAGCTCACAGGGCAAACAAAAACCCTAAAACTACAGAAAATATGCCCATTCCGTGGAGAGTAAACAATCTTGTTTTAGGACAAACTAGTTATATGCAACATCAGAAAAAACATGGTATTTTTAATCCTCCCTAGCTTATGACATATTAAAAAGACTTAAGCAATTCAATGCCAGTCATTATCTTTAACACTTAAGAAGCAAACCAAGGCAATAAGCTGGAAAACAATTTTCTCAAGATCCCTGAACAAGTTAGTGTCAATCAAGTTGGCTGCCCATCCTGAACCTCCTGCATCAAGCCTCATTTCTAAGACATTTCCACTTGTCTCAAAGTTTACTGAATTGTTCATATATGGAAGTCAACTTGACAGAAGATAACTTTACAGACTTTTCATAGTTGTATATAGACAGCTGGGCTATGAAAACAAGGTATGAACTTCAGGCTTGCCTTTTGGTCCAATGTTTTTCTATTACGAGGTTGAGGCAGGACTCACAACTTTAAACACTGGTCACCAGCCAAAGGGCCAAGCAGCCAACTTCTCCAAAAATAAAGCACACACACACTCCATAGGGAGGCTCCTTGCTGTAGAAACAAGCAGCACATCCTCAAAATCACTTCAGAGGTGCCAACTGGGCCTCCTGCCACTATCTAGCTGATTAGGACATCAATTGTCTGATTATATCAACTCCTCAGTTACCCTTTCCTGGCAAGAGTCTCAACTTTGTATCTCCTCACTTGCCCAGATTTACAACTTTGTGGTCATTAGGAATTGCTGACAGAGCAGCTAAAGGAGAAAGATACCTAAATTGTTACACTGAAACAACAAAACAATAGTGTCACCTGCATAGAGATGGTATGATAGCTTGGAAAGCAGGCTTCTAGGAAAGCCTGAGATGTTCATCCCCTGCACTGCAGCCTGCAAAAGAGGGTTTTTTTCTTCAGATAATTATGCACGGCTATCTCATGCAGCTTAGCAACTCATTTGCCAGTGTGTCTTCAGGACCTACTACATTTTGAACTTGCCCTTTTACCACAGCAAGTAATCTGGCATCAGACTGCTCAGAGAAGCCTATTCCTCAGTTTGTCAATGCAAGGTCACATGATTAACCAAGAAAATCTATACAAAAAGGAGGAAAAAACCTACAAACCCAGTCGTCAGTCACTTAAAAACAACCACTCCTGCTATCAGCTTCTGAAGCTATATTGCCATGGCAACCACAATACCTTTAGCTCAGCTGACAGGATGGCAGGAAAGGAGACACTTGGCTCCACTTTGTTAGCTGGGTAATTGGTCCTGCTGTGCAGGGTCAGTTTTAAGAAAGATGACAGCAGGTAGAGTCTGTCTGGTTAGATACCAGGGCCACCTTATCCTTGGAGCAAATCTCTTGGATTTATTAAACACTTAAGAGGTTAGTGAGCTGTGAAAATCCGATTCACTGTCAGTGCAGTCTGCTGACTAGAAACTTCCTCCTGTGCTTCATCAACTTTTCATTATCTTTCTCTGTTTTTTAAGGGACAGAAGCTTCAGGGATTTAAGACGCTGCAGTTTTCAGGCTGCAGGAGCCTTCCAAACCAGCCATCCTCTCTGGCAGCAACCTTTTCAAGAACGAGGGCAAGTCAGCTAGAGCTGGTTCTTATGCTGAGCTCTTCAGGTAGTGCACAGGATAGACCAAGTCTTGCCACAAATCACGTTACTTGTTCTTCAGTCTGTCTACAAACATGTAAGCCAGTTCAAAAGCATTGCTTCCAATGCTTTTTTCCACACAAATATGTTCTCATCTTGAGCCAGAGAAAACCAAACCCCAACCTCGTCCTTAATCTGATACAAACAAGATCTTCAGATGAAGAGAATGCATTAGCTCAATAGTAAGTTTCAATACAAGCTGTCTCTCAGCTTGCACGTTCTGCACAAGAGGCTGACGCCCTGAAAAATGTTACTAGAACCAATGCAATTAGAACTTCACCTTGTGAGTTTCGAGGTACACAAAGTACAAATCCATTAGCTCTTCTCTTCAGCAGATCAGAGCATAATTGTTACCTGCTTATTTAAGAAACAGTTGAGCCTCCATTTCCATGCAAACAGCTCAAACATAGCTCTAATTGAAACACCCAGAGGAAGAAAAGTTGCAACAGGCAACCTTCTGTAACAGGCAAGCACTCTCTGCCTGTAGTGTTTAACTGTGCACAGTAGAGGCATCTGGGGGGTCCGTTGTAGGGTAATGTCAGAATTTTAGCTTTTAGGAAACTACCATCTCAGGAAGAGATCTCAAGGGAAGTAATTTCTACATCTTAACATTATCTGCCTTAGCAGACATCTTACAATTAATTCATAAGCCCCTATATCATGCATCCTACAGGAAGGAGGCACACAATGGGTGCAAGACAGCTCCCTCCAAGGACCATAGAGTTTTTATCCTGATCTCACAAAGCTTTCTTCCCCAAAGCTTACTAGAATCTGAGCAGGTATTTTGCTGTCAGTTTCCCCTCACAGTTTAAGAAAGCAGGGGGAATCAAATATCCCTTTGAAAAATTTGTGCTACATGAAGGTTAGAAGACAACAGAAATATTTTCATGCTGTCAATAATCTTGACAAAGTATAAGCAACAGAGGGATGAGGAGTCTCATCACAAAGTAGTTTCTCACAGCCAATGTCTCTTCAAGGTTTCTCCTCATTAGACAAGATAAATCCTGAAGTCTCTACAAAGCTTTGAGCAGGAGCTTGGACTGAGACCTCCTGAGGTCCCTTCCAATGCGATTTATCTTACAACAATCCAAATCCAATCAAGGTAAAATACCACATTCTCAGAATGTGAAAAATACTTAAGCTTCTTCCCCACACCACAGCTTCCTTTTCCACAGCTCACAGATCCTTTACAAAAGCTTTTGCAATTCAGAGTAGCTAGAAAGCATCATATTATCTCTAGCAATATTGCAAGACATTTGTTACTGTGCTGCTTTTAGCCCAGCCATGCTTTAGACCAAAATCCATTTCACTTCTCCCTGTAGTCCAGCATGCTTTAAGCTACAGGTCTGAAAGTCTGAGCTACCTACTTGGTCTAATGCCGTATTTACAGCCCAAAATTACTTTTGCCCCCAAAGCACAGAAGTTACAGCTCATCTCCCCGCCTTTCCCAAATCCCTGACAACTTACAGCGAAGAGTCCGGGGGGCAGGGAAAGGGCACCACCTTTTAGTATTTTTCCACATGTATCTGCACAAACCCAGAATAACCTCATGGGTTAACAGCTGCACGGCTAACCAAAATGTTATTTTCCAGTAGGTTCTTTATTTTAAGAGAGCTGGACCTCCTAGCTCTGACTTTGATAAAGTACATGGGCATCTGTGGTAGACTGAATGGTATCCTACCTCACGATAATATATAAAGCCATATCAACAATGCAATACAAGAAACCATTTTAAATAAAACCTGCAGTAGAAATTAAGCACACGTTAACATTTCATATTAATATTAATGCCTGGGGATTACTGGATTCCATTGTATCTATCTTTTCAGTTGATGTGTAAGGATGACATCACAATGAAAAATAACAATTAATATTAGCTGTACTATAAATATCCACTCATTTCTACTTCAGCATGCATATTGTATATAATGACTGTGCCTTTTTCAAACTTTAAAATTCTGTTTTACAGGCCTTCATTTCAGCATAATATCCTCATAAAATACAATAGCAGTGCAGCATAGAGAAGACTAAATTAAAAATTAATGGGCCCTGCCAGTACTACGCTGTCTTGCAGCCAGTAAAAGGCAGAAGGACAGCCCTCCCTCCATGTGACAGTCCTGCTTATACAAAATCAATAAACATACCCTTCTCTGTCCCAGGTTTAACAGCCAGCTCCCTGCTGCAGTGCACTCACATATTCGTTTTACCCATTCAAAAGATGAACATCTACTGCACAATGAAGTCAATGGATGCAAAGGGCAAGCCTGTTTGAAATAAGGTAAGTCTTGGGGAACCCTACATGGATAAACTCATTGTCAGTGTCTGATTTTTCCCATTTGTCAGTAAGGGCCATCATTAAAAACTGCATCCAAGTGAGAAGTGTCTAATTACAGAAACATTTTACAAGCACCTCTTATGCAGACTTTGAGGTGAGATACAACAAAAGGTCACACACCTTGTCTAACCCTGCTGACAAAACCCTTCAGTGCAGAACAGGAGCCCTTCCAATATCTCCTATGGCTCTTAAGCATTGGAAGCCAGCTATCTTAAAACACTTCACAGGTGGCCCCAATGAGGTTTTGAAGAAAAGCCCATACAGAACACAGCACCCTCAGAAGTGTTGCTCCAAGTCCAGTCCACAGTAGCTGTAAAACTACTTCAGCTCTCAGTTGAGAAGCACGCACCCTTATTTATTAACACTGGTAATACCACATATGACTCATGCAAGACATCTTTATAGCTGGTGAGTAGCTGGGCCAAATACCTAGCAATTTCTACTAGCTGGTGAATAACCTCAGCTCCCAGCATTTAAGCACTTGTCCAAAGGCTCTCTTCACTGCAATTCCATACAGAAGCTACAAGGAACATATAATTTGTCACCTTAAGCCTTCTATAGAAAGCTCCCCACAGATCCCTAGAAAAGAAGACAATATGGAATTCAATAGGACTGTACATTGATTGCTATAAAGCAATAGCAACTGATCCATTTTAAAGGTCAGACTGAATTCAGGAATCTTGCATTTCTACCTAATTCTATAACTAACTTTCCCCATTTTTAATAACTGAAGCCAGTCTGTTAAAATATATATAGCTTTTCCATAACTGCCTTTTTAAAAGCAATCCGAACTTCTACAACTCCCACTCCAAAGTCTTATCACCTGAGCAGTATAACTCAAGACCACATAATCAAAAGCATCTAGCCCAGTTTAACTGTTTTAAAAGTAGAAATACTGATCATGAGCCGATACACCACTTCCCTTAGTGACATGCTGTCCACTCTTCACCCTATCACAAAAAGGAAAATATTCCAGTATACAGTATTTATGCAGACTGGTTACAGACATTTAGCAGTCCTGCAACATGTGTTAAAGCCATTTCTTATTTTTGTCAGATTCATCTCACACCAAGAAGCTCTGCTCCTGTTCAGCACCAGACCATGCACATGCAGTGTTTCAGTGTGCCCTTGCAAACAGAAATGACAGACTGGAACCCTCTGGCACTCTTTCTGAGGGAAGGAAACATTATCCTGATCAAATGGCCCTCAGGCACTTCAATCAGATAAAAGACACAGGCTTGCATGAATTGCTACACACCTCTTGGGGTTGCCTGGACAAATGCCATAGTCTTTCATGAAGTAACAAGATACACTGCCTTCATTCTCTTATGCAGCTTCTGTTCGTCCCCCTCATCTCTCACAATGCTCAGTAGCCTCTTAGGGAAGTCATGGGGACTTTCATGTGGGGATATCTACAAATAAAAGATTCAGCTGCATCTGTATATGTTGTTGGTAAACCTCTAAGACAACCTATGTTTTCTGATTCAGTGGCTGACATGCTTTGCAATCTTCTCTCTCACTTTTCCTTTCCTGGCCAGTACCCAGACAGTAACACAGCATTGAACTAGTGGATGCTTTAGGAAGAAGCTGTGTCACTTTCAAACATGCTGAAAAAGTTTATTAAAAAGTCAGTAAGCCCCCAACTACCCATAGTCATTAAAAACAGTGTCAGTCAGCTCAAGAACTGTGAACAATACACTATGCCTCTAAAATGTTGCTGCAGTTTTAGTGGAAAGAGCTGCCTTTTCACTACCTCCCAATCAGTTTATACTCATTGCAAGCATCTATTTTTATCTTACTGGATGCTACATTTCAATATACAGATCTACCCATAGAGAAGACACTATATCAGAGAGCCTTTTGTTTGTATTTAGCACAATCGAAAGTCACCTCTAGAAATATCTTCAGGATCTTGCCCTGCATTTCTGTGCATAGCCAGACACATCAATAGTGCAAATGCAACTTGGAAGTCCAAAAAAGCAGAAATATTAGCTTGTACTGATGACAGCATCATGCATTCATTCTGTCCAAGCCTTGTTGACCATCTGTCAGTCTGCTCTATGTTCAAGCCCACATTTGACAACTGAGCAGTTCCATACAACAGCTGAACATCACAAAAGGTAATTTTGTTCAGAAAAATATCTCTGAATATTTCAGAACCAACATCTAATATTGCCCCATAAACCCATGCAACTCACACAACATCAACTCCAACAGAAGAAAACTAACAGACGAAGAGCAGTTTATTGGATCAAAGGGGAAAAGATTTGTTGCATACCAATGGAAGTCTCAGATATCTATCAACATTTGACATGTAAGGACAAAATAAGACTGACAAACATTTAACCCTTTTAACACAGCAGGGAAACTGTTGATCAACTAACAAGTGATTTCTTGTGAAGTATCATTTTTCAGGACACGTTGAAGTAATCCCTTAAGTTCTCATTCATAAAGAGAACTTTTTCAACATATCAAGCCTGCAAGGTGTTCTGCAAATAGTAAAAACTTCCATTAGGAAGAAAATATCCCAGACATGGACCTATGGCCCCCAGATTTCAGCAGATACTCCATAAACAGCAGCAAGAGGCACAGAAAGCACTGCTTAGCATTGCTAATATGCCTATTACTGTCCACAGCATGGAAAACACAGTCACCTAGGAAACCATTTCAGAGACCTGCTGGTGTCCAGGGATAAGGTTCAGAAGCATGTGAACATAATCACTCAGAGGCATCCACAGCTTGTGCCCTTTGGAGAACCTGCTGGAGAGCTGACAGTTTCCATAGAAACACTGTGGAAAACCTTAAGAGTGAGCTTCCTCCCAGCTGTTTCACTTCCGAGTGCAAACAATGATGCCCAGTAATAAAGTGAGTTATCTTCTGCATTTGTTAAGTGAAACAGCTGGACAATGAGGCCAGAAGAGTGAAAAACATTTTCACATTTCCAGAGATTTATCTTAGGAGTAGAGTCCCTCTCCTAGAGCAACCTATTATTTTGCTGCTATCTGCTTGCTTGTTGACAGGTACTCCCTTTAAAGACATTATTACTTTATCAGCTCAAGAAGAAATACAGTCCTATTGAGAGCTCCTAGTCCTTATAGTAGCTCCATTGTACAGAATTTTGTGCATAACTCTATATAAAAGCACTGAACTTGTTAGCCTGAGACACTTGAGTGACAGAGTGAACCCTTTTCTGCTTAAAAGGTGCAAGTTTGAGTACTTTCTATACGTGGGAAGGCAACTTAAGGAGAAAGTTTGAGAGCAGAAGTCGCATGTCATCTCCACTATACGATGTAGGGCCATGGCCATGTGGAATGAAGCCTTCAACATTGAGTTACCACAGAGAAGTGTGATTCAGCACAGAACCTACCAAGCACACCCATCCCTATCGCACTTTAAGGATAAGCAGCTTCCAAGTTCAACTTCACAAGTTTTCCAGACAGCCTGATGCCAATAGATAAACTGGTAAATAACCCTGTGGTCTGCCAAGGAAATCCTACATGTAAAGCAGAGGTACCACTTCAGGTCTGTCACAACACATGCTCAGAAACCTTTTGCATAAAAGTCAGTTTGAGACTGAGAAGGTGCAAGCCTGGTCCCTTCAGGCTACCTCTCACAGTCTGGAGTTTCCCCTACATAAAGCCTTGAATGGCTTCCACTGCTGAAAAATCCTTAAACTTCCCAGTCATCTTCCTTGTATCACCAATTGCATGCACTCCATTCACCTAGCCTCTCTGCAGTCCTTGCCTTGGCATCCTTCCCATCCTTTATTACCAACTACTCCTGTTTGCCCACATCCCTGTAACACTTATTCCTTCATTCATATTACAATCACCTCCTACACCTATTTTGCTATAACTGGCATGTTAAAAACAGAGCTATTTTTTTTGCAGACTTCAAAGCTGCTTTTCTCCCCTTCTTGTCTATAGAAACTCAGGCACATAGTTAGCTTAAGTCGTTTGGGCTAGCAGGTTCTACCTCTGTGTAGTTCTGAAAATAGCTTACCGTAAACATACTCTCCTTGCAGTAATACCTTCTATCTAGCTAAATCTAAGACAGACAAGATTGAAGAGGGACAAGTTGCCCAAAAAATAAGACAGAAGTTCACTAAGCAGGAATAGAGAACATTAATCTTTACATCTCACATTGTGATTTCTGGGCAATTTCTTTTCTCCATAGTCCACATTATTTACGTTGTAACACAAAACGTAAAGTACCCAAAACACGTGGAGGCCACCCACCAGAGGCAGAGAAGTGGCATTGCTGTCTTGCTTCAAGTGTCTCCAAACATGCCAAGTTTGCAGTTTCATCAGAAGTACACAAATAAAAACCGACCTAAGTCTCAAAATGCAATTTCAAAGTAACATTTCTTTCCATAAGTTTACAGTCAGAATATACTTTTTTCCTCACCAGCGTAAACGGAAGTCACTGCAACCCAAAGTTTTACATACTTCAAGAGAAATTAATCAGTTTTCAAAACAAAATTCAACTGCGAACTTTATAATTTCTTTTTAACCCCAGAAATGGTCTCCCTTGTATTTCTGGAGGTAGAAAGGTTTATTTTTGCTTGACTGGGAAGGAAAGAAAATTTTGACCTTGAGGTTTCCACAGCTGTTTTGCTTCAGCAACAAAACCATTTCTTGATGTTCTTGCCAATCTTCCCTTTCCAAAAGGGCAACAAGAAACATCAAGCCATTGCTAAAAATACTTTCTCCCCACTTGGTTCTCATTAGATTCTAAATCTCACCTGCTGGTGCCTTTATCTGCCATATAGTCATGGGGCTCTCCAGCATACACACAGGTTTGCAGGCTCCACCACCACAAGACAGCACTATTTCATGTTACAAGCCACATTTTTGTCCTGGTAAGCACAGCATGACCAGAAGTCCTAACCCTCCATCAAGGACAGCTAGTTTCTTAGTCTCATACAGTTCTTAGAGCAAGCCTTAACCCCACAAAAAATGACTATGACAGCTAATCATTTGCAAGGAACAACATATGAACTTAAAATGAAGATATATTTAATTTTCTTTTTTTTGCAAGACACTTCTTTCTGACTGAATAATGGATTATAATTATCATTTGGATAGCTCAAAACAGTTTTAAGAATGTATGAAGCACTTCATCCTTCAACCATTCCTGCAGGAATACTCCTTAATTTGTGCCATTCTTAAAGGCTACGCAGGTGCTAGCTTTTAGCTCACACCTATGCTGGCAACATACACACAGTGAGTAAAGCAACACACATCTTGACCACAGGGAGGGAAATGTTCCCAGAACCAGTACAAGGGAATATGTCCTTTCCAGCATGGTGCATTATGCTGTTGATCTTTGAACTATTTTTATGCTCACAGGGTCATTTGTCCACTGCGTTGGAAGCTATCTGATTATTTCCAACTAGACCAACACAAGTTTATGAAACTTTTTTATTCTTTTTGCCAGCAGAAAGATTATAATTAGCTCTACCTTTCGAAAAGGTATTATAAGACACACAAGGCAGTGGCAAAATAGACCAGCTTAGTATATTTCGTCTGCTCATCCTAGGACTTGCACACTTCCCTCATCACAAAATCTTCCCAAGGAAGCAGGATTCTTAAAGAGCAGAGCTTTCATTTGTGGCTTATCACAATGGTTTCAAGGAGGCTGCTTGTAGAATCAAGTAGTATGCAAAGTCTGGATATATCCGTATTATGTACCCTTATACAGTTAAGCAGACAGCACCTCCATTTGGCAGCTATGGACCAGAACACAATTTCAGGTAACAGCAGACCTAAAAAGTTTGCCCACACAGCAGCTGACTAATTTTCCTGAAAAATGTTTCTTAATATAGTTTAAATAAAAGCTAACTCACTCTGCTGCAGTTACTGTTTTTATCTCAGCCACCCATCTGTTTTAGTCATTCTCACTGCAAACAAATGCATGAACTGGTACATAGATCAGTGTGGGAGGAGCATACGTGTATCATTTGAGTGAAAACAAGGGATTTGCCCTTTCACCAGACCTCCAGTACCTAAACAAAACCTTATAAATGAATAGGCCTCCTGCCAGTCCTCAAAGACTTGATTTTATATTTTTTTCGAAAGTACTTCAGTGCTTTGACCAACAGCAGACACAGGGGAAGTACTACACAAGACCAAATTATTCTTACATAGCAGGCTAGTCCTTACAGTCATTTCAAAACCAGCAATGTTTTCAGTCCTTTTCCCCACAGATCTAGGAGCATGTCACATTTGGTTCCTCAGCTAGCTAAACAGACATATTACCAATTCACCTTTGGTTAATGTTTTATGATCCTTGGATGGAGATCAGCACATTAAAGTACTCAGATTAATTCCTTTTCATGCTTCTGTACTGCTGCCAATATTGAACAATTCGTACCCCTCCGCAGAAGATAAGCCACAGGAACTGCTACAGATGATCTTTAGCCTTTTTACCTCCACAACAGTGCTTTGGCATTTCTGTTCTGAACTCAAACAGCAGGCCTCTTCATTACCACTAAAACTGAAAGACTGAAGAGAGGATCATCCATCCCGCCTGAAAAAACAGATAAGTGTTTCATCTTAGCAATAATACCATGAGAATGGCTATCCCTCCAGTATGCAAGGCAGGGACACCAACATATCTTTAGCTGTTTTTCACCATCGTTCCTGTGAGATTTCTTCTGTAAATTTAAGGCTATCTTGTGTTTATACATGGAACAAATCCTTCAAGGTCCAATGAGCACATCAGCCAGCTCTGTTGAAAAACTAAAAGCATGCTAATGAGATAGCAAGAGACTGGGACAGGAGCCCTTGTCCTGTCTATTAATAGAAACTTCAACAGAGCGTAAAGAATGAAAGGCTGGGATGACTCTGCCTTCTTTCTAGGATGCTACTTGTCCTGTTTACTGGACCACTAAACATTGAGCAGAAGGAAAGACAGGTTTGTGTGAATAATAACAAAGGCATAGCATCTGTAGTTTCTCATTTATGTCTAGAAAGTACTCGTGATCACTTGACCTAGCTAACAAGGAGACTGGCATTTCTTGCAACATCTTGAAAGGATGTGTTTCAGCTATGTTCTGCAAGACCACTCCCTACCTCCCCCCCCACCCCCCTGTACCTTTGGCTTAAGTCAGGTCTGCTCCAGCACAGCAGAGAAAGAACATTTCCTCAAAAACAAAGAGAGCCCTCACACCTTTTTTTACTCCCTTTCAATGTTGTGATCCTCCAGCCACAACATGAAGTTCACTGCACAAATATGAAGGCCATCTAGTCTACAGAAAACTCCTAGCAACCTAGGAGTTGAGTGTGCTATGAGCTACGCAACTGTCCAGCAAAGCAAACCAGGCTCAGAGCCATAATTTGACAGACAGACCCAGATGCATCCCTGGTTCAGCATCAGACTTGCACAAAGTATGGATCTGGTGCACAGAAACAAGGTACAGGCACTTTTCACATGGCTGCAAAACTAACCTATGTCTCATGCAGCATTCTTCCTGGCTGCTAGCAAACAGATACACTGGCACCATCTGCACAGACTGCTTAGGATCCCAGATAAGTCTTGTCATTGTTTTTGCAACAGCTCCACTGTCACATAAGAGATACTCAGTGTTCAACAAACTGCTCTGAGAAGAAACCACTCATTTTATCCAACTTCCACTACACTTCCATAAACACATCCACCATTTTCAACTGGCAAATTTTCTACACCTGCAAGCACCAGCCCATCCAAGTCACATGCCAGCCCCACTCAATGTATTTATTACCACTTCTGACACTAAGCATACATCACACAAGGATCCAATTTCTACTACTCACATTAGTGGTGAGCAAATGCACCTCTACTTTTCATAATCAGCACTATTTCATGCAAGAAACTGAAAAACATGTTTTTTAAAAGGAACTACTGAATTAGCTGTTACTTCCCAACCCCATGCTAAGTGTGCAAAACCTTCTATGACGCTCGTACATAACTGTTGCGGGGTATGTTCATACAAAGCGTCTACCCCTTAATATTCTTTACAGAAAATTGTTATTCTCCTGTAGCCTTAACCATGAATTAGTTACAATTAAGAAAAGGCTACATTAATATAGAAAAAAGTAATTTCTAGTTTCATCTCATGCAAATCCTTGTAAGAAGTTATCTGTTATGACATCAGGTTGAAAGAGGGGATCTAAACTATCACAGCATATTAGTTACACAAAAGAATACAGAAAAGGGAGCTGAAAGACAAAGAACCCAAGTAAGAAAACAGACCCTGCAAATTATGGGATGTTTCTACAATCCAATTAACAAAGTACAGTAGGAAGGCAATGTTGATGACTCTGCTGTTCACTTGTAAAGTGATTGGCTTGTTCAGCTAGAAGAGATACTTCATTTTAGCACGCGCTGTCCCCCGCCATCTACCACAGGCATAAACACTGTGCCAGCCTGACACCAGAAACCTGTTTGAGGGATTGGCTGCCACAGCAGCACTAGGTCTCCTAGCCAACTTAATACACCATAAATGCTAAGAAAAGGTACAGGAGGCTAGCAGCCTCTCTGCTGGAGCAGTGTTAAGATGCAATAGTTGAGCTTCTTCATCCTAGCATCATCATTTCTGCCCCATCTTAAAATTCACAAATTCACAGCAGTACAAAGTCAATGTGGAAACAGCACCATTTTAACGTCTGTGGTCCCCCTATATATATACACACAGCAACCCAAGTTAAAACAAAGACAAGTGATTTCTGCGTAACATTACTCAAGTTGTTTAACTCATCTCAGCAGTCAATTCAGAGATGTCAGCAGTGCATTCTTCCTGACACACCTTCCACATTCCCATCTCCTTTTCCCAAGGAAGGTACTGTTTGTTGCCCTTTGTAGGCAACATTACAGGCATTAGCATGTGTCATAGCACGTACCAAGACCAGTAATGCAAGTCGTCTGGCACAGTGTCACAGCTGGCAAGCACCCATTAATGCTATTCTTGCAGACTACAAACTGCAGAAGTACACCATGTAATCCTGTTAGCTTTTGATCTGTGTTGACTCCAACACTGTTGACAGCTCTAGCTAGGACAACTCCCTGGGGTTTTTAAAGGCAGAAGTACCTAATTCAACACAGAAACCCTTCTGCTCTGAATGGCTCAGTGTTCCTGTAGACATGAGGATGAGGAGCCCAAGGCTCAGCTACATGGTTTCATGTCATTTTGGCAATATTAAAGCACATGAAAACATGAACCTACCAAACAAGCTTAGAGTCGCTGCAGTGCATCTTCATTGTTTCTTCTTCCAGCACCAGGTCAGGTAGGGCCCCATCAGTGTTCACCTACTAGGTATGAGGGGAGGGTTGGTTACCCCCACTACATTTCTAGTAGCCACCAGGAGCAGAACACCATTATCCCAGGGTACTAGCTCACACCAGGCAGCAGAAATAGCCAGGATGACAAAGATGCCTTTTCTTCCCTTACCCTATCCTCAACCACTTTCTGAAAAAACACATTGCTCTCACTTATCTTCAGCTATTTATTCTCCCATTACAAAAATTAAAAGGATGACAAAGATACATTTGTTAAGAGTGACACGGGTGGCTGTGAAGGGTGGTAAATGCTTAAAGTCTGTTTAAGCTGTTAGAGCATTGGCACACATGACTTCATCACTGGCTACCTGCTGAATCAGTCTCTGAAGAGCTAAACACCTTGGCAGGCTGTGAGTCTAAGCCTGCCCTCTTCCCCTTCAATTGTAGGGAGAGCAAGATCATGAAATGGCTTGTGACAGCAGGCATTAGAAAGTGACCTCTCACTAAGCACCTGATCACTACAATGTGAAATAACAATCAGTTGGTTCAAGCACAAGCTACAGAGAACCAAGGGCAGAATCCTTCAGCCATCTCTTCCCAAAGAACAAGGCTGTAACTGACCTCTACAGAGCTTTCTCAAATGATCAAAGGCTACGAGATGCCAGCCACCACAAACAAATATTGGTATTTCCAGCAAAATACTTCTACAGCAATACAGAACAACAGATACAACCAATTTCAAAAGGATTCTGCTGGAAACAATTGTTAACTTCCCAGCACTGCACGTACTACCCTACCAAATAAACTAGAACTGTCTTGAGAGGCAGAGGAAAGCCAGGAAGTAGATGGTATTAGAAGTCCCCACCTGACAAAGCAAGTACAGCATGAAGTGAAGCACCCAAAAGCTCAACAATATTCTGTTATGACATCAAATACCTTCCTGGTATTTCTCAGTTACTGCTTGGCCCCACAACTCATCAACTCAAGTCTGCTTTTCCTAGTGGCCTTTCATTTCCAAGATTATAATAATAATTAATAGCTAATAGCTTTTCTCCTTTCCAAAAATTGCTGCTGTCCAGTAGCAAATGCATACTGGTAATGAAAAATTTGGGGGTCCTTCCAGGTAAAACATGCTCAGCACACATGAAAGTAAATAAATATGGGCAAGCAGCCCTGATTAAAGCACATCGTATTCTGTCATCATGACACATCCACATAAACCCTTGAATCAGCCACTTGCCAGGCGGCAATTCCTACCTCTGCCTGTACTCACACTAATTTACTAGATTGCTAGAGCAACTTACAGTTGCTAGCTAATGAGACAAGTCATATGTCAAGATTATGATCTTGCTGGATCAATATATTTTATAAACAAGGACAGCACCACTAAAAGCTGCAATCTTTTAAGGGTGGGGAAACCACCAAGTCACTTTATGCTCACACAGTGCATTCCCCTAGGGCACACAGATGTACTAACATCAACTTTATGGCAATAGTAATACTTAGCTTTCCAGTAGCATCTTTTACACAGAATCTCAGTACGCATTATGAATATGATGGACCAGACACTCAGAGCTGCTCAGCACACCTCTGGGAGCATTCACGGAGGCTAACTTCAGCTAAAGAAGCCAATTGTTGCAAACTCAGCAGGCAGAGAATGAAGCTAAGTCTGTTGCAAATAATTTCCTATCGGAGCTTGTCTCTTAACTACACACGGAGCCTTGGAAAGTTGGCATTTGTAAATACCCTTAGACTCCCAATCTTAAGTGAAGCTTCGCTGTACTTAAACAGCTCTCACTCTGCACTCACATCAACATTTTAGGTGACAAGTGGTTATGAATTTACAGTATGTCAGTGGTGGTCTGAGGAGTGTCATGGACTGGTCAGTAGGATAATGTCCACAAACTTAAACTCATTTTTTAATACACCCATCAAGTAACAACGAAACACCTTCATTTCAAGAGAAACTGATGTAGCCACCTTAACTCTCCACTTTCTTATTCTACAAGGTATTGCTCCTCCCCAAGAATTTTCTTACATGCCAGTCCAATTTCACCAGGCAAAGCTTTTTGCCAGTGCGAAACAGACGAGCTTATTCAGAGCAATTCCCTTTTGCACCAAGAGGAGACCTCTTCACTTTTCCTTCAATTTTCCCTCCACCCTCATAGCCTTGCTGCAAGTAACAAAACCTTTTTGTGGTATTGTTATGCTAAAATCAGGAAAATCAGGGAGCCACTTGCAACTCTCTTTAATCTTTTAGAGAAGGTTTAACCACCCAAGTTTCAAACTTTAGATAAACAAAAGTATTCATAGAATGTTTAGAAGTCAAATCCTTCAACTAATGATACAAAGTTCCCTAGAAAAAATGATTCTTTGCATTCCAGTACAGAAAGGGGAATAGCTGCACCCAAAGCTCTATGCCACTAATGAGGACCCTCAGACTCAGGGTAGCAGTAAAAAAAACCCTCCTGTATTAAAGCAGATGAAAGTACAGTGAACAGCAAATTTTGTAGGAAAAGACCCAGATGTCTTCCAGTTTCCATAAGCCAAAAAAACCCCAGGCAAAATGGTCCAGGGACCACACTACCCATCTATCAGAAGGCAACCTGTGGCTTCAGAAACAAAGCTCTTAAATACATCTATTGCCAGACAGCCTCCTTTCTGAAGGGGAAAGGAATCGCATCTTTGCAGTGGTGGCAGAATAAAATGAACTTATTGTGTTGTCAAATTACCCCAAGAGGCAACAATGCAGGTTGCTGGTTAATCTTTTAGACACAAGTTGAATGAACAGGCTCAGCACACATACAGCTGTATTCAGTCTTCTACAAAGGAGCACCACTCACGCAAGGCAGAGTAGCAAACTGCTGCAGAAAGACAAAACACAAGTGCACCTCTAAGTACATTTTCTCATCTTTTCCAGCCTCTTAGGAGGCAAGGTTCCAGTGTTTGGTCTATTCCTACTATGCTTCATTGTTTCCCGAGGAAATCAATACATGATGTGAATTAGTCTACACAGTGTTCCTAGACACGCTGAGCCTTTGCTCTTCACTGGCATTTTACATCTGCCAGATAACTCAAAGTCTCCTAGCGCTCCACAATAACCTACTCAAATGATGCAACTAAACCATTCAAGTTACTTGCTCAGCAAATGCCTAGGACACAGGTGAGCAAATGAATGCTCAAGTACCAAGAAAACATGAAAGCTTAAATCATACCACACTGTCAAGACCCGGCATTTTTTTATGCTGTGTTTCATGCCTATCACTGAATGCCTGTGCATCCTTATTCCTCCCATCTGCCTTTCTGCCATAACCTACCTGGCACCAATTGAGACACTTGGCTCAACATCCCTGCAAAGTATCAATGAGCCTACATTTGATTGCAGAGTCTTATCACCAAGACTGAACTGGGACAAGACTTAAAACTCTTCCAGATTATCAAGGCAGTGCAAAAGAAATCAGACATCCAACTGATGATGAACAATTACAAACCAGCATTGTGCCTAGGCAACACAAACTCATTACACAAAACTCCTCCTTCCCAGCTAACCACACGAATACTCTTGGAAAAAGCCTACATTCCCACTGGAGTTATGCACCTGGGATTCCCTTCAGTAAAACTAGATGGTCATGATCTCCAGAAACATAACAAGCACCTAGTACTGTAAAGACTAACTTAATGCCTCTTCCAAGTATCTACAGGGGAAGAGAACCCCCTTATTCCACGTCACAGTCGAAGGAGAAATAAAAGCCAACCTGTCTTTCTAAATATAATTTTAAATGCCTTCTTACATTCCTTTTTTCCATAACTTTCATTCACTCAAGACTTTCCCCACCTGAAAACCACTTTGTAATTCACACAATACCAGCCTCTTAATTCTTATTCCTGGCAAGACCATTTCCCTCACTATCATGTAAATGAGCCTCCCTGGAGCTCTTAAGCATTATTATACATCATAGCAGTTGTATTACTCTCTCAGCACTATAAATGCAGTCAATGCAGTCCAGGACTCAATTACTATTCACAGATGAACAAAGTATACAGTGCATTTACTGAAACTATGGCGGCTTAAGATATAGAGCCACCATAGTTATGTGCATTTACTTATGAAGTACCTTGAAGGAGAAAATGTACATCTGCACCTATAATCACGTCCTTCAAAAGTCAATTAAGGTTTGTCAATAAATGCCACACCTGTATGCAACATTCATCTCAATGAAGTAGTTTCATTCATAGCTGCAATACGAACACACTTCTTTACTGTCGCTTAAAAGAACTTTAATCAAAATTTGGTTTCTAAAAATCAAGCCCCTAAATTCCTCCTCAGGGGCATCTGAAAGGTCAGTAAAAAAACAGAAGTCTCCCTCTGAAGTCTTCTGCTTGGAGCCTTCTGAAGGTATCCTCTGCTGGCTCTCCTTCCCAGCAAGGGCTTCCACAGTTGTATGTGCACTGAGCATTAAACATTTCCAGTGTGGTAGATTATTCTGAGCTACCAACTGTAGGCTTGTGATCTAACATTTGCACCCTGCTCTTCAAAAACTTACCTCTAGCCTACACCTTAATGTGTTAACACAATGACATCCTCACCCTACTAAAAAACCCAATTAGTCACTCTGATTCAAAACAGTAAAAAGGGAGGGGAAGAGACAAGTCAAAGGTTTTCCTATCCCTCTGAGACTGCAATTTGAATGAGAAAAAAATTAGTCAACTTGAACTCGGTGGTCCTTTATTACCATAGCCAGTATTTCTCACGTTTTACTTGATGCCTATAGTTAGCTTGGGACTAAACCTAGGGACTGTTGCCTATTTTCCATTGTAGTATGATATTCATAATTAAAGTTACTAACACTGCAGAAAAAAAATGTCATGAACTACAAGGCATTCAACATTCCTAGCACTCAGGCTTGCAGTACATTACAAGTTCTCAGCAGACTGGTTCTGGTCTCCGCAAGCATAAAATAGAGTATGTATTAAGATAAGCTTTCTACATAGTTGCAACTGCTCTCTAGTGTATACTTTGCCCAGTAACTGCCCTATTAAGTGAACATGTGTGGCAAGATAAACATCAAATCACATGTACAATACCTCACCAAGTCCCCAAATATTTAGTACTAGAGACAATTTTGTCATCAGTCACCTACCAATCATGCATTTAAAAACCTTGAACTAGCAGCAAGTTTTAGCATTCAGCCATTGCTCTACAGCCTGAGGTACAAAAAGGTTTAACAGCTGCATCCCAGAAAAGGCCACAACTCTCCAGCAAGAGCTATAGATCCAGCAAGCACTTCAACCACTTATTTGTGACAAAACCTAAATTCCCTCACAACAACAAGGCAGTCCAAAGGGAAAGGCCTTTCTATCAGCCATTAGAGAGATTCAGAGAACAGGCTGAAAAGACCTTTACATACTTGTTGCAGTTTCAGTCACACAGGGAGAAGTTACATGCAGAATGCCTCAGGTCCTCTACAGGACCAGGACTTCATTAAAAAGCTCCATTAAAAGCTCTGCAAAACTGACTAATCCATATTCAAACTGTAAACTGAAAAGCAAGATCATAAGCTTATCACACAGACAAGAACACATTGTCAAGCCAAGCATTTGGAGATTTATAACTCCTGAAGACAATGCAGATAGTCTAGAGAGTTAGAACAGCCTCACTATGTTTTTACTAGATTTACATGGAACACTTGGCTCAGTACTTAGAATACGGAAGCAAAAAGTAAGAGGAAGAAGCAACTCCACTGAACTCAGACTCCCAAGTTCAGGAAAAGGAGCTTCATTGCATTGCCTGCACTGGAGCAGACTAATGCCACAGCAGCTGGCTGAAAGCAGTGCTGCATAAATGGCAAGGTGCCTTTAAGGTTAAAAAAAAGGCCAAAAAACCAAACAAGAAATCTACCATGTGCAAAACCTTTCATCTATGAATTTACAGAAGTCTTGTTACATTCTTAGTCACCACTACAACCTAATCAATTTCTAACAGAAAGCTAGGTAATTTCATTCTGTTTCTGGGTATCAGAACACTCAGTACACATGTTTACATTCAGTTTCATTTTTCTCTCCATAGCACAGCCTTTAACTGATAGCTATCCCAACTGTGACCCCTAGCGCAACTTCATCGGTGTGTTGCTTGACTAAAGATACAGTTATACTACTGACTGCAACCATAACTGAGCTCCTCAATAACCACCTTTCTGAAAGGCTAATACCTTTCCTGGCTTCTCTGTGCAAAGAGTAATTAACTACTTGATAAGACCACTTCTCACCGAGCTCCAGGTTGCTAGCGCTATTAGTACTTTCAGGTGATGCGTTCCATTGGCAACACGACTTTCTTTTTAACTTCCTTCATCTCCATCGACTCTCTACAGGTGAGCAACAAGACGAAACCTATGAGGAGGCTGAAAGATTTCTTTGCTGTATTTACATAGATTACAGCATGCCCTTTGCATTCAGCAAGTAAATATGCATTAACTGCTCATGGAAGCAAACCAATAAAGCCCCATTTCTTACCCATACAGACACACCCCCCTAACCCCAGCATTTATCATACCTCATCCAACAGCATAAATTCCGGGGACTGAAGTTTCAACAGCACATGTTCTGGAGACTGAAGTAATATCTTCCACAGTCACTCCTCTTGCACCTCCAAAAAGCAGTATCCCAAGATAGATAAAAAGCTAATCAAGAAGCTGTAGGATACAATTTTCAAGAAACAGCCAAAGAAACCTCACACCCTGCAGTGACAGCTGCAAATAAGGGGGGGGGGGGGGAGGGGGAGGGTCGGGGGCAAATCAGCATAGAACTCATTTATTCAGCAGAAAGCACTCTCTCAGTTACACAAGAGCTTTATCTATTCTAAGCTCCTTGGAGCTGAAAGTGCACCTTCCAGTTAAAAGAGTTTCTACCTAATAAAAGTATTTTACAGATTTATATACATTAACCCAGTTATGTTCCATAAGCAACTCTTAAGACAAAACTTGATTTTACTTGCTTGCTAAAACCGCATGACAGTACTAGCTTTTCACCCTACAAGCTGCATTGATTTTTCAACTCGATGTATGGCTTCACTAGCATGTGTTAATTAAATGCAAGGTCCATGTTTGAGATGTCAGTTGCCTCTTCTCAGACAGGGTAACTGCTTACACTGCATAACACACTGTTAGTCTGCACACAGGCTAGTTGGTTAGCACAAATACCTGAGGCTTGTGGAAGTATTACATTACTGACAGGTATACGTAATTTATTTTAACATACGTTTTAAAATCAGAACAAGAGATATTTTCAACATTCACCAAATACACTGCAATTACAGCTCACGTACAGAGGATGGAGAGTTACTGTCACAGCAAAACCTCTGATGTCAGTTCCAGGCCTATCTAACTATGTCTTAAGAAAGTCCACCTGATATGCTATTTCACAAAGGGACTCCGTGACCTTGTAACTTGAAGAACCAAAATAAATTGAGTCATGCAAATTTTACTCTTCAACCTCAACACAAGAGGAAGCTAAAGCCACACTTTAACAGGCATGTTAAGTTCACAGAATTGCAAGAATCCAGTTTTAAATACTCTAATAACACTTAGAACACATTTTTTTTTATCACCCATATCCTAGCACTTGCCAAGTTTAGTATCCTACCTCACATCTCAGATAAGGTTAGTCAGCTCCCAAATCTTTGAACAGTGCTCTCATGTCTGCACTCAAAGCGATTATGTTCTAAACAAGGCAGTAAACCACATAACTTCCTCAGCCTGAGGAGATTTCATCTTACTGAACTTTCACTTTCTCCAAACTTCTTTCCTAGATTTTGATATTAAACTCTATCTCCAGCAACTCTAGAAGTGAGAATGAGAATTATTTATTATTCTCCTTCAGGGTTATGCTCTCTCTCTCTGCATTTATACCAAGTTGTTTTTTTTTCTTCATTTGCACTGAAATAGAGAAAAATCACCTGTGAGGACAAGGAACATATCATGACTTTTATCTGATACAGCTAAAGCAGTAATAAGTTACTTGTTTTCTTAACTGGATAATAAGAGTCTCATTTTTCATTCTTCTACCTGACTTTGCATTATTAATTATCAGTATCATCAGCCAGCCCCAGTACATAGCTTTTATTAGCATCAGCATTTGTATTTTTCCTCTCTATTACATTCAGTTCACCTTGGGACATACGCTTTTTCCCTCCATCAGAAGCACTCCACCTACTAAGCCTACTGCCGTATAACAGGGCCATCTCCCACTAAACAGAAGAATTCCATTACACTTTTACAGGGACAAACTGAGCATATGCTGCCAGCTTGGGATGCCCACAGGAGCCATTTACTTACCCACCTGCTTGCTCAGTTGATGAAGAGCAGTCAGGATCACGTGTTAAAGTAACCAGGGCTTTCTTTTTCTGTAAGGGAGGGCAAAGCTCCAACCTCAGGCCTGAAAGGGAAATATATACCAGAGACAGACATCAGCAAGGCATAACAGTAAGGACAGAAGCACCACCACCACGTATATAACAATAACCCATTAGTATTTATCTCAGAGAGATGTTTTCCTACCTCAGCCATCCTTCTTAAAGTGCTCTCCCTTTGTTCTGCTCCCCAGGAAAACCAGCCCAGCTGGACTGAACACAAGCCCAGCCCACACCACTTGCCCAGGTGCTCCTAATAACCCCAGTGCAGCCTTTTACGTCCTCACTTTCCCCACCCAAAACCCCTCACACAAAAGGCAGAGCCTCAATTTTTAAAAAAATGCTTCCAAAGAAACGTGGGCTAAAAAAAAAGAAGTAAGTTTCAAAACAAAGAAAGGGTAATTTTTGTAACCGCACACACAGATTCTGCTTTCTCTCGCTGGGCAAACAAAGCAGGGCTGGTGCCTGAGGTGGCTTTTAAAGCGCCTGCCAGAGCATGTGCAGTGGCACCAAGCCGCCCACCTTCTAGAACTTTCCTCCCCTCCCCCCACTCCGCGGCTGTAAACAGTGCGGGGATTGGTCGGTTCCTGCAGTGGAAGTGGTGTCGTGGGAGTGCGGGTCTTCAGCAAAGGCCTCGCTTTAATTTTAAAGGGTGTGCAAAAGCTTTTACTTCATTGACTTAATTGGGAGGTTTCGCGTTTCTAGGTTCTGCCTCCCTGTCCCTGTAGCTCGTCCCTGTTATCCCCAGGAAATGCCACCAACCTGTTCTCCGTTCCGTCTCTCTTTTTAGAGTCAGCTTTGAGGACTGAGGTAGCTCCGGGTGAGGCAGATGAAGCCTCAGAAAAATGTGAAACTTTACAACTGGAAGTACAAGATGGCTGTGCTGCCCTCAGGAGGCTGCTCGCTGTGTGGGTGTCCCTGTTCAGCTCACGAGTTGCACCTGCCTCCTGTTGTCCTCCTTCTACCTTTAGTAGGATGTAGGACAAAGTAAGCTGGCTCCTTCCCCTCTTCCCTCAACATCAGTGCTGTGCCTCTCTGATCCCCTGACTGCTGGCTATTGCTGTGCTCTGTTCTACCAGTAAGTCTTCCCTGGTGTCTCCTCTTTGCCCTTCTCACCACAGCCACTTCTGCACGCTCTCTGTAACCTTTTGTTCATCAACAAAAACCCTACAGCTGTGTTCTCTACCTCTTCTGCTTAAAAACATGCAGCTGAGCTGTTGGGTTTGCCTCTGTTTAAAAGCATAGCTTATGATTTTGTTGTGCTAAAACAAGACTCTACTGGTGGAATTCTGGTCTGCTTTTAGATAGCAAATTTGCTCTGGATTTAAAACTGTCAGCTGATTTTATTATCTTCAAATTTTTTTTGTTCCGTGAAAGTACAACCTAAGCTTTCTTAAGTGTGCTTTCTACTTGATAGTGGTTTTTTTCTGTACAGTGAATGACTGACTTCAAAAGATGGAAGTAGCTTCCTCCGTGATCCTGTAACAGTGCTGACAAGAGCTGCTTCTTTCTCTGGCCCTTTCCCTGAAGCTGTAATTTCCAGGTATGCTGGATCTAAAGCTGTGTTCATTCTGGTGCAAATTCACAGTTCTGTTTAAGTGCTTAATGCTTCTGTACGTTCCCTGCTGCTCTTCATACTGCAAACCTGTTACTGTAGTATCCATTGAGTTACATGTGCTAGTTATCTCAAGGCATGACACAGGAAAAGTCTTGCAGGACAGGGTCAGTTACAGATGCGTGTGTATTTAACAATTCCTGTTTTTATTAATATCTGGGACTTTTCAGGCTCTGGAGTGGAACATCCTTGAGAAATAACTTTCAATGTTACAGTGATTCAGAGAGATCAGGGTATCTGCAGGAATTTTCTTTGTTCTTTCAAATTCACCAGCATAGTTAAGTTTGCTATTTTGCTCTATAAAGCTTACTATAGCCATCAATCATTTATGAATTGCTGTGCCTTTTGTATAGTAACTCAATGGTAATAACTGTAGTTAGGAAAAAGCAAAACAGAGCAAATGATCAGCAGTTGCAGTTCACGTAGTCCCCTATCGGATTATGGCCTACCTGAGAAGGTGTTTAGGATGTTGCAAGTGTTAATTGCCCATATACGGGTAATCTGTTGGATGTGCAGTTGTTCTCTAGAGGACTAACTGCAGCTTTTATAAGGCAAATGCCACCCTGATTTTGGTGTAAATTATCTGTATAACCTCTTGTACTTTAGCAAGTTCTGACACTTGAGTAAAAGTGAGAAAGTAGTGGGGGGCTCTGACCTGATATAAACAGCAAGGCATCAAACTTGATTTTGTGGATTCAAGCACTAGAGTTTGTCCTAAACTTGGTGGTTACATTTCAAAATCTAATAGTAGGATGTTCTGCTAAATGTCGTACTGATGCTGGAGTACAAAGAATATTTAGGGGATTTTAGGATTGCTCTTTTTTACCATCTGAAATTGGAATACAATGGTTCAGTGAAAGGCAATTTCACAATAATCCACAAAGAGTGTGCTGATCCAGTGAGGGGTGCTCTTTCAATAAGCAAACATTTGGTCATAGCACAGCCATGTCAGGAAGCACACGGAAAAGGCAGTGAGTGGCGTAGTACACCACCCCTATTAGACACGGGAAGCATCACCATTAGCATTATGTGATAGGTCTCAAAATATATGTTAGACTTCTTGAGGGTGCAGTTTCTGCAGCAACTGTGACTATCTTGAACCACATTTAAGGGCATACTGCTTAGTTTCTTGCTCTCTAAGCATATAGCGTGACACATCTTAGTAGAATTGGTATTCACCATGTAGGTGAAGATTCTTCCCTAATCACTGACATCAAGACAAGTGAGGAAAAATTAGTTTTCTGAATTAGAAGTAATCATCACAGGAGAAAGAAGGCACAGGGTGTTTTATTGGCAATATTAGTGCTTTTATGAACTTTTTTTATTGAGTTAATTTTGTGACAGGTGTTTAGAATTTTTTTAATGAGTTGGAATCAAGGTACATCAATTTGAATTCAAGCAATGTAAATGCTTTTGCAGTAGAGTTACCTTAAAATGACACACTATCATAGCTGCAAATTGACAGTTAACAGAGGAGCAGCAGTCCTTGGAGAGGCAGGGATCAGATCCAGAGAAGTGGGATGTATTGGGAAGTGTAGTTTGTGCACCTGCCCTGGTCTTTGCCATGGTGTGCTGATTCTGACTCTCCAGCCCAGAAACGAGGGGTAAGACAGTAGGAGGTATTCCAGCCTCATCACAAGGTAGAGCTTGTATATTGCCTTGTCTTTGAAAGTTAGGAAATCATCATTTCTTGCTAGTCTGGGAGAAGAAAATGCAGCTTTTCACCCCAAATCCAGAAACATAAACCATTATTACTTCCACGTGTCACTTCATCAGCATCCTACTCCCAGTTTGAGGCTTGTCATTCTAAACTGACCTGTCTTTATACAAACTACTTAAGCTGCCATCTAATTGATGGAGAACACTCCTTTGCAGCCCTTCTGCCTGTGCTCTGTGTACCTGACACTTGACAGCTGCTAAGAGGAGATGAGTCTAAAATTTGGAATAAGGCTATTTGATGTAGTACTGTTGCCAATTTCTGACTTCGTGCCCTTTTAACAGTGCATTACCTCAGAAGCCTCTTTGTCCCTGTGGAAGTACCTCAATTAAATTTAGGTCACAGCACAGTGACTGCACTGGTAGTGGAGCTGCTTACTTGTGGCTGTATCTATGCAGGCAGTTTAACCTCTTCTCAACCCCTGAAGTGGCTTTAATGTGTTTTTAATCCAAATGTGAGATTGTGCCTTGCTGAAAGCTTGAGTTTTGCCCTTCCAGGAGTGTTGGGGACAGAGTTCAAACTAGAGTGCTGGTGTCAGTAAGCATGTGAATGTAAAGGAGCTAAAGAGAAGTTCTGGTCAGGCTATGTCATTTATCACCCTGCATGGACATATAAGTTGGCCTGGGATGCTGAACGGAATGGAGAGATAATTTTCTAAACTAATAGCCTTACTGCAATCTACTGCATGATTGCAGATGCAGTTTTAGTGGATTGGGAAACTAAGAGCAAGCTGGAGAGCTGCAAGATAAATTCATCCATGTAATCATTCACACTATGCAAGAAATATCCAAACTGGGCTCCATAACACGTAGGAGTCCATTTTTAAGGCTGACTTGGCATCCTGAATTGCTCTAGTGAATGAGCAAATGCTGATGGTCTGCCATCAGTGTTGTACAGAAATAAGAGTAATTGGGGAGAAACAAATAATAAAAAAACCTAACTGCATTTAGCAGTTCCTTTATTGTCAGCAGTAGGATGCAGACTCCCCTAACAGGTTTAGAAACTGCCTTGGTAGGTGGTGATTTGCATTGCTGCCAACGTCATTCACTTGTATTAGGATGATCTTCATAGGTGTTTGCAATTGTTCTCCAGAGAGTGTTTGTCTAACAATTATGAGACTATCCCAGTTGAATCAAATGAGTCAGTTATGTGCAATACAATTAATGTTACCAGATCTCACATCAGATTTTTATGTTGTCCGTTATGCCCAATTGTATTAAATGTCCATGTCATTTTGTATGTTTTCCCATGGTGTCTTCTATCCAACACAGATGGAAGGTAATAGGTTCTTTACCTGACTGAGACCTACTCATGCAAATTGAGTACCAATTCATTGTAACAGTGTTAATATATCTTAAATTGCTGTTACCTCAAAGTTATATAGGAACCATAATCACATTTTGAATTGCTTCCACTAAGATACCACTACCACACTTCTTTGGGCATAAACTATTGACCAAGTCTGGGACTAGGAGTGGATCCAGCCACACCTAGACTCCTCTCTGAGAAGTTTAGAAAGCAAGGGGTCCATTCTGATCCGTGTGACTCAATGGGAGGGTGTTCCTTATACTTTTTCCCTAACCCTGTACACATCACTCCAACCTGATTCTGACTCTTATTTCCTTGCCTGATCTCTGTGTAAATCACTCTCCTCAGTTACTGTGTAAATCACTAAGCACCACTGACCCAATTTCCTTTGTGCATTCCCTTTGTGTAGTAAGTGACAGTGAAACTTGCCATTGAATTCTGTAAAGTTCTGCTTTTACAAATTCCTATTAAAATAACTTTTCCTAGTATCTTTGATTCTTTAAGCAAGCCATAAGACCTTAATCACTCTTCTCTGTGACGTGATGCTGCTTACAAGGGCTGCTGGCTTCTGAATAGCAGGTTGCAGCCTTGGATAAAGGAGGGGTCCCTGCATTGGTAAGTTTTCTTAGAAAAGTTTGAGAGTAAAATAGGCAGTTTTGATTTTCTATAAAACTCTGCTGGCCTGAGACATGCTCTGTTTCTGTGCTCTGTTTCTATTGCAGGCCATGCAGTGGGAAAGGCTGGAGCTTATTCTGCTTCAGATTGCTGTGTTTGGAAGATGGGTGTCATCTAAAAGTCTCTCAGTACCTGACTTGCCATGCTTGCTTAGTAAACTTTCTGACTTTTGGAAGAGGAGGATTTCACAGCAACTGCGTAGTCTTTTGTGTCTAACTGCAGGCTGGGTTTTTTCCCTTGGTAATGTTGTCCTGTACGTTGGCCATAACATGGTACTTAGGGGATGATAGCAGGTATGTACGTTGTTGCTCATATGTGGACTTAGCAGTGTCATCTGCCTGTACTGAACGATCTCCAGTGACTTGAGCTACCGCCTCCTTGCAGACGTATCTTGTAACTGGGCTGATTCTGCTCCATCTGTATTGTTACATGAGTAACTGCCTTCTGGGAAACTGTAAATACTAGAAGTGTCTGTTAAAATCTGAAGATATGACTTACTTAATAAATACTTCATGTACAATGTTTCCAGACCATCAGTGAAGTTCCTTACTGCATCAAGCCCTGTACTACTGAGACTTGGTTATAGCACTTAAAAGCTGCAAAAACCGTAGAATATCTAATGTAAATGCAGTTGTACGAAGGCCATGGTTAGATTGTGTCATTGAAACCAAGGCAGGACCTGAGGAAACCTGACCCCTGTAGCTGGCACTCTGGTTTGAGTGTTTTCAACCTGTCTCAGTCACCCAATTATAACACTGTAATTTTTTTGGTGATGCTGTAACTAGACCTAAGGAGTCCCATTGGATAATGGATGAGGGGGGAAAAAAGACCAGTCTCAAAGACAAGCTAATGTAGCTCTCCTGTAACTACTGTGGCCTCTTTGCAGTGACTGAACAACAGTCCTTGATAATAAGTGTAATAAGGTAAAAAGAGAGGTCTTGCTCTCTGAGTTTGTCAAACTGACATTCTAACTTGAAAAGGAGCAGATGTTTCCAACATGGGTTCTTCAAAGCTTTTTGAACCATACGCTCTCAAGTTTTATTTCTATTGAAAGCTGTTTCTTTTGACATACTACTTTCACTTACTGCGCTGCTAAATTCTCATAGCTGTTTAATCTACATTCTAACCCTGTTTATGCTCAGTCCAGTGCAGACTTAGGTGGGCAATGTGCTTCAGGGTTTCTGGAGAAGAACATTTTTTTTCACAGAGAATTGTCATTGGTCTAGAGATAGTTATATCTGCTTTCACTACTGCTTGTTCCTCCAGTCAGTCTAGGCTTCCAGCTTTGTTAGTTCTCGGAACAGTCTTAAGTGAGCAGCTTGGCTTATCTGTATGCAAAACACCTGGAGACTTGAACAGAGTTATTAGAGAGGAGTGGACAGGGTCTGATATGAGCTAAGTGAGATACAAAATGCAGGATCTTGTTCTTGTCTAGTGAAGTGTGAACAGTTCAAGTACTAAGTTCATGCTGGGCAGACATGTCACAGCAAAGGTTAGCGATGGGGCTTGACTTGCAGTTAAATCAAGCTCTTGGTCTTTTTCTCTCTGTATTGAGAGCTCTGCAGTATTGATTGGGGTCACTAAATTCAGTGCATGTGGACATACTTGAAGGAAGAAGTTGAGTGAGAAAGTGTGGGAACTGGGAGCTGATTCTCTGCCGATACATCCTCCTCAGAGTGCCTGTGGGCAACCTGGTTGACTGCCCTGGCAGGTGACAGGGCCCTGCTTGGGGAAATCGAGTCTGTACCTCTCAGTGTGCTGTCAGAGCAGGACAGCTCTTTGCTCACAACACTTGACTTTTGGAAGGTATTGCCAGTTGGCAGAGCAGAGGTAAACTGCTGTTCAGCCAGGACCCTGTGGCCAGATGTGGAGCAGTGTGATTCTCACCACTGCTGTGTGAGCTCTGGGGGCCTCCGAGTCCTCTGACACAGCATTGCATCCCCTGTTGAATGAAATAAGTATCTTTTTCCAAGAGAGGCTTTAGCCTCCACCAGTCAGGGTGTGTGTACTTTTTCTCCAAGGCTGTAAAAGCGAAGTATGCATAAAGACTAAGGAAACGTGTAAAATGAGATTTCTCTTGTTTTACTATTTTAACATGCTAAGACGTATAAACCAAGTTTACAATATTTGAATACAAGTCACAAGCGCACAGATGTAAAAGTATCTTTAAATGGCATTAAATGATATCTTGCGTGTGCTACGGTAGGGGGTGGTATGAGGAGAAACGGAATAGAAATAATGCTCAGGGACACGTGGAGAAGTAGCAGGCTGAGCTCTGGGCATGGGGTTTGCAGCTTGCCTGGATGTGTGCTAAAACAAGGGAAGTGTGTAACAATGCTTTGCTTCATGTTTGACTTTCAGCAGAGGAAATGGTGCAGCTTGTTCCGTTTGATAGGCATGGTGTATATTCCTGCGTCACCTGCTAGTAAAACAATGAAGGGGAAATGTAATGCAGAGTGAAATACTGCTGTAATTAAGCACCTGTCAAAGTATGTTGTCAAAGCACGTTGTTTTTGATGTGTTGGAACAGGTGAGTTCCCCTACTGTTACCCCACAAAGGGAAAGCCCACGTTCTGTTTCAAAACATTTGTGCTATCCAGTCTTGTGTAACAAAACGTTTATACAAAATAAATTATCTTCACTATTAAATTGTGGATCTTGGTACTGTGGTTGTAAGTCTCTGGGTATGAAAGTAAGGATTTCTCTGATCCTCTGGATGCTTCGGGTATCCCACGGGGGATCTGTGCACCATTTCCTTTACAAGTCTATGAATCAGCTTGCTTGCTGAGCAGACTTAAGCTTAATGCTCTTCCCCCATTTTGCCCTCTCCAGATCAGCACCTTGAGTGTCACAATACAAATGACTGTTTGACCAGCTGTTCTGCCCTTTTGCCTTTCCCAAAGGAAGCAGACAACTGCTTTTTCAGAAGTGGTTCAGGTACGCAGATGCTCAGGAGGTTCTCTTTATCTGTGGGTGAGAAATAATTTATCTAGTCACCAGAAGCTGCTTTGCTTCAGCTGAGACCCAACTCCCCTGTGTTAAGTGCACTTACGGTATTTTTATAGTTGATTCAAAATCTAGGCATGTTGCTGCTGTGATAAAGTGTGGGGAACAAATGTGGTATAAGGAAGATTTTTTGCTGTTCTCTGAGAAATCAAACATTTGTGTAAAACTGCTGTATTAGTCTCTGCACTAAGCAGTCTCCTGTGTGAACCTGAGACTACATTAAATTCAAAAGAATTTGTGAAGCTGGGCTTGTGACAGAGGCCAAAGCGGAGACTGCAGAAGTCTGGGATGCTGCAGGGAGGCCCAAGAAATGTGAAAATAAGTGACAGGAGCCTTGGCGATGGCCCCCCTGCCTGAGGAAGAGAACAATCAAGGTGTGCTGCAAGACTAAAGACAGCACTTGGCAGTCCAGTGTGATCAGCGTGGGAGCCTTGAACCTTAACCTTGATGTAGACTGTCATTAAAATAACACGTGTCCCACATGCTGTGGAAATAAGTGGTTGGAGCAGAGGATTTCAGCAGTCAACAAGGAAACAAAACAGTTGTAACGAACTACACTGACCTGTATTCTCCCATAGGACAGCATTGTATCTTTGCTTGCTTGCATGTGCAATTGTAGGATGTGATTATTTCAAAGTTACTAAATATGTAACCGTGTTTTGTACATAAATACATTGAGGTGTTTTTCTGTCATATACCCTGTGTATGTCCTGTGGATGCTTTGGTTCACAAACTCAATTTGCCCTTGGTTTCACGTGGTTTGACTTTAATGCTTTAGCTCTGTTGCCATTACTGAGACAAGGTTTCATTTTCTTTGACTGTAAAGCATTATTTAGCTTTCCCTATCTACCAGTCTTCCATGGGTGCCTGCCATGTCTGTATCCTAGTCTCTTCTGGCTAAGACGAAGCTGCACCCTTTCTCCTTGAAGGCAAGGAAGCCTATTTTGTATCAATGCAATGTCTCTTTCCCCAAGGGCAGGGCTTTTTTCCGATCCTGTATCAGAAAAGCTTTTTCACGCTGTTTTTTTTTTATTTGTAGACCATAATTGCATCACTGTTCAATTTTAACTGCAACTCTGATATTCAAACAACACCCTGTAAAAGTGTTTTGCTGCCACTTTCTATTTACTTCCAATGTGCAAACTTGTATCTACATCACACCTGTGCCCTGCACCGCAGCTGGTGCGTGTCATGTGGGGCGAGATGCAAGCTGTCACTGACATGCTCTCATCAGCAGTTTTATTTGCCAGGAGGCTGATGTTACCCCACTAAAAACCCAGAAGGTGGAGGGAGCTCATGGAGGGGAACAGGCTTAACACGGGCCTGTTCTCTCTGCGTTTAATAACATGGTTTGATGCTCATCCAACTCTTGACTGCCTTTTTTTCTGCCTGAGGGGGCAGGTTTCCCTGACTTTGGCCCAAACTAATCATACTTACAGGTGGTAAAAGTCATGAGGAAATTATTGAAAGTAGACTAAGAACTTCTTTAGAGGCTGTGAAAACCATTGAAACAGCTAGAACCTGTCAAAAAAAAAAATCTTGTATTTTTGTGTCTCATTTACCTCCTGTTGGAAATGATCCTGTCCCTCTCCTATAATCAAGATTCAGGACGAGACATAAATAAAAAGCCCCCTTTTATGCCTTATTTTAGCAACTATTTAGTGTTAATGGAATATATCTGTTCAGTTTTATTATTTATGTATCAACACACTGACTTCACTTGCACTGGCAATGTGCTTACTGCCAGTGCTGTTCTACACCCTGTGTTGGCTTTAGCCTGGCTAATGCCAGCTCCTTCAGAAACATCTGTGTCACGCTGTAGAAGCAGAAAAAACTGCTTTATGAGAAGAGAATTTCTGCCCACCCAGAAGCAATCCGTGACCATTTAAGAGCCACAGCGAGGCAATCTTGTAAAAGAGAGATTCTCCTGAGAGACAGGGAGGGATAAGAAAGAATCAACCTGGCACTTTGCAGAGCCTGGTCAGGTTCACCCTTGGGGTGTTTATGTTCTTCACTAAGCCAAAGAACTACGAAAATGCATACAAAGATGTAAAGAAGAGCTATGTAAAAGCCACTTTCTGCATAATTCAGGTAAGATCTCTAAGGACGTGACTAACACTGAAGACACAGATATTTTTCTTGGTAGGCAATCGATGTTACAGACAACAGAGGAAAAATTTCACGTGGACTGAAAATGCAGCCATAACCCTGACTGCAGACTTTCTGAGCACTGAGGTGAAGAGAAGCCCTCAAATGATTTGTATTTGTTATGTTTGTCTGCAGTTACAACTAGGGGAATCACAAAACGCAGGGACCTATTTAGGAAATACATCCCAAAAGAAAACTATTTGTTCTTCCTGCATCAGCTGTTGGGTCTTGAGTATAAGAAGGGCTGTCGCTACCCTTGAGTCTGTATTCATTGCTCAGGAGTCAGCCCTTCCATTTCACATATGCATCACCCTTGTACTAATATTTCAGAGCCTACCACAAAGACCAGCTTATAGGATGTTCAGCCCTGTTTCCAATATAGCGAAGCCAGCAGCACTCTGGAAGTTGCGCTCTCTGCAGATGGCAGACAGAGCCAAGGAAAATCCCAAACTGCCTGCTCCTTGAAAACCACTCTCCGGCGTATGCCTCTGCCTATCTTGCTTTACAACAGCATGTAGTTCCAATATATTGCTAGAGATCACTCGCTTGCAATAAACAGAAGCTGCATTTTATTTTTATTTTACCCTCTGATAAGAAGGAAAACAAAATGGCCAATAAACACCTTCAGTTGTAAAGTAACGGATGTAACCATAACAGCTGTTCCCAGAAGGGAAGGAGAATGGCAGGGAACTAAAGTTTCGGGGGCCTGATGTTCAAGGAAGTGGGGGAAGTGGTTTTGTGTGACCCCTCAGTACTATTTAAGCTGAGCTTGAAGTCCAAGATGCCTTGTTCTGTTGGTTTTAGTTGTTGTAGGCTGGTAAGTAACCGTTTTAATCTAAGATCTTTAATCCAGCTGTCTAGTTTTCAGTAAGTTAGTTATGGTGTCTGCTGTTAGATCAAATGTATTGGGGAAAAAGTGTAAATTTGAATTTAAATAGGGGATATGAATTTAAATATGGGATCATCCTGTGTGGTTTTTAGCTCACTCTAGGTCCTAGAATTGTAGCATGTGGGTTTTTTCCAAATGCTGGAAGTGTTATTGAAAATGGAGGCTCCTTCGAATGAAAGTGCATTCATTTGTTCAATTTTCCATTAAGTATTCAGGGGGTTTACTTCTGTGTTGAGAGGGCTATATGGTCTGCTTTCTCTTATTTATTTATTTTTTTTTTTTTAAAGAAAGGGGCAAACATAGATACTTTGAAAAAACCATGTGAGTATTGGGAGTGCTGGTTCTTAAGCAAAATGTTCTGTTGTGATTCAACAGAAGGCAGAAAGTAAGCTTGAACTTTAGAAATATTTTGGTGCTTAAGGGCACTTTGTTTAACTTAATGCCTTGAGCTTTTTATGTTTCTAACAGTTCTTGTAAATATGATGCTGTGTATTTGGTGGAGAAGCTACATGCCTGCTTTTAAGCTGGAAAATGCAGTGCTCCAAAATACTGGGGCTGTGGTGCACGACATAATGAATGGATTATGGTGTGGCTGTGTTGTCTTGATTAGCCAATAGCCTGAACCTGACTTTTTCCTGTACTAGCTCTGGAAAGAAAACAAGTCCATGTGGCTTCAACTAGAATAAAACACTTTTCTCTGTGGAGAACAACTGCGGGCAGTTGAAGTCTTTTATTCTAAATAACAAAGACTGTTTGCTTCGTTAGTTTTGTTGTTATTTCATCGGGATTCCAGCTGAATGTGTAAACTCAATTTCCCTTTCAAGTTGAAGGAGCTGCCTTTGTAAACATGCGGCACCTGAAGCTATGTTACTTGACAGAATTAACACCAGCTACTCCTTGGTGTCGACTGACACCTTGCCAATTAATAAACATGCCTGGGTGACTGATGTGAATCCTTGAGCAAGAGTGGAGTTCAGAACTCTGAACTGCCTTAGTGCTGCAAATCTCTTACCATTACGCTGGTAAGATTGTACAGTGGTGCTTTGTCACTTTTACTGTTATGACACTCACCCAGGGTGTGGTAGGAAGATGCTCTCTGGTGTATGAAACTCTGTTCGGCTTACGATGTAAGGGGTGGCCTGTCCTCGTGCAGAGCCCTGCAGTCTGTCTGCGAGTGCACTGACCCCTGTAGGAGCTAAGCCAACAAATCTCTGGTGTACAATCACTGTTGTGAAACCATTACGATATGTTCTTTCTTGCAGGTTCTGTTAAGTGACAACATGGGGGGTGATTTCAGCAAGCAGATCTGCTGTGTGATGTGCGGGAGATGTAAGGAACAGGAGGCGGAGGAAGCAAACGAAGAGACCAGTGAAACCAAGCCGATTTTGCGGACCTCAGAGGAAATATCAATATACATTGATACGCAGCCTTCCATACCAGCCCCGAAGGTCTGTAAACAAGGCTCTGAAGAGGTGCAGTCACTGAGCCAGGACCAACAGCCATCAGCCGATGCTGCAGAGGAGAATGGAGAGACTTGCTCTGCTGTAGATCCCACGGGAATGACTGAGGGATGGGAGGCAGCCTGGGACTCCACAGACTTCTTTGTAGCCCCTGCAGATGGGGAGACCAAAGGAGAAGTTAAAGTCTTAACCCAGTTAGACAACGACCAAGAAAANGTAGATCCCACGGGAATGACTGAGGGATGGGAGGCAGCCTGGGACTCCACAGACTTCTTTGTAGCCCCTGCAGATGGGGAGACCAAAGGAGAAGTTAAAGTCTTAACCCAATTAGACAACCACCAAGAAAAAGTGAGTAACACAGAAGAGAAAATAAAACCTGTTCCTCATGCTTCTGAGGCCCAGTCTGTTACATACATAGCTCAGGATGCTAAGCTTGTTGCAGGTAAAGAGCAGTCTGATGAACAGGTGGAGGCTGGCAGTGAGGGTAGCCTGTGTGCTGGAGTAACTCTCCAAGAAAGAAATAGTCTCAACTTCAGAGAAATAACAAGCAAAAGTGCAGCTGGCCAAGACTGTGAGATCAAGCCTCCTACAGAGACCAGAGAGAGCCTCATAGGAAGGAACTTGCCGCTATGTGCTGTGCAGATGGCTGAGGAGACTGCAGCCTACCTTTCTGCTGAGCACATGGAGAAGACAGACAGGGCTGAGCTTGCTGAAATAAGTCCTCGATTTGCTGAGAGGGCTGGGCTTACGTCTCTGGTAGAGACAGCATCTTTACTGGCTGTGCAGGCTATGCAGGAGGCTAGAGAGACTATGGATCCTTCAGAAGTTGTAGCAAATGCTATGGCTGAACCATATTCTACTTCTCTGATGCCTTGGGAGTCCGTGTCTCCAGAAGGGGGGTCTCTAGGGCCAGCAAACCAGCTGCTTGACTTTTTACAGCAAGACACCCAGTCTAGTGTGCCAACTGCCCAAGAGATGGAGAGCCTAGGCTGTGCAGAGCCTGTGGAATTGAGCAAGGCTTTACACCAGTCAAGTGATGAAGACATTGTCCTCAGTGAACTGGAAGATGAGGAGAGCAGGGAATATGATGCAGAAACTGCAGCAAGTGAGGCAGAGCTACAGCACAGGATCATGCAACAAACAACAGGGCTTCCAGAAGAACCACTAACATGTGTTCAGATACCTGTGAAGCAAGAAGCCGAGTTCCTAAATGTGGCACCCTCACTGTCCAAAGTGCCTGGGAATAGCAGAGAAATAGGGGCTGAAAATATTGAAGCTTGAGAGACCTGAGGATCAAATGGCTTTGGCATACAATCTCAGGTTCAGTGGCAAGGATGCTATACCTGCCTGCAGGAGTTTCAGCTACAAGAAGCAACTAACTCAAGCTGTTGAACGGAGGATTTTGCAAAATGTGCGCTGGTCTTTAGAGAGCAGTCTTGCTAAGCAGATATGTGAAGTATGCAGTAGACCTTTCCAGATATTCTCCTGAATTACAGCTTAGTCATAGTTCTGTCTCTTATTATCATAGAATCATTTCAGTAGCTGTTTTTTTCAGGAGTTCATGCCTTACTGGGAGAGAAATGATTTACTTAAACTGTGATTTCACTGAAGTAGTGTTGGGCACTGCATTCCCCCAGTGTGGTATGGTGATGTGAGGTTTCATCTCTTAGCCTTAAGAGTCTGGGAACGGAGCAGACAAATGCTTCTCTAACTTAGCGCAGTCAGGTGTTTTCTGTGAGGCTAATAGCCACTTCCCTTGCTACCTTGAAATAAATGTTTGAACTACCTCCCTGCATAGTTCTCTTGTACAACTGATAGTCACTGGTTTATTGTTAATATTGAACAAATATTTTCACAGGAAAGTGATGAAATACTACTTCTAGTTTGTTCTTTGTGTCTCTTGTAGTAGTGGAAATGTTCATGTAATCTGTACTGCTTATGCAGAAGTTAAAAAAAATGTAGTCTTGATCAGAATGCATAAGTCGGTGTATTGCAGCTTAAATCTACTGACTTTTAATGTTCCTAACTTTATGCTACCAATAAAATATTTTAAGATCATGGCAAAACCCCATACTGAATATGTTTTAATTGTTGAGTGTTAATGAGAGTGGAGAATACGACAAACTACTCTGCATTCTTCTCTATACACTTGAAAGGAGAAATGGTGACTGACTTGTTTTTAAAAGCTCTTTGAACAAACTCTGTGACTGTATGGAGTAAAGTACCCATGTATGTATGTGGGAGGGCAGTAGGATGGCACACTGGAGTTCCTTTAGACGTTATACTGTGCTTGAGGAACGGGACTTGAAAGGGTGCTGAGGGGAAAAAAACCTACAAGACAAAGTATCATGCTGGTGACTCTTCATTTGTTTTGCTTGCACAGAGCTGAAAGCTGAGGAGGTGAGAGTTAAGCGTGTCAAGTGATGTTGGAGATGGAACTTAATGCTTTCAGGAAACTGCTTTGGTAAAGGATAGGCTTTTTTAAAAAAAAAACAAAACCAAAACACTTTGACTTCTGTACTTCCACCTGCACTTAGGCTGACAAAGCATCCTATGTGTAAGACTTGCCAAACAAATCTTCCTTCGCTTATGAGTCCATAAGCTGCAAAGAAAGAGGTGCCTGTAATACTTTCTGTTCCTTAAAAGGCTTCTCGTAAGATAGAAAGGCATATTTGTTGCTCAGGTGGTCTGTTGCTATAGTGATATTAAACAGTGGGCTTTTGGGGCCTAAAAGAAGGGAAGCTATTGAACATACATACTTATGCAAAGCTTACGGAAAACTCCTCTTTTTAAACTTGATTGTCTGTATTGATTTGTTCTGCTGAAAGTCACAGTCCCCACTGTTCTTGCCTGTGTCTGAGGGCTGCCTAGCAGGCAACTGGGCAAGTTAACTGCTATTTTTTTCTTTCTCCCAACCTCCCCCAGTAACAATGCTTCAGGCAGGTGAGAGGCTTGAGTAAGCAACCCTAAGCAAAATCAGAGTCAATCACATCTATGCCTGCCTCTGGGCTGGCATAAGTTAATTCTGTTAAGCAGGGTTATAAGAAGTAGCTGTGCTACAGAAAATATTAACCATTTGGAGTCTCAGGCATATGGTTCCTTAGCCTGGAAACAAGGGGAAGGCAGAAACTCCAGTAGAGTTCATGTTACGCAGAGTCTGGCGAAGTGAAGCGTTGGAATCCCAACCATGCTGTAGAGCTCAGTGTCGGAAAGCCCTTCTCCTCTTTGAAGAGGAAATTTTTCAAACACAGCCTGTCATTCTGTTGTAATGTCAGCTGTGTGGTGAATGAGAGAAGCCCCTGGGCAGACGATCCAATGTCTCTAAATGCCACACTGAATGTACTGAGAGGCCCTGCCATGTGTGTTGGAAGGAAGAGACAGTTGTAGTAAGAGGGAGCAGCTTTAACTCTCTGCAATAAAAAACCCCAAAAGACTGATGTCCTGAACTGACTGCAGCATGCTTCTTATAAGCAATGATGCCATCTAAAAGGCTTTGTAATGGTCCTGTTGGACAGCATTCAATCATGCGACACTATTCCAAGCCGACATCAAAGCCAAGCTCTTTGTAAGGTCTATGATTTTTTTATTATTATTAGTAAAAAAAATGAAGTGTATGTTCTTTTAGAACAGCCATTTTAAATATATCAAAGTATGAGAGATCAGAAAAGGCTTTTGAAACAAATACTAAACCTAGCCAAGAGAGAAGATGTGATTGCTCTGACAGTAAGATTGCCCTTCTTCCACTTCTGTGTGTTACGTTACCATCTTCTGTAATCTCACGTGCAAGAAATTTTCCAGACTGTTTCAAAGGGGTGTAAGTTGGACCTTGTTATTAGAATGTCTCCATTTTTCACAATGGTACGAGGGTAAGAGATTTTACACTTTGAATCTCATTAATATTGCAACCGCCTAGTGATGAGCTGATGACTAAGCATCTTCCCACTGTACAGAATACTGAAATACGTATCTACAAGATTTGCAGCAGTAATTTTTTCCTCACAATTAACAAATTAACTCTTTCATTCTCTGCCTTTCATGATTTAGCTGTGTCTCTTGACAGCAAATCGGCTTCTGCTTCTTTGGAAATATACTTGCTAAACTTCATTGTGATGCAATGACTGACATTCACCCATGCAGAAGCAAGCGGTGAGCTGTGGATGCATCGCTCCCTTCCAGTTACATTGTTTTGCAAAGCACCAATGTCCCTAAAGGCACCTGAATTTTTCAACCCCTGATCTGTGACAGTCTCTACATATTGTCATCTGTGTATCTCACGCATCAAAATCATGGATTAACTTCAAAGAAGTTTCCAATAGTCAAAAAAATAACGAACTGCCTATATATTTCAGTTGAAGCCCAACAGGAAGCATACAGAGAAGGCTTTGAAAAGCTGTTGTAAAAAAACCCTGACATTAAGTGACTCTCTTACAGCCAGTGTAAATATGCGATCGGTGTAGCCACCGAGATGCGGAGGCTTGCTTGTTATCGTGCAGAACAGATGCTGGACCACATTAAAAGGCAAGATGTGGATGTTGTCATGTTATGGTCCCAGAACTGGCTGCATGCACGGAATTACCTCGCCAAAAGCTCCTTCTGTGTTTTCTGCACTAAGGGAATCATAGTAGCTAGGCAAAGTATAGGATGCTGAACCAGATTTGGCATCAAAAAATGCAGTTTCGGGAGTTCTTTATATAAAATAATGATGTCTGGAATCCAGCTATTTTGATCTTGTTCAGATCCATTGCTGTTGGCAGTGGATATTTAGGATCTGCCTTTGCAATCATGACGCTGGGATTAGTTTGTTTTTAACGGATATTTGCTTTTGTGTTTTGCCCATGTGACCTATTTAAGTTGCAACTCACTTCCAGTCAGTAAACATAACCAGGGCAATACAGTAATGTTATCGCCAACAGAGGGTGATCAGCTGTGGCTGCAAACATTAAAATAATCTGCAACCACTGTAAAATAGCTAATTGCATGACTCGACCCGTTGAAGATAGCGCAAAGTGAATAAGGGGGATAATTTTTCACCCCTAACTGCTCAATATAAAATAATACAGGAGACTGCAATTTCAGTAACATCATTTGTAAATTAAAGGACTATTCATACACAGCCTGCAGTACGGCTGTCATTCTGCTACTTGGCATCACAAGTTATAAATAGTGGTCAGTTTTCCTCGTCCGTGACTGTGCCATATTAATATTTAGCTTGATTTTAAGTAGTCAATGCCAATTATCAAATAACCACAACAAAGCTAATCATGTATCAACTGCACTTCGGAAGTACAGCCATATGCTGTTTCCAATGGCTGTGAAATGGCTGTGGAAAATAGAAAAGACAGTGTAAGGGAACTTCACAGACTGCTGGAACTAACAATGGGAGTCAAAGGGGGAAGAGATTGTGTGTGACCACCTCCTCCTATTTAACAGCAGACTGGGTACCCTGCCTTTCAGGTGTTGGGTGTTCAGCAGGGATTGTGGAGTTGTGCTGGTAAGAAGAGATGTGGGTCCCTGGCTAAGGGGTGATAATGGCGTGATTTTGTGCAATCTTTGAGTCTCTCAGCTGGCTTGCTGTTTGAATTTTATTGTATGGGTTCTTTAATTTATGCACACATTTACAGTCTGGGTCTCTCTGAGTGCAAGTAATTTTTTTACTGTTAACTTTATAAATGTTTAAGGCAGACTGTGCTACTCATTTTCCAAGTGTTTGTTTTGTGCTGGGAGATGTTCTTTTACTTTTTGGTTTGCTTTGTTTTGCTTTCTTGTAGTCTTCTCTTAATAACCTCTTTGAAGGAATAAACAGCACTGTGTCTTGTGAATTTTAAATTACCTTTAAATGTAACTTTTTTCCACATGCCCAAACCAGGACACCCCGTCTATTACCAGTAGTCTAAATGCTCACTTGACTGGGGTGACTAGAGTCTAAGGAACCTGGCAGCTTTGCTACACAAGTCTGTATTATAATAGAATTCTATTGGTACTGCAGCCATTCTGCTGAAACATAGCAAACAGCAGTGTCTGCTTGGCTCCTAAAAGCTTGAATTGTTTTCCAGAGTGGTCTGGTTTGATTGACAGGTAGTCTCTTTTTCCCCTCTTTCTCAGACTGTTACTCTTTCAAAGGTCTTTGTGCCCCCCACCTCCCCCCCACCCCCAAGTGCAGTTCCACCTGTGTTTAGCTCATTTCTGTGATCTCTGACAATGCTCTACAGCTAGTACTGTGTGAGAACTCGACAGCTAACTCCCCCAAGTGGATACAGGCTAATAAATATCCATGTCTTGCAGGTGTGAAGCCATTTCTTCATTAAGAGAGCTCCCTACTCATCTTCAGGCAGTGTGCAACTCATAGCAGGGCAGCAGCCTGTCCAGAAGGTGGCAGTTAGTTGAGTTGCTCCTTTCATCCCTAGCAATGGGAGGTATTTTTGGCAAGAACAAGAGGCCCTGCGTGTTTCCAAAGAGAGCCGTCCTTTATAAGGCCAAAGGAAAAAAGACGTCGAGGACCGCACAGATGTTCTGTGATGCGTCAACATGCACTGGGGAGAACCATTTTCATTCAGCACGTATAGGAAGGACTCCAAAAGGCCCTGAACTTTCTGCTGCAAAACCGGCATTGGACACTGCTGAAAGGGAATCTGCTGCTCAGGCTAAATGGGACACGGGAGAGCAGGCTGCATCTCTGTGTGCACAACATGCTGAGGCCCCGCTCTCTGTGGCTGCTAGAGGTGCACAGGATGTCGAAGTGCCCCAGGACTCTGAAGCCAAACCTAGCACAGAGGTGATGAAGCACCAGGAACTCGCTGAACAGACAAAACAAGAAGCCCAGTCTGCCAGCAGAAGCCCACAAGTGAGTAGCAAGACTGAACCTGTTCTGCATCCTACTGGCAGCTGTGTAGCCAACAAGCAACTCTGCTGTGAGGACCATGAAGTGACGCCTCTTACAAGGACCACAGTAAAGGCTGAAGTCCATGTGTCTGCAGATGTCCAAGGTGGACCTGGTAAGGTTCAGTCTGCTGTAGTGGACTGTGAGCTGCTGACTGGTGCAGAGCAAGAGGCTGGAGTTGCGTGTGCTTCAGAGAAGACTTGTGTTGGAAAGACTTACCAGGAAGTGCCTGTGCAGAAGGCAGCTGACTCCCCAGCTGCTTTGTGTACTACGGAGGAGTCAGAGCTGCCTTGGAAGACTACAGAGACAAGAGAGGGCATTACAAATATGCAGAGATCTGCAGAAGAGCAGGCGGTAGAAGAGAAGGTATGCTGTGCTGCTGAAGCTATACCTGATCTCCAGCTGGAACATGATATAGAGGTTCCTGTTACTGAAGATACGGAAGAAAATGCTTTTGAACCAGAGCAAGCTGAAGAAATGCCTGAGGTCTGTGATGGGCAGATATCAAAAGAGATCCCAAGCTGTCTGGCAGAAACCCAGGCTGCTCTGCAGGGTAAGGAGAAGATTGAAGCTAGCAATGGGGGAAAACCAGAGGAGCACTGAAAAAGCACATGAAATCTGGTGCAGCAACCATTGAGCAGACTGAGGGTTTGTCAGCAGCCAAGTGATGAATTTGCTGCCTTCATCCTGCAAGGGACCAAGATGCCAATGGGTGCTTGTACTCTAAAGGACCCAGAAAGCAGGGTGTTGGTAAAGACTGCTTTGAAAAGTGATACTAAACTTAAAGCTGGTATATTGTCTTCTGCAAATGGCACCAACTCCCTTCATTCTCTCCTGGGGGAGCGGGTATGGGCATGAGCTAAGCGTATCTCAGCACAAAAAGTGTATTTATGTACATGACTCTTCCTTTTTTCCCTCCATGTGCACATACACCCTGGCTAGGGCTATGCACTTCATAATTATCTCCCTCTGTGTGACTGCACAGGGTTAAGTCTTCTCTGACAAACAAGCCAGATACATTAATTTCACTTTTCTGTATAACCCACTCTGTCTGTCACTACTATTTGAAACTGTGTTGTAATGCTCTGTGGACAGCAGAGTCTGTGTTGCAATTGGAATCAATAAATGTGTGCGTTTTAACACTTGTTACTGTGGTATGTTTTATTAACGGCCACCTGCTTTATGGGTTGTGCTTGCTGAATGGCGGTGACCTAGCTTGAACAGAAGGCCTATGGAAGCACCTGTCTCCTAGACTGTAACCAACAAGAGAAACTTCTGGTGGTCACTTTGCTGCAAGTAATAAATAAATTTCAGGCTGCTACATATACAATGCTGGTCTGTAATTATACAGCTCCTAAATAGAGGGGAGTCTTCCTGTCAAACCTGACTAGTTGAGCAACTGTCACTGAATTTACAAATGATGTAGGGAACCAGAAAAATAATACAGCCTGATTTCTTTCCTTCTGTTTCAACCAAAGAAGAGTTTTACACTGAATTATTCTGCTAGAACTCATGGGGATTTAAAAGTGAAATAATAACTTGTACTAGACAGCTGGAAAACTACAATGTGCAGGAGAGTAAGATCCTCCCTAAGGAAACCATTTCCAGCTCTTGTGTTATTGCATGCTTCCTCTATGAACTGTGTTCATAGGGGGGGGAAAAAAATAATAGTTAAAGGCAAGTCAGGATATGAGGATTTTGAAGGTTATGCATCTATTTAAAGGATGATTGCTTTTACTGTCTTGATGTGCTTAATCACATCAGGAAGATAGTGTACCCGTAAAAAGATTTCCTTTGAATCAAAGCACCAGGCTGCCACACTGTGAGCCTATCAACTTAAGCCAGACTTCCTTAATATATTTTCCCTTATGACTAAATCTGAATGGAGACCTTGTTCATAGAAATGTCTCTTCCCCCATCACTTAAATAACACAGAGCGTGTTCCTTCCCCTTGGCTGTTACTCAAAATCCCAATGGCACCTACATCAGTTGATTGTGTTGACAAGCTGCCCTGGGTTTCGTTGCCTCTAACAAAGCTGCTGCTGCTGCTGTTATTCTGGAAGAATATCTATCCTCTCTTACACAGAATTTAGATTTAACAATCAGTTGGTGGGCAGGCTCCTTCTTACCAGTGCTGGGAGAGCTAGGAGGCCCGAGGAAATCATGGAAAAAGAAACAATGCTAGCAAAGGACAACAAAAGCTTCTGTGCATCACTCTGCCTCTATCTTAGATATTCAGATCAGCAACTATAATTCATTGCCAAGTATTTTCAAAAGGTTGGTATTAATCATCTGCTCTCAGTTTGGCAATTGCTGGGAAAACCAATGGATGCTTGACGGTGTGGTAGAAAGCAGTGAAGTATTCAACAAGAGAATCACAGCTTAAGCGGAGAGAAAGCTGTCCATGACTCCATTTCACAAGCACGAGACTCTCTTTGTCACTGATGAGTGAATGCAAGTTACACCTTTTACTGCTGTTTGTCTCATCGTTTTAGGCAAGTTCTAATTAGAGAATTTATTAATATTGCAGTGGTGTGAATATAACAGCTCTGTTCCCAGGCTCTAGGCTGCCCTCTTAAGATGATAAGCAGCAAATTCTTTGACTAGTAAATTGACTATGAATCACTGCAACTAAGCATAAAGTAGTATTACCAATTCACATAACGTTCTTGCGGATGGCGTGGATTGTAATGTAATTTTTGGCTTTCTAAAAATCTTAGCTCCTGATGCTAAGAATCTTTGCTTTTAACTTTTATAAATAAGGCTTTCTGTCATTCAGCAGGAAACCTTGAAAATACAACCTGGCCACTCTTGGGAAAGTAAAAACCCAGAAATTTTTAGGAGCCTAACACCTGTGTGTGCTGTAAGGAACTCCAGTGTATGTTTCTCTTCCTTTTGAAGCACCTTGTAATATCTTAATCACAGTAAGTCTGTTTCTCTTGAGCTGTTTAAATTATTTACACAACATAGTAAAAAGTTCTGAAAACAGCTGGTCAAAAAATAAACACTTCCCTTGCCCAAGTCCACAACTGTTGGTCAATATTTTTGGTCAATACAAAACGTTTTTGTATCACTTTAGATATTGTATCTCTTCCTGGCTTTCAGAAACAAAATATTTTCCTTGCTTCCTTACAGAGTTGTAAGAAGCCCAGATTTAAAGCCACAAAATGTGCCAGTGGCCTGACAACCAAAACCAACCACAATGAGAAATTCAGGAAAGTTCTGAAACAAAAGCCAGTGAAAACACCCTTCCCAACAGAAAGCACTCTTCAACCAGAGAAAGTATCATCACAAAGTCGCAACCAGCTCTGCCTCCTTTGCTGCAGAATACACGCAGCCAGCAACACCACGCAACAGAGGAAAAGCACCTGAGATCTGCTGTTCCTGTGCATGAGGAAGATGTACTGTGCACATGAGCCTGAGTGTAACACTTAAGCTACAAGCTATTTTTCCTAAAGGTTATTGTGTAGCCGTTGCTCAGTCTACAATATGGGCTGTTGTTGTCAATTTGCAGAAAGATATGCTCTACCACATTCCCCTTGAATTCTGTATAAATACTTGGGGGGAAAAAAGAAGGTATTATCTAAATGCACAGAAACCTACAATGTGAATCGCAAAAGAAAATCATATGGTCTTTCCTAAACATGGAGCATGAGCAATTCTGCATCTTTTATTTTTAGGCATCAGAGATGGTGTAAGGGAACAATAATTCAATCATTAGGTTTTGGTGGGGAGAAATTCAGTGTTACCGTCCTGCCCTATTTAAGGTCCAGCTGCTCTCTTAGAAGCTAGGAGCTGTTTGGGGGCTTTTCCTTTGAAAGTGAGTAAGGGCACTGTATGATCTAAGTCTGGGTGTTTGGTATTTTTCTTTCTGGAAGAAGAGATATTTGCTGTCCATTTTTTGGGGGGTCTTGTTTGGCTTCTCTAGTGACATGGCCAAATGAGGAAGGGGAAACAATTTTGCTGCAGATAAAAAATAACTACATGGTGTATTTGTACTTAGGGTAATGAATATCTATGTCTTTATGCCTATCTCTCGAGATAATGGCAGTGGAATCTGTCAGTTGTCATATTTTGAACCACTTATGTAGTGATGACAACATCTAACAAATGTAAATATACCAGAGAATAAGCTATTATTTTCCTTTCCTCTCCTAGCATTATACTGCCCTACCGAAACCACATGAAATATTTCCCTGCTGTACTCATTTACACAAAATCATTGCTGTTGATACACCAATTGCTTACTCTGAAAAGTCAACTTGACAAAATGTTAATTCATTTGTAAGCTGTCCTCTTTCTAGCTTTGGTATCAAAAAACATCTCTATGCCTTTCATATTTTATTTTTTCTCCCATTGTAGAGGTGGCTGGGTTACTCTTTCCTGCTTTTCCATTCTTGTAACTATGTACTTTTAAGTAATTAAGTTCATGCAGTCTTGTGACTGAGTGCCTAACCGGCATGGAATCACACATTTTTGCAGGTTCTACCCATAAAAGCAGCTCAGACAGTGCAGCAAAACTGCTCTGGATCAATTAACTTCACTTTAAAAACTGTAATCCCTAAATTATAGATCTGTTTTTCTGCAGTTCCTCTTATTCTATGATATGACGGTTAAGCTTTCTGTGGAAGCACCTGTAATCATATCATATTGGGTGGCAGCTGTATTTTTCTTTAAATATTTAGCTATAAAATGCAGCACAGGATTTGTAGTGGAACAGCACTTTAAGGGAACTAACGATCTGGGACTTGTGGGGAAACGGTTTGGTGTCACTAGCTACCCTACTTAATAGCAATACCTTATCACCCTGAATAAGAAATAAAGATTGAGAAATTGTGATGCTGGAAGTGGTGTAAGCAATGTTTACTTTGTAGTTTCTTTGCCAGAAACGGGGCAATACTCTATTCCTGTTTAATGATATTATGACTTCAAATTGTGTTTGCCTTTTTCTACCAACAACAGTTAATCTGCGTGACATAGATTTCAAAAGAAATTAATAGACAGATCTGTATGTGGGTCCTTCTTTCCCTTTTTGACACAGCTTTCTTCTGTTCTTTCTCTGCAAAGTACTTGTTTCCTAATGATGCTGTAGTTTTAAAATGTCACTCTATAAACATTGAGGTAACTTTTTCTCTGCATTCAAAATATACGGTCCCTACTATTATTTGAGTTTGAAGTCATGGCACCTCTGGTTTCTAAAAACTGAGGAAATGACTGATAAAATAACGACCTAAGGGCCTGAAATCCACATGTTTCTCATGTCTCAATAAGGAGACATTTGGCTTTTCCTTTCTCCTCCCTCCCTTACCCTACCAGGCCTATGAATGGCTACCCTAGGTAAATGTGAACTTCTTTCTACAATTAATAAATGGTGTAGGAAATAAGAGGAGACCTAAATAGCATTTACTTTTGTAATATAAACTAATAACTGTAAAGTGCAGTATTGGCTGAGAGTCATGGTAACTGACTTCCTAAATGCTCTTAGTCATATCAAAAGAATGAAAAAGACTGTCCCTTAAACTAAGACTGCCTTAAAACCAATAAATCCTGCAACTTATGTCCAACCCACTCTGAAATGAAATGTGAATCTGATCGTCACTTTAGGGGGGCACTTTCCTGGTCAAAATAAAAATGAGATGGTAACAGTGCTTAGCCCCAAAGTCACGTTGCTGTTCTTGCTCCAGATGTAGGTAACAATGCACCCACATTTTGAAGCTTCCTGACAGGCTGGAGAAATGGAAGGAAAATTTTCAAATCAAGTTTTAAACTCCTCCTTATCTATATGCTCCTCAGAAAACTGGGCCAGAGCAGCAAACGTGCTCTGACACAGGGCTAGGGTGTGGGTCCTAATGAATTTCTTACTGTCTTGCAGGTGTACTAATTGGCCCAGGAGTGGTCTACCAGCTCATTAACAAGGATGAAACTCAGCTCTGTGTCTGCTGCTAAGTAAAGGCTCTGTTGGTGCCAAAGTCATTCAGTATCCTAAAGCCTCAAGGTTCCCTGGAGAAGGCTGCTAGGAGGAATACCGGTGTATATCTTAATCATGGGGAATGAAATCAGTCGCAAGAGGTTTTGCTGTAGACAGTCCAGGAAGTTTGAAAGGCCGGCCACTGTGCAAGCAAATGCAGCGTTTGATCTCGCTGTTGCCCAGACAGCCCTGGGGGCTGTGTTGCGGAGCAGTGTGAATCTGCCTCCAGTGGAGAAATCACAAGATCCTGCTGCAGGGATGCAGAGCAAAGACGTAGGAAGAGAAAGTGAAATAGCCCCATCTTCTCTGCCTGTGGCACAGATAATGGTGGGAACCACAGAGCTGCAAGACCTTGGTGAGTCCCAGCCTTCTGCAGAACAGTCGGAGGAGACTGAAAACAAGCCCACTACAACGATGAGTCCAGACAGACAAACTTGTGCTCCAAGTCAGGAAAGACCTGCAGCAGCTCAGCAAGCCAAAGGAGACACAGGAGTGACAACTGACTTGCCTCTGCACAGCGCCATAGAGACAGGAGCTGGAGATGCAGAATATGTGCTGGCTGACCAGGAAAGCAACACAGCCGTATACAGGAGACCAAGTGACAAGCTGTGCAAGCCAAGCCCTCTCTGCAGGTGGCTGAAGAATCTCAGGTCCCCAGCAAAAAAAGCTAAAGTCTAGCCTGATGCAATTACTAGCAAAGAGTGAGGCTTCTTGTGGACTGCAAAAGGACTATGAAGTGCCCAGTATGGTACGTTCAAAAAAAGACTGATAAGGAAAGTGTGACTTGTATATAATAGAGGAAAATATGTTTTGTCACCTTTAAACTGTATGTCTACTGTATAGTTCTGGCTGTCTTACAGCCCTGCGGGGAGTACAGAGGGCATTCCCTCTGGAAGTGGTAGAAAGGGGAAATTAAGTGTCTCTGTTCCCTTAGCAAGCAGCTTGTGAGATTTCTGTTTGGCTTGTCTTTCTCTGCTGCTCACTGGGGGTTTGTCTGTAATAGCTTCCTTTTTGAAACTCCACAAAGGTGCAATGTACAAACTTGTATCTTCCTAGTGCTTCCTACCATTGCTTGACTTTCTTCCCCCTGCTTTTAATAACTTGCTCTGCCTGATGGACCAAGACAAGTGCATTAGTATTATCAAAATAAATACATACATTATTAAAACACTAGATGTTTAGAAATGCATAATGGTAATAGTGGGTGTTGTGTGGGAGGGTTTGTAAACAAGGGGCTTTTGTTTTGCTATTCCAAGTGATTGCTTTGTGTATATTTTTGTATTTGTAAGTCAATAAAATCTAGTTTCATTGCCTGAAATGAAGCATTGACTACAGCTGAACGGGGGACAAGGGAAGGAGGGAAAATGGGCTGCTGCTATGTATCCACAGCTGCAGAGAACACTACTGAGAACTGGGAGGGTTCCCTGCAAGACAGGAGCAGCAAGGAAGCCAACAGGGTATGCTCTGGCTATGATGGGGCTGCCTCCTGAAGAGGCAGGCAAGTACAGTCTAAGGAAGAGTAACTGAGACTGTAGAATAGTCGTTTGTGTGGTTACCATAGCTGTGTGCCATCTACATGGCTCCTGTACATGTCTTAGAACTGACCTAAATACATTTGCACTAACGAAGAGGAAAGGCACCCCAGAATGCTAAACCTTGTTCTGCTGAAGAAACCAACTGATAACAAAAATTCTTCTGGGAGGTGAAAAAAATGGGGAGCTGACTTGTAGGCAAAGACAAGGAGCGAGCTGCAGAGGCTGTGCTAGAAGCATCCCAGCCTATTAGAGAATCCCAGCCTGCCCTTGAGAAGCAGGGAGGGTCAGCCAGTCGGCCTGGAAGGCTAATGAGCCAACAGCCTGAGCTCAGGAAACTCCCTATGGCTTCCTCCAAACTGCCTAAGGTAGCTCTGCTGCTCCTAACTGCAACCCACCCCTTGCTGCTAATAAAATAGCACTGCTTTCAGCCATCGATGAGATGTTTCACCCTATTCATCCATGCTGAATGGAAGGAAGAAATCCCTATTCTTGTCTTTCTCCTTCAGCTCTTTCCTTTACAGAAGCCACAGTTTAGCATTCTGCTTTGATGTTTCTCATCTTGATAGGTGCATCCTCAGCTTATGTAAGGTGAACGCGGACAGCAACATGTGTTAGTATTGTCGATTACTGTATCGATGTTCTGCTAACACCATGTTTATCAAGCTTAGGGTGCACCTTAGCGCTTCTCTTGTGACAGAATTAAAACTAAAAAGGAAAGTAAGTGCAGCATCTCGCTTTCTGCACCTCTACCTTAATCAAAAGCAGTTAGCTGTGCAAGCAAAGAAATAAATAAACAGGAAAGCAGCTGTTTTTCACCACGTGCTCAGAAGCACCATCTGGTGCACTGCCTCTTCTCACGCAACAAGAATTCCTTGGTTGCTAATGACTTATAACGATAACATTTGCTTCATGTAATCTCCAAGTTTCACCCCCCCAAAATTACAGGGTATTTCTAAAAAAAAGGCTCCCCCAAAAGACTGCATACTTATTGTTATAGGTATCAAAGCTATCCACTAGCATCACGACCACAATAAGCGCTTTGGAAGGTGTGGCAATAGGGATGAGATCTTGCATGGACATGTGTATGTCCACGTGCACTGTCTGAGGCCCTCGGGATGGTGCAGCTCATTGATCGAGGCTGCCTGGTCATGCAGACTGTGGCGCAGGCAGTGTCTGCACGGGTCAGTAACCAGCTGGGAGGCTGGACCGCGCCGGGGAGGTTACCCAGGGCCCCGGACAAACTGCGGGCGCAGGGCTCATACATGGTACGGTGCTGCGTGCACGCCTGCACCCCGAGTGCCGGCACCTCCCACCCTGGGGAAAGGACCCTCGCATAACGTCAACATCCAAAAACACTTCTAGTCATTGGAGGGGGGAAAAAAATCACAAAATCACACCCCACACACACTAGGGCACAGAGGGATCTTTTTCTTTTTTTACAACTCAGGTTCCATGTATTCATTAAGTTTTGGGATTTTTTTTTTCCTACAACACATTCCGTATCTTCATTGAATGTCTTTTTTTTTTTCAAGAACACAGGCTCCACATATTATTGATTAGCTCTGGTTTTTGTCAGCTTCCATATAGTTATTAATTACTTTCTTATTTTTTCTTTTTAAACTCACATTACATATGTTTATTAGATCTCTTTTGTTTCCTTTTGTAATAAGGTACATTCCAGACATTTACAACTTATCTTTTTTTTTTTAAGGCAAATTCCACATACTTATTAGTTGTCTTTTTCTATTTTTTACAAGGCAGCTTCCACATATTGTAGAACAGGTACCTTTTTTTTTCCCCGCCACACATTCCCATACTTAGCACTTATCTTCTTTAACACAGCTACCATATAGTTATAAGATATCTGTTTTGGTTTTTTTAAGGCACATTCCACGTATTAATTAGCTGTCTACTATTTTTTTAAGGCATAGTCCATAAATTTGGTAGTTCTCTTTTTTAAAATTTTTTAAGGCAGCTTCCACGTATTGTTAAATAGCTGTCTTGTCTTTTTTCTTTTAAAGGCAGTCACATGACCTTCTTCCTTTTGTTTCTCCCATTTTTTCTCACAAGTCACCTTCCATATAGTCAGTAAGCTTTTTTTTTTAAACACAGCTTCCATATACTATTCACTAGGACTGACTGGGTTTTTTTATTTTTTAAAAAAAGAGACAGCTTATTGGTTTTTACAGCNTTTTAAGGCATAGTCCATAAATTTGGTAGTTCTCTTTTTTAAAATTTTTTAAGGCAGCTTCCACGTATTGTTAAATAGCTGTCTTGTCTTTTTTCTTTTAAAGGCAGTCACATGACCTTCTTCCTTTTGTTTCTCCCATTTTTTCTCACAAGTCACCTTCCATATAGTCAGTAAGCTTTTTTTTTTTAAACACAGCTTCCATATACAATTCACTAGGACTGACTGGGTTTTTTTATTTTTAAAAAAAAGAGACAGCTTATTGGTTTTTACAGTACCAACATATCTTTCTTTTCCCCTTAAGGCACTTT
>VZSC01011587.1:329422-367615 GCA_013398225.1 Steatornis caripensis | reverse complement strand
TGCCCAGGGAGGCTGTGGAGCCTCCTTCTCTGGAGCTNAAAGGCAGTTGTCAAGAGGATGGGGCCGGGCTCTTTTCAGTGGTGCCCAGAGACAGGACAAGGGGTAATGGGCACAAACTGGAACACAGGCAGTTCCACCTGAACATGAGGAGGAACTTCTTTACTGTGAGGGTAACAGAGCACTGGCACAGGCTGCCCAGGGAGGCTGTGGAGCCTCCTTCTCTGGAGCTATTCAAAACTCGCCTGGACGCATTCCTGTGCAACCTGCTTTAGGGGCACCTTCTTTAGCAGGGGGGTTGGACTAGATGATCTCTAGAAGTCTCTTCCAACCCCTACCATTCTATGATTCTATGATTCATCTGAAACTGCAGTCTCAAACAGTGTTCTGAAACTTTACCTTTTTATTTAAAATGTTGAATTACAAAATTCTTTTCCTTAGCCTATTGGGCAAGGTTTTTTTTTAACTACTAGCAAAACTTATGATAACTTTGGGGAAAAGTATGTCTTACAGTATACTTTTGGAGTAATCTGACTTACATATTATATTCATAACTCCAGAACATGGAAGATTAATCTTTCTGAATACTTGTTTTGATTTGTCCTTAGAGGTACAGCTTGTGCTGATACCCATTAATAATGTAGAACTTACAGCACCTGAAAACAGATTCTTTAGTATTAAAGAATTTGCCTACTTGGAAATTTAGATTTTCCTTGTACTAATTAGAAATTAAGAAATAATGGTTTACAACCTATTTGTTTTATACCGTACCAATGTTGCATATGTTACATATGGTCTGCCACACCAAAACTGAACAGCAATAGGTAAATGTATTGTGAGATGCTGCTTCACATCACCTTTTATTCATCTACTTCACTGAGAGGAAGAATTGTGATTTTTTTAAATGGCTAGGCTAGTGACAAAAAATGAGTCTGATGGTCAATGAAATGGGAGCGTGTTCCAGCACCTCAGGGCTTTAATTGCAAACTTTTCCTTATGTTTCAAGGGAGCTGCAGCTAGAGTGCTTTAGCTGATTACAAATTCAGCTGAGTGGTGAGGGGAGCAAAATGATCCCTAAAGTAAGCACTAGGGGCTTCAAAGGTCAAAACCTACATTTTGAAAGTCATCAGCTGCTCGTGCAATATTTAAATGTTCATGTTAGATACTTCCCTGTGAAATGCTTGATTCAGGTTTCCTGTGGTCCCCATGTGCAACTCAACCAACTGCACGTGCCACAGACTACTCTAGTCTCCAGGTGACAAAGCCGTATTTGTGGTAACACCTGTGCTGTGGAAAAAAGGTGATGTTTTTCTAGCCACAAAAAAAAAAAAGAAAAATGCCTTTTCTGTGTTTTTGCAGATACTTTTTGAATTTTAGCAAGTAATCGTGATCATTACAAAATGCATAGGCCCAGTGCCCACTGAATCCCAAATTCTGTTCTGTTAAAGGGGGGAGATCCAAGAGGATGGGTGAGGGCTGCTTCCACTTAGCATGCTCTGCTTGTCAGAGTCCCTGCGGAAGGTTATAGAGCTGGGTTTTATCTAAATATGCCTCCCCAGCTGCCTGACCTGGGGCCCCACAGCACTCCATGAAAGCTGGCCTGAGCCTGGGCAGCCGCACCCTGAGGCAGGGGAGGGAAGTTGCAGAGCTCATCACTGCTCTCCGCCCTGAGAACTTGTCCTCCCTTACCATGTCCTTCCCACCACATTAAGGCACTTCCTTCCCATTGCTGCTTTCCTGTCACCTACCTGAGAGCCACAGCTCCCTGTTTTCTGACAGCTCACACACCTGTTCTGAGACCGACCTGGCTTTACTGGTGGAAAATCAACCTTTCACACACCTGTAGCCTTTGTGAGTCCTGCTGTTGCTCTGGTGCACAAATTAAATGAGACATTCAATAGAGGAGTTGTTTCAAGACAATTAAGGGCAGTTAACTTTTTCTTCATATTTCAATGTCAAATGAGATGGCATAATCAGAAGTAACTTGGCTCCACACCTTGTGTTTTCATATTCATCACATTTTTTATTTTGTCATAAGCAATTCTGGTCAGAGCATGTGTTGTAAAATGTGCCATGGTGTGATATCAGATCCTCAGTTTAACGGATGGACTTTTAAGTGGTTTGGGCTGACACCATGATGCCAATACTAAGTACTAATATTGAAATGGGTTTTGTTCTTTTGAGTTGTATTCTTAACTTTTGAAGGATAGAATTTGGGCCAGGAATGCATAGATACCAATTTTTTATTTGACTCTTTGAAAGCAGAAGGAGATACTGACTTTGTTGCTGTAATTTTGTAATACTTCGTCCTCCTTCATTTGCTACTGAAACCTATTGCTTTCAAAATAGAAAAAAAAAGTCTCATCAAACTATCAAACTTTCTGTAAGAAGAGAGAACTACTGTTCTTCCCAGTTCCTAACTTAGGGAAAAATAACAATGAGATGAAAATCCTAGTATCTCTTAACAGTTGATTTTTTTTTTTCCTCTGTCCTGACTATACAACCAAACAATGTTTAATCAAACTTTAATGAACTGTCCCCTATCTTCTAATATTTAGTATCATCTACAGGCCCATGAAATGTCTTAGAATCATGAGACTATGTGAATTTATTTTCTTTTCTTTCTAAGCTGCCTAGCTGTTTTAGCCCAGCTGTATGCCTTGCATTGCAAACTCATCCACTGGAAGTCTCTAATGGTTTTAACTAAGGATCTAGATCTACATGGGGCTTTTGTTAAAAGGCTTTGGATATTTTTTAATGACATCTGATTTGCTAGCAAAAATGTCAAGCACATAATTGCAATTTCAGAGTTTCACAAATCTGAATCAGTTAGTGAAAAGAACCCCTTGACCTCATGTTCGTGAGGCTTCGTGATCATTCAGTTTAAGTGCTAAGGAGCTATTGGCACATGATATTCCAGCTGAATGATCCTTTTGTTCAATCCCGTTTTCTCAGAGGTAGACTAAATGCAGCTCCCTTTGAATTTAAAACCTTGCTAAATTATTTAGTACTACATACCACAGGCTGATTAAATTTTCCACGGAGTAGTGAGATTGTTTCCCAGGTAGGTCATCACTCAGTTCGGTTTACCACTTAAAATTTCTTTCATTCTCAGTCAAAATACGGCAAGGACCATCCATCATTATCACTTTGTCCTTTAATTTTTCTATCAGCCTTTGTCAAGCTTGAAACAAAAGCCTTTACATTTTTATCAACTGCAGCTATTGTTGTCTGAATTGTGCTCAGTCATTTCAGAGTATTGGTTGTGTTTTTACCAAACAAGTAAAATATTTTCCATAGGTCACATCTATTTTTCACATAAGCCCGCTAAACCAAACAAAACCATTTCTCATTTCTTTGGAAATGGAGAGTAAAAATGCTTAGGGCCAAATCGGCAGTGAGAGTAAATTGTCCAGGCTCCCTGCACTTAAATGGATGAATGTCTTCTGCTTTAGTGAGAAGAATGTGGCATCAATTCAAGAAAGAAGGAGAGACGAACAGGAAATTTTAATCAGGCAGGGTCTGACAGTGTTTTGAGCTGATCTTGTGCAACGCTGTTCTACCACTCGTAAACAGACTACATCTATGCCTCTGCTAAAGAGCAATCTCCAGACCAAGCCAAGTGTTGCATGCTCCTCCTTTTTCCACTGCGTGCTTGTAATCAGCCATCAGATTTCCTGCTGTCTACCTTCACCTTGCCAGTGCTCGTGTAGCTTGGTGGCATGCTAACAGACAGTAGTGGCTATGAAGAACGCCTTTCTGAAACCTTCCCCATACTGTTCTCTGCTTCCACTGAACATTCAGTGGACACGCTGAACTTCAGGTCCTCACTGAAAATAGAGTTCTTGGCTGAGCATTTGCATCTCTGCTCAAGTGCCCCTGTGCTGCTATAGCGAGGTTAGGAGATCATTTCTTTCACTGAAAATCCAGTTCACCTCTTACCTGTATAACCTCTGGAAACATATGTGAAAAAGAGATGGGACTGGAGTCAGTAACTCCCCTTGGCATAAAGTCAATCCCTTTTCTATTTTCAACAACTTTTACGGAAACAATTAGTTCTCTGTGAGTTGTTTGTATTTCAGAGGTAGCAAGGTGATGAAATGAATACCAACTTAAATGCATTATTGAATTTTTGACTGACTATCAACAATGTCAACAAACATTCATTTTAGGAGTGAGATTTCAAAATTAACGGTGACAATTATTGCTTGAATTCTAGATCTCTGAGCATGGCTTTTCTATCTTCTTTGGTTCCCCATCTGCAAAATATAGCTATTTTCTGCTTCACAGGAGGCTAAGGATTAATACCTTAGTATTATTGAAATAGCGATCTGGTGCTTTGATTTGGTTATGTCTACTTGTATTAAAAAGTTCCAATCTACAAGGTCTCTTGGTCATAATGATCCTTGGTATTTAGTGGTGTGAGAGTCATAAACAAAAATTTGTTTTCAACTGAACATTGTATACAACTAGATTCAGAAGTTGCAAGGCAGAAAATGGAATTAAGTTTGAGTCCAACACAGGCCTGTTGGGCAGAAATCTGCAAATCAGTTCTGTTAAGATCCTTCTTGACAGAGAACTCAAGAGGACAAATCTGCACAGTCCCTTTGATAGCGTGTTTCTGAGCAGCTGCCAGCAGGCAGCTCAGGATAACATAACATGTGCTTTGCCAGTAGTGTAAGATAGGTGTGCCCTGCCGTGAAACAATGACCAAAAAGTCCTACAGGACTAGAAACAGGTCAAATTGAAATTTCTTTTTCTGGCATGCAAATACAACAGCACACACTCTTTAAAACAGTGATTCGTATGCCTTAAACAGAAGCCTGTGCTGTTGAGTATCAGTTTTTACTTGTAGCCTATCTGATTTTGGGAACTACCAAACCAGCTTACCTCCTACACCTACAATACATGATGAGAGAATGAGGGTCACTCACTGCACATTACTTCTCTTTTTTTTTTTGAAGTGCATATTCTGCATTCCCTTGTGCAAATGCATTTTTAAGGCAAAGACAAGTAAAGTTTTCACAAGAATCCATAAATCTTCTGGCAGTTGATAAGCAGCCTTTCTGTCAGACTTGGTAGGATCGGGGGCGGGCTGTATACATAAGTCTTTTGAATGTGGGGCTTGGGTGATTTTCAGAATGCTAATCTATGCCTGGATTTGGGCTGTCCAAAATAGAGTTTAAGAATGGGATATGGTCCAAGAGTGCCAAAATGTGTTTTCTGGAAAGCTGTGAGATACTCTGTTACTTTACACTCCTGTTGCACACTCTCATGTCATTAAAGAAGCGATTCTACTGGACAGAGCCTCCTACCTAAACCAGTATGAACTAGGCATTTCTAGAGTCCAGAGCAGCCTTAGATTTCATTGCTTGGGCAATCCAGTGCTCTTCAGGCTCCTGATTCCTGGTTGCTATCTTGTACTGTAGTCTTTGAGAGCAAGTAATTGTAATGCTGTGAGCAAAGCTGACCAACTGCAGTCATTTGCATGGTGAATTTCACCTTACTCTGCTAAGAAAGAAACAAAGCCAATGCTACTGCTTGTATTTGTGTTTCTTTTGAGAAGACATGTTTTTCTTTGAGGCTTCTGACAAGCTGTCATTTTGATGTTTGTCATCAGGGCTTGTGGCTTTGATCAGGAAACTAATTTCTGCACAAATTTTTCATTATTCTTGATATGTTCAGAAAAAATGAATCTGTCACATCTGTATTAAAACACTGATATATCCTAGTTCTTGTTAACTTGTCTGTGTCCTTGGTAGCCTTTCTTTTAAACTAAGAAATCTTGTTGGAAGTACTTCAGTCAGAAAAGGAACCAGAAAGCAATGAAATTCTAAATTCACCAGTGACTCATTTAAGCTATTATGTGGTAAAATAGGTAGACAGTGTGTTTGCAGAATGGAAAGAAAGCATTGTCGTAAAACCCTAACTGTATTTGCCAGTCGCAGTTAACTTGCCATTGCATAGTCTTAAGTAAATGGCTTATTTAAGAAAGATAATTAATGGTACTGTAAGTCACACTAATTAGGTTTTACGTACAAGACTGATTTGTAAAGCTTTCCCGATAAACAAGGCTTTGCTCTCGTTATGAAATAGATGTTTTTTTTCTGTTTGATTTCATTTTTAGTAGAAACTTATCAGGGAAGGAGTTCCCCTGTATGAGAAGTGATTGCATAGATCAGTACATGTGACAAGTATCTTTTTAACATGTTAATTTATTTCTAATGCTTGTTATACTCAGTTCTGTTTAATTATTGTGGTACTCACACTCCAGGTAATGTTACCATTTTTACTGGTGATTAATGTGGCTACAGTGCGGGATTTTTTTTAAAGCCTGTTTTAATTTTTATGGCTTGGGAATATTATAGTCAGAAACAGATTAAATACCAGTGTACAACAGATGAAAAAGGGACCTCGTGCCATTTTCTGATGGCTTTGAAAGTGGAAAATCCCACAAGTATAGACTTCAGAAAGAATAGTGCTAGTGTTTATCAAAACCAGAGGAATACAGAAAATTGTAGGTTGCTCATAGATGTTAACTGACAAGGATACTTTTAAAGTGGAAAAATAGTCTGTCATCCAGTATGAAAATAAGGTGAGCATGCTAATTTGAAGTCTTAAGAGAGTAGTTATGCAATGCTGAACTCAAAGACACTGTGTCTGAAATGTTTTCTGTAGGGCCCAATACTGTAAAGCTCTGAGCTATTTCAGCTTCCGCTGATTTCAGTCAGAATTAATGGTACTCGGAGACCAATTGCATTTCTCTCCACAGCAAGGAAAGACAGATTGTGGGTCAGATTTTTACTCTTTTATTGTATTGAATAACACCCTTCAGAAATATTTTCACTGAAATCAGTGCTGAATGGGTTACTCACCATCAGCTGCTGAGAAACTAGTCCTTTCCTTTTAAACCTGCAGTATAAATAATCTGAGAAATGTCAGAAGCTTTTTATATACTCACAGAAGTGCTTTTCTCTAGTTTACTTCAAGACTTCTGTTTGTTTGTTCTTTAAAACCTGCAACCACCTTATAAGCAAAGTGATACTGGTCTATATTGCTTTTGGCAGTGAATCAAAGCATTTTCTATCTGTTCATCTGGTAATGCTATGCTCTGTACTGGAGCATTTGGCAACAGACGTTGTTGGTTCTTCTGCAGTGAAGCAGCGGAATACCTAAGCCTGACATACCTGCATGCACTTGATCAAAAGCTGAAGGGTTTTGTAGGATACTGTCATCAGGGCTATGCATTTTTTCTGACTTGTATACACAGGGGTTTTAATAGCAATATTGTTAGCATTTCTGATTTTTAGTTTCTGGATGTTTTAGAGAAATACTGGTATGTGTCTAAACAATAAATTTTAAGTGTTAAGGATGACTGAAAGATGACTGTGCCTGCTAATTAGGGTAAAGATTTTGAAATATACTCTGCTCTGGATCTTAGCAGACAACTGTGTCTTAAACAAATGTGTGGGAAGAAGAAAAGCAATCCGGAAAAAGCAACTCTTATAGTTAGTAGCATTTTCTCCCCTTTTTCCTTCCATTGAGTCTGTCTGAAAATGGGTGTTTTAACATACAGCCATTTCTCGTTAACATGTGTGTGTTTATTTTAGCATGATGGTGTTGTTTTTTCATCTCCCACTCTGACACAGCATGTTTCATCCGTGTATGGTTTCTACCATGAGACATTTAAAATGGCTCAGTGAAGAAATGGATTCTTGTCACTTAAACAGTCACTCTCCAGATCTGTGGAAACTTGGACATTTTAACAGTGTTTTAAATTCCATATGCTAGAAGATTGACTATAAAAACTGAGAGTGATCTAATGTCAAGAATTTAAAGGTGCTCTGTTGTACCTGTAATAATTTATGTTAATCATGTTTTAATTTAGTCATTTTCGACATACTTGTATTTACAAATTAAACCACTATTACGATTCTCCTTTGTTTGCATGATATGATTTTATTTTATATTTTTTTTTCCACTCACCAGATGTTTTCAACACTTTGCTTCCCACTACTGTCATCCCCTCCCTTACCACTGCAACAGTCACAACCACTGTAGCCTTAACAACCAGCACAACCACATCGGCAACAGCCATCAGCACCAGAGGTACAGTATGCTTCTTTGTTATGGCCTGGAAAACACATTATAAATAGGAAATTATAGGTTTGATTTTTAAGAATTATAGAAAATGCTAAAGAGAGGGTTCAAGCACTTTAGTTCAATATATATATATTTAATAGAGTAATCCACTGGATGGTACATGGTTAAGAAAGGTTTCATATGACCTTGAATATTTTCATTGCTCTAGCAGTGTGTATGTGAACTTTGACAGGATGCTTAAATTATTTGTATACATTTGCATTTAATTTTTTTAAGGTTAGTAAATTAACTTTAATGTAAAATGCAAGCAAGCTATTTTTACATAAACATGACCTTTTAAGACTGGTGATTTTGGGTGCTAATGTTTAAAACGAGATAGGTGTCTCACCACTGGAATTACTGTTGATGCAATCTTGCCTGATAACAAAGAGGCATCGCATTATGTGACCCTTGTTAGTCTTTTACAATTTCAGGTATTCCTAACTTAGGGTTGTCTTTACCTTACTAGCACTAGAGTAAATGAGCTGAAATTTCTCTCTCACCTCCCCACACCCCATTCTTCTGGGTTTTTGTCTGTTACAGCTTTTTAAATATTTCTAGTAATGCTTTGCTTTGTTATGAGCAAAATATAAAGCTTAATTTTACTGTTCTATTCAGAGACTGATCAGATAACTATTCAATAGCAATGATCTGTGTGTAAGGTTTCACAGATTATCATCTTCTGGGTTGCTAGTAATCTCTGATGGTGAGTGAAATGGCAGAAGGTTCCTATGTGGTGTGTTGAAGGCTTTCATCGTGCAAGGAGAGCGGAAATAATAGTCACTTACCACACTGCAAGTATTCATGTGTTGAGGTGTAATTGTTCCAGGAAAGTTAAGACAGAGTTATGAATTCTTTCTGGTCTTTCTGGAAGCATTGTTATGAGTCAGTTGTAGTGACCTGCCTAACTTGCAAGAATAAGCTGAGCTAAGTCCATTGTATAAAGATTGTGATAGTATCAGATCACCCAACTTCTTCCTCCATAGGGCACTGGTATTTTAATATTGTGGTCTTCGTGCAATAAAGTAATATCAAACCTGAAATTACATTCTTAAGCTTTAATATTACTTACAGTGTGAAAAAATACTGTTATTTTAGTGAAAAAGAGAAAGAGTGTTGTAGTAGTCCTTTCCCTCCAGAAAAAAAGGATAGACCATGGAAAGCAGCCCACTGCTCATGGGTCTGAGTAGTTGAAAGAGAAACATTTCCTAAAAAGAAACAGAATGACAGCAATGATCCTGTCTTTATAAAAGTGTTTTGAGCCAAGCAGCAGAAGCTTCCCAGCTTTCTGAGGGCTTGGATACTGGAAGGACGAAGTGCTTGGTGTGCCGTGTTGGTATTTGATGTCCTTAATGAATTGTTTTCTTCTTCTTCTTGTTATGTGGTCATAAGTAAACTATGTTGCTGATATCATGGTGTATTTAAGCGTAGTGATGTTGCATACTGTTTAACTCCTAAGTGTGGTTTAGGACCTCATTTTCCTTTAGTCTGAGGTATTCATTTTCACCGCTTGAGTGCTTGGCATCAAGAGAAACATCTGGTAAAGTAAAACACTTTTCCAAGCTTCAGCTCTAACACGTACGAGAAAGCATGCAATTTGATGCTACAGTAACAAAGAGATAATGCTGTAAGAGAAAGTAAAAGAAGGAAATCTGGGTGAAGGTCATGAATCACTAAATCAACCACTCTTCCAAGAAAAAGAAGTGAATCCAGCAAAATGGCTGAGAAGATGAGACCACTTCAGTCTCAAGGAACTGGTAGATGTGGTCTGTTGGGCAGATAATCTAAGATACAAAGGAGTGTGGGAAGACTGTTTCTTGAGAAGCTTGTATTGAAAGGAAAATGACAGTCTATCCCAATGCAGAGGAAAAATAAGACACATGTAATCATCTAATAAAGTTGTCTATCTAACAATCTAAGAAATCAAAAGCCACAAAAATGTGAAAACAAGAGAAGATTACTATAAGCCTAAGTCATAGAGTATATCAATGTGGAAGAAACAGGAAACCAGACATATCAGAAACAACCAGATGCAAAAGTAATTGCAACTACTAAGGTGGGAGAAATTTAACAAAATGAAAGGGTTTAGAAATACATTAGATGGTAGACAAAATTAAAGAAATGTAGTGATGCTATTCTTTAATATTAGGACAAGGCTGAAGTAACTGGTGTTTTACCCAGCAATGCATGACAACTGGAGTGCTGTTTCTAACAGGGGTGTCACACTGAAGGATAATTGCAAATAGAGACAGATCAGAGAACAGCAAGGACAGGAAGTTTAAATATACCCTCTGCGAGGAAGCTGAAGGCACCAGTTTGTTTGGTTTTGCTTTCAAAAAAGAGAAGTCAGTATGACTCTGATGAAGTTATTTTCCAAGTTCAATGGGGAAAACGAATACACTGAATTAGTGGCAAAGGCATTTAGTGGGGAAACTTTCAAAATGCATGGGAGGCAGTGTCGCAGTGTAGCTATTAAAGTTCTATGACTACCTTCATCCTTGCTTGCTTTAAAAATGCTTGGTTCTGATAGCAGAGGGAAATGGACAAGGTGCTCTCCTTAGGTCTCTTCCTCTCCTATCTTTCTTGAATCCATACACAAATAATGTTCACAAAGTTACAGTGAATGCTGTGAAGGCAGAGTTCTGCCATCCTGAAATACTAGACTGAAACTTATCTAGACTGTCAGAGCACGTACAGTACCAGAGGTGCAAACTGCATAAGAGCCATTTCGGAGAGGATCAGATTTTCAGTAGTATTTGTTTCTGGCTGAGCAAAAAGTACCATATAAATAAATATGTTTTCCTTGGACACTTCTGCTTCTTATTTCAATAAGATTTTTGACATGAAGGAGTATATGAGGACATAAAGTTGAGAAGCTATTCATATATTTTCAACTTCCAAAACAATTTTTATTGTTGTGTTCTAGCTTCCAGGTACATTGGAAGCAGCATTTCTCTTTACCTTACTTTATCGGATCTTGTTTGATCATGCCTTAAAGAAAGAGAAGTTTGCCCCAGAACATAAGGTAGTACATACTAATTGATAATATCTCTGAACTGGATTTCCAATAGCTGACATAATAGTCTTGCTGGATGGGTTTCACTCATTATATTCTAAAATTATGACTTGGTACTTATGAATCACCTCAGGTAAATTTTACAAGATATTTGTCTATTCTGCATGACTTTTACACAGTTCACCTTGAGGATACGTTACTCCACATCCAGTCACAAGAGATGTCTTTACAGGAATATGATACAGGACATAAAGAACTCAGAGAGTCTGTAAATCTAAAACATTTTACATTATGATGATTGTACCTCGTCATTACCAAAAGCCTGAATTAATGGGGAAAAAAAAGTCTCCAAACCATCATCAGTTAATTCTGGAACTGTGTGACCTATCTCTGTCTTAATTTTCATGACATTTAGTAAACAACATGAAAAAAAGCTACCAATCCAGTTGGATGACAGCATGATAATTCATAAACATCCTGTTTAGTCAAACTTTTCACTTTCTCAGACAAACGTATGCTTGCCTTTGTGCTCAATCCTTCAGGAATTAATTATTCTTTCACTGGTACATTACCTACTAACTCAAAAAATCTAAACAATTTGATGGCAGTGAAGAGTATTACCCTTTATATATTTGTCAAGGGTATCTTAAAGCCTAATAACCATGATGAGGAATGTACAACAAAATGAGAATAAAATGTATGAGAAGAAACAATTCTAGAGGACTATGGAAAGAATAATTATACACTGTATGAGTAGTTTCTTTTCCATCAGATTTATGTAATATTATTTGTGAAAGCTGCGCATGGATCCATGCTAGTGCTCCCTTGTGTGACTGGGAAGAGGCACAGGAGGAATGTGGATTTGCCCCCAGTAGTGAAACAAGGGATGCCTCCTTTGGAGAAATGCTTTGTTAGCATGAAGTTAATTTAGATGGTTCTGTGCCAATCCTTCAAAGCCCTGTAGGTGGAGACGGAGTGGGATTAACAGCCTAGGAAAAGCCACCTCAAGTCAGAACAGTAGTGTTTCTGGATTCACAGAGGAGAAAAGCTTGTGTACACAAATGTAAGTAAAACCCTCCCACAGGCTGGTATTATGTTAATCACCCACCCCTGTGAATTTTGTAATTTAAATCCTTTTCCCATCAAGAAAAAAAAAAAGTCAACGAGGTTATAAAACTTGGTAATTTTGATTTATTCTTATTATTGGAGATTGAAATCTAAACAAGACCCCCCAAAAAGGTACAAAAGTAACATTGCAAGAGCATCCCAAACTCAAAAGCTAGATCCATTCAGCTCGATTGAATGTGTCTGGGTGATTCAGTCTCAGCTGACTCACTCATATAATGACTATGCCAGAATGTTCAAAGCTTTATATAGCAACGCCTAAAACTACTCCAAACGTCATTGAGTATAGCAGAGACATGATGCTGCTCTCAGGCAGCTGCATGATGAAGTTCAAGAGTTTATTGAATAGTCAGGATGACCACAAAGGCAATGAATGTACACATTTATATATGAATGAAATCCCTGCTTTATTATAATCCACTTTGCTTTTATTGTTTTTGGCTCTGGTATAAAAGAAAGATTTCTTAAAGGAGATCTGTGGAGCTAAATTTAGAAGAAGTGTTTGCAGTGGATTAAGGAAGGGTTTGAGGATGTGATCATTTTGAAAACTATTGTGAATTTAATTTAAGTCTGAATATTTCTATTTAATAGCATAAATTTCAACCATCTTAGGTAAAAAAATTACATTACTTTCTTTTTGTCCCATTTTTACCTTGGAGTCTATGTGAGAGAAAAAAAAAAAAAGACTGGAATACTGGTTTCATTATAGGCAGTTTAAATGCAGGAACTGCTTGAACAGTACTTGTAGTCCTCAGGTTTTTTTGTATCAAAAAAATGTTAAGTGTTACCAGTTCTTTCCTCGTGATTTCATTTTTCTTTCACATAATGTGATTAATATAACTTAGCACTTTGAGATATTGGCAGAGAAAGAAACAACAAAGCAAAGCAAAGTTATAGAATATGCTAGGGACAAGGGAGATAAGGGTAGACACATCTTAAGTATAGTTGTGTATGCTTATTTGCATTCAACTCTGACAAAATTATCATTGTCTAATGTTAAAGATGTTTTGTATGACAGTGTGCTAAAAGCTAGTTGTTTTATATACTACTTTATAGCTGTAGCAGTAACATAAAATCCAATTTGTGTCTGGTTTTACTCAAACCAGGTAAAACAATTACAACTTTCTGGTTTTTATTTGTTCTTTCTCTTACAATAATCTCCTACAGTCTTACCCAACTTCTAGATTTCCCAGGAGGCCAAACAATTTGAGGTTCAAACCAACAGTTCTTTAGATTATTTTTTTCCCACCAGACATTCAGGTAAGCCTTTAGTACCGATCTCACAAGAACTGCCATCTCTTGATTTTATAATGACTTCTTTCATTACCTTTATTTTTCATTCTCCTTGTTTCCCAGCTGTTTAGAAGGTGTGCTAATAAATCATGGTAAACTTAAGTTAGAACATGATGAAATCCCCAACCTATCTTACAAGCCTCTTTCCCCAAGTCTTGAAACCTCCAGGGCTGTCTCTGGCCAGAGCTATCTGTCACCCAGGTGAAACATCTGCAAGCTACAGCTGAGTAGTAGCTGGGAAACCTTCCCTAACCAGCATCTGCAACCAGCAGACAGAGACACGAGGAATAGAAAGCGCCCTTCTATTCCTTGGCACTTGTATGGGCTAAATAGAGGAGACCAGGAAGAGAAATGGTGCCCAGTTTCCCAAGGTCCACTACTAGCTAACAGATGCAGAGGGGAGATGCAGGAGTATAACACTGTCTGCCTCCTCTGCCATGTGAGCTCTGCTACCAAGGGTGCTGACATTGGAAGAAAAACTCCACAGCTGTGTTTATGTATGGCCTCAGCTCATCAGCAGGCATGTAGCTCCTTGAGCCAAATCCTAGGCTTCTGTGCAACCAGGAGGACAAATTTAAAGCAGAGATGCAGTGTACCTGGAGAGCAGAGAGTAAGATGGCAAGATTTGAGACTTTTTCATTTAGTATCAAACAGTTGAAATTTTTATATCAAAATATACCTGTTGTCGTAAGATTCAAATGTGATGTTTATGGAAATATGAGGAAATTGGAGTCTAGATTTAAAAAAAAAAATAGAATTATTAGGGAGTCCTGTGCTCCTCTCTTCTCCTGCGGTGCTTGTAGGATGCGTAAGAACTATGCCATGTACAGGGAAAATCAGAATACTTCTGCCCAGCATGAGCAAGGAAGGTGAATTGTTATTTGTTTTGTCTGTTTGTTTGTAGATCCCTCAGTGCTTCTTCTGACTCCTTCAGTATAGACAGCTCATTTGGTTTCACTTGCTGTTTAAGTTGCATGACTCTTGCTGATTTCTAGTTTCTGGAAAGAGAGAAAAACAGTAGGATTAAAACAGAGAAAAAAAAGTTGACACTTAAGTCTATTCTGCCAGCTTTTTCTTAAGAAATTATTCTTCTAATGTATACCTGCCCAGTCCTCATATGTTTGTGCCTTCTCTGGCTCCTCAGGTCTTGAACAGGACTTTGAATTTCTGAAGTCCTACAAGTATTTTTTCAAGAGACTTACTAGTCCACAGTGCCCATTTTAGGGGAGAATATTTGTTCCTTTCATAAATAAGTGACATTTAATCAGTACTGGTCAGGTTTGGTGATACAATTAATGCTGCAAATTCTCAAAGCTCACAAAATTAGCATCAACAGAGGAAATTGTCGCATCTGTTCTAACTCGAAGAACTCCCTGTTTTTTAGGTCTGATAGATACACAGCCAGGAAGCGCCTAATTATAATATAATGAAAGTGACTTTTGAGAGTGTTAGTGCAGTGGATCATGTACAGAGATTTGACAGACGCAAAAAAATTAAAATTAGGAGTCCTCAGCTGTTCCTCTTCTGCTTTAGCCTCATGGTGTAAGGTATCTCCCTGTAGCAAGCAACCAAAAACAATCCAAAGAAACAAAAAAAATCCCCGCAAAACACAACCCCCAAATTCAAGTAGTTACTTACTTTACTAGCTAGATTCCTACAGATTCCTAAGCATGTCGACGGAGAATCAGAATCATGACAAACATGCTCACATGCATGGTGATCATAGAACAAAAACATGCTAGCTCCCAGCAAGAGCCTGTACAAACATAGTATGAAAATATTATACATTTTTTGAATTTATGGCTCGGAATTTTGGATATTGTCGCATCCACAGAAGATATGTTCCTGTGGCTCAGAGGAAACAGGGCAACAGGAAAGTAATTAGCATCAGATTGTGGTTATGAAAGAATGTACTTTTTCATCCGATGTGAAAATAAATGTGAAACTCCATCATCACCACATACTGAAAAAATATCCTGATGTTTATATTGTGATCACACCAAAATCAAAACCAAGTATTTCTGTGTGGAATTCTCTGTTCTCAAATACTTTTAAAAGATGCTTTGTAGTTGTAGTATCAATTCAAGAGTAATGCTGGAGTCAACATGCACAACACTAAAGCAGTCTAACCACAAACAAAAATCCTGGTAGCGTGACCCACATCATGCTAGTTACCTCAATTGCCATGAAATGTACTCGGGCTTTTCAATTTCTGTCTTCTACAAGCTAAAGGAAAGAAATATGCAAGTTAGAAAATTGCAACTTTCTCCTCTTAACAGCTATTATAATGAAAGCTGAAGACTGTCGTCATTATTATATGTTATTTGGTCATATTGAGACTGAGATATGCAACAGAGGCTGTTGCATTCTGGAACAAATAAAGATAGATTTTATACTCTGAATAGTTTACCATGTAAATGAACATCATAAATGAGACATAGATTACAACACAGGCATGCTGAATACATGAAAGGAAAGGAAATATCATAATATCATATGCTCTTTATGTCTGGAACAAATATTTCTAGTGATAACAAATCAATCCAGCTGTCAGCTTGCGGTAATGAAGTATGCAACTTTAAAAGTACACAATGATTTCCAGCCTTGATGGATTATCACTTAACCCAAAATGCAACGCTGTACAGATAAGTATCACAATTGGTTGATGGTCTGATAAAGATTCCATTATATAGCTGAGCTCTGGAGAGGCTTCAGCAATGCGTCGGGAATTCAAACATTCCTAACCTGAGCTCTGATCACACTGGGGTTTTTTTTCTTCCGCATATGAATTATGCAGTCTAGCAGTCTATTGTAAGCTAGCAGTATGAGAGGTTTTCCAAATTAAGAGTCCCTTCTGCTGGAAGCACGCTCACTGCCTGCAAAGAAAGCACCTTTGCTCTGAGTTCATCCTGAGACTTTCCCTCAGGTGGCACAGACTGTAGGGTCTTAGGACTCCTTCTGCCCAGCCTTCACATGTAAATAGCAAGGAAACACAGGTCTTTCAGAAAGGTGCTTGGGAGGAACTGAAGTCATCAGTATCACCATCTCTGTGTAAAGCATCACATCAAAGCCAGCGTGTACTGAAAACCGTAACCATGCTGACCATTTTCATCTGACATCTAGTTGAGTGGTGACCTCAGTCATAATGTTTCCTGCATTTCATTGTGTAGTCATTTTCAACATTCAGGTGTAGACAAGACATGAAACTGATATTATTCATACTAACTTCGTACTGTAGTCGTGCTTAATAATCTTGTGACTTTCAAAATAATAATTTTTTTAAAAAATTGGGTATTCATACCTGCTGCTTTAAAAGCCAGAATTCCACTGATTTCAAGATACTATTCAGATCGAGTATTTACAGCTCCACAAGCAATTTAGCTTGCAAAATGGTTACATGAGTTTATCCCATCTAGCTGGCAGGTAGTTTTGAGGTTTCAATGGAACTGGATTTTCCAGTCCAAAGAGAGACAGGCTATTTTTAGTATATTGTCAGTGTTGCCTGCAGTGCCCCATAAGCTTGAGAAAGACCTACAGATACTTGAAGAATTTCTTCTATGGGAGAGCAGGCTGTAATATCCTTTCTTCTATGTAATACCCTACATATACATAACATTATAAATTTTCTGTGAGACTATATGTAGTTTGGTATGTTATTAATACATAAAATCTGTGATCTGCTAAATCCAGAGGGACTCACTGTGTCAGTTCGCCTAAATTCTTGTAGAGATTGCACCCTCAGATTTATAGTGAGGAGCAGAAACCTTTATTTTATTAAAAAATGTCCACCAGAACATATGTAGACTTAATTTAGGGCCTAAAGAACTGAAGAATCCAAGATTTCCCTCTCTGTTTCTCTTCAGCAGTTAACTATCCTCTTTGTTACAAATTTGAGCCTCGCTTCTCAGTTAAATTTCTCTGAGGTTAACAGCCATACCTTGGTTCTTGTTAAACCTTTCTCATTACGTATGTATTTTCTTCTCAAACGTGAATATTTATTGTAAAAACAACTCTGTAAATATGCTTCAAAATTTATTGTTCGACTTCATTTGAAAGAACTGAATCTACAATCTTTAGGATTTTGTTGAGACTTTTGGTTGATTTGTTTTAAAGGTGTTGTCAAGCATGTCTTCAGTGATGAGTTTTAAGGGAAATATGTGTTTCTTATAACAAGGAGTAAAATTAGGCAAATAGTTTCTCTTCAGTATGTTTCATTCTTGCTGTGTTTATATCAAATCACAAGGCTGGTGTAGTTTTGTTTTATTTAGACATGTATTTATGGTATTTAAAGATAGTACCAGCAGAAACCAACATCCTTTTCTCTGATGTTCCTACTTAAGGCGGATTTTGGCAAGTTCTGTGTTGTCAGGATACTGATGAAGTGCTTCACTGTTAAAAGCAAAATTATACAAGTATCATTACAGTTAAAAACAAGCACAACTAAAGCAACCGTTCCAATGCCATGTGGGATGTTAAAGACTGAAACAGTGCCGACAAGGTCTAAAAATGAGGAAAGGAAATAAAAAGACAGAAAAATGCTTATAGTTTCAAATTTATTGCTAATACTTTTAATAAAAAATGCACGTCTTTCTCACTAACCAGTGAACTAAAGTCATCAACTATGCCTTTGAAGCTGAAAAGATTACTCTCTCTGCCCTTGGTTTCTCTGACACTCCACTTGAAACAAAGTTAATAACTTCCAGTGTGAGCCTCACAAAATACAGAATTGATACTAATTATATTAAGTTTTTTGGATGAAAGATGACCTTGGTAACACTCAAAGCTGCAGCATTCCCCAGAACAATAAAATAAAAGCAAAATCTACGAAGAGTTACTTTGGAGATGATTTAATCTGACCTACTAATTTTTGCCTGTGAGGTTATTTATATAGTGAATACAAAAAAAAGGGTCTTCTTCAGGTAATATTTTAGCATTTTTTGGAGCATAGAAATCAATTGCCTAGCCATTCCCCTTTTTTGCTACATTAGTGATTTGGGGTGTCTGTTCTGTGCTGAGTTCGGAAACCATGCCGTGGAGAAAACTAGGTGCCGTGGTGCTTGGTGAGGCTGGCGTGTGTGCGTGCTTCGCAGGAGCAGCTCCCTCAGGAGCCAGCGGAAGCATCAGTACAGCTTAGTACTTGGCCCGGGTCTCCTCTCAGACCCATCCGGGGCCCCTGTATGGGACACCATACTTTTTGTGTGGGTTATTTTCAGCGCGTGGTGTTCACAACACTGAATGGGCTGAGTAGCAGCACGACGCAGGTGTGTTTCTAGAGCAGAGTGCCGAGCCCATGCTTGCACATCTCAGTGCACCATGCCAAAGTACTGGAGGTGTAGGGCCTGCGGCAGCAGCAGTGGCGCGTGTCTCGGCTGCACTGTGCTTCTGACAGTAGGGTTAAAATGTGTTTCTTTGTTATGAGAGAAAGAGAGAGAGAGATTAGAAGTACAAAGAGACCATTGCTGTAGTCCTATTACTTTAAGACTCTAAAGCAAAAATCTTTAAAGGCTAATATTTTGCTTCAGTGTGGTCATCACATTGGGTGCAGAAAAGCAGAGTCAACAAAGCTGAACTGAAAAAAGGTGAAAAAATCAAATATCAATGTTTTAAAAGATTAGCTTAAAACACACCTTAGAGGCAAGAAGTGGAAGAGAAGTCTGGTTTGAAGCATACGGTACTGTAAATGACTGTACCTAAACACAGCTGAGTTCATTTTTTTGGTCATAAAAATTGACAACGAGAGAGAATTACAAACTCATCTACTCTGAGCAATACAGGATGGAAAACCTTATTCAATAACACTTGACTCACTGTTTGGCTGAGGATAAAAGACTGAACGGGAAGGCACAAATGGAAGTGACTGAAAAAATGAAATTCAGAACCAACACAAGGAAGTACTTTTCACTCAAAGAGAAATACAATTTTTCGATAGCCTACTGAGCCAAGTTTGGAATTGGAGGCGCTGGGGTCATTAAAGAAGAAGGGAGGAACTATTCTGGAGAAACTGTGTTAACCAAGATGACTTGCAATGGGCTGAATGGCCTTTTCCCCAAATTTATGTTCTTTTTGAAAAACTTTGATTACAAGTCATCCTGCTGTGATTTAGATAGCATGAATTTGAAAAGAATGTATCAAATCCTTTCAATCAAGATGCTTGGGTTTCTTTCCAGCCTGAATTCTTGCAAGCCTGTAATAGAAAACCATCAGTCAAGGGAAAGAAGTATCAGGAGTAGCGATTTACGTTAATATACAATTTCCTTTTCCAGCATAAAGGGTAAGAGACAAAAATCCCGGGCAACAAAGGCCAGAATATAAATCTTTATGGGAATATGTTATGGATAATCAAAAAAAAAAAAAAAGAAAGAAAGAAAGAAAGAAAGAAAAATCCCCAGGACGGACAAATCCCCAATATCAGCAATTTAAGGAAGCCATTCTATTTATTTTATATAATTCTTTTCTCGTGGCTAGCAAGTCTGTACTGTATACACATCAGGTCATGAACTGTATTCAGCACCCTACAGAGAAGAGACAACCTTCATTTTAATGAATTCACAGTGCCCTGTCGGTCTTTAGCATTGACTTTGGACCCAGGTCCCTGAACATACTTGAGAGAAGCTAGCTTTTATGACTGTATTAATTCATTAGAGAAAGGGAGCATCATAGAAGGTTATTATGTAGAGCCTTTCCACTTTTTTCTTTTAATATATAGTTTTCAATCAGACATTTTTAATGTTTAGGTTTGACTCAATTACTGTCTCCTGTGGAGAAATTCACTCTGTTCATGGGCTGAATTGCATTCTTGGGCACAATTTGAGATTCTTTGGTGCAATTACTGCCATCAATCCTGAGCTTGTTTATCCGCTACAATGCAGTTTTGTTAGTGTGTGTGCTGGGTTGCTATTGTACATGGACATCCATATGTGAGATTGTCTTTTTTTTTTCTTTTTTAGGTAAGATGTATGTTTTACAAAACAATAGCAGCCCTGGGTTATTTAAGTTTTTAAATGTTGCTTAATTTCAGAGCCCTATCCCTCCAGTTCATCTCTGAAGCATCTGTTCCCAATATTTCTGGAATTAGTAACGCTAAGAAGAAATTAGTCTTTTATTACAATCAGGTTGGCTCTCCTCCACCACAAGACCTTGTGCCAAGTAATTTGTGAGTGGTTTTATAGATTCCTAGTCCCTATGGGACTTTCTTGTTGTTATTGTTATCGTAAGTTCCTGTATTATAGCATGACTCTGGGGAAGTGTGTTAATTGTTTTTATGTGATTGAAATATCCGCTTTTTTACTTCCTGGAGCTTTTGAGTAGTACCCACTAATTCTTACCAAATCATTTCTGTGGAAAACTTTACTGCAAATTGCTACTATGGTGCTCAGAGATTTTAGTGTCGATTTCTTGTGCAGAATGTTCTTCTTTATATTTTTTATGAAATACAAGTGAACTGTAGGATTTTTACTAATTCTAAATCCTTCTCAACCAAATAATCAGGGGAATAATTCATAGATGAGAAATTCACAGTAGTGTGTGGTTGCCTTCAGTACTATAATAAAATTGACGAGTTGTATGCAATGCAAAACATCTTGGTCTTGGTATATATGCGGTGTTATGGAGAAATTAAGAACATCAGGGAAGTTCAAGCGCAAGCAACTTTTTCTTCCGGTTTTGTAGGCAATGCTTACATGCAGTTGTGTATACTAACAGAATAAATAATGTTCATAATAAGAACAACACGTGGGTCAGTCTAAAACACATTTTCTGATGTGTCTGTTTTATAAAAATGTGACGAACTGTTCAACTGTTCTGAAGACAGAACACAAGCAGGTGCTAGGGCTTTGGATGTTAATGGTGCTCAAATACTTGCAGTATTATTTCCTTTTTTTTTTTTACTTTTTTACTGCTGAAAATATATCTGCATTACTTTATGTTACAGTCTACTACCCCTGTTTATACTGTCCCAGTTTCAAGTCTGTCTGAACAACTTTCAAAATCCTAACATATTAAACCATTTTGTGAAAAATTCTCTGAATCTATGTTTGATGCATCGCAGCATTTGAGCTTAGTTCTGCATTCAAGCACAAGCCTAAATCATATTTTTTATGGTGGAGAGGGAGGTGCTGACCTCTTCTCACTGGGATCCAGTGACAGGACGTGTGGGAATTGTTCAAAGCTGCTCCCGGTGAGGTTCAGGCTGGACATTAGGAAACATTTCTTTACCAAGAGCGTGGTCAAACACTGGAATAGACTTCCTAGAGAGAGAGGTGGCTGATGCCCCATCCCTGTCAGCGTTTAATAGGCATTTGGACAATGCCCTTAACAACAAGCTTTAGCTTTTGGTCTGCCCTGAAGCAGTCAGGAAGTTGGACTACATGATTGGTGTAGGTCCCTTCCACCTCAACTGTTCTGTTCTGTTCTATCATATTCTGTTCATCGTTAAGATTTATATCATGGTAGACACGGAAGATGATACCTGATGTTGCACTAGAACTCACAAACCTCCAGTTGAGATACGTTCCTGAAAAGATCTGTGTTTTACATTTAATATTACACATGAAAATCTAGGTCATCTTTTCTTCCAAATAATTTACAATCAAAGGATTCAAGTTATGAAAGAATATGATGTAATTTTTAAAACTACACACAAACGTTTAGAAGTGTTAACAGTCATAATTTTCCCCATCTGTTGCTGGATTCCTTTAATATGTGGCTACTTAATACTTTAAAAACCTATTTCAATCCTCTTTGTAAGAGTTGGAAGATGACCACTTATACTGTGTTCAAACGACTGATGTTGGAAAAGTGCAGTTATTTTAGCCATATTGCAATATTAACAGTATTCTAAAAGGAAGTCTTCTGGAAAGGTGAGAAATGAAAATGGCAGTCAAATGTTCTCAGAGTTAGTGTTGGTCAGCTGAGAGTTTCAAAGATTAGCTTTATTAGTCCCGAACATCAACTAAACCCTAACTTCTAACTTCAGATCTTTGTCAAAAATAACTGTACACGATTTATTTATTAGTGAAGGTAGTAAATGTGTTGGAATTTTCCAATATGATTGTCATGAGAATGGATGCTTTTTCTTTTCTCTCAAAAAAGTCTGTTCTTTATTTAATCCTAAATTAACTGACCCTTGCCAATAAATTTGTTCTTTCCATCAACGTCTTATATTTGAAGATCTCAGTTCTATCCTCTGATATTTCATTAGCATTAATTACTGGCTTTGCACTGACTGTATCTTAGTGAAAGAAAAATACAGATGAAAACACAAAAAATAAAAGTATGTAGCGCTGAAAATAGTAGTTCTTTAAGATTGTGGCAGTAAGTGCCATAAAATACTAACCGTTGGTGACCACTAACCGTTGCAGGAATGTGAATGAATCCTGACTGCATTCCACAGCTATTCTTTCAGCAATCAGAACCAAAGTGATGTATCAGCAGCAGAGCTGTGCTGCATTGGAAGCACTACTTACATACATAGTAGGGCAAAAGCATTGGAAAGAATGGGACCTGCCATCTAACAGTGTGTTATTCAGTTTAAAATTTATAAATGGTATCTTTTTGTCAGGCCTGTACTGAAATCTTAAGAACTTTTCATCAATTTTACATGACATTAAACACACATTATAACTACATGTTAATTGAATTGGTTTGTGACTACATAATCACACAGTATGTTGTGAACATTAGCACGTTGATGGGTGCCTTCCTGTGATCTGCAATTTCTTGTCTTCTGGACAAAAATTATTAATCAGGCTGTAGATACCAGCTCAACTGTGCAAAAGCTTACCTGTACACTTTGTGCGTTTATGAGCAATTCCATGGAAATCAGGGAAGCTACATCTTTTTTTAAAGTCAAATGCATGTGTCTCTCTGGAAGATTATGAACTTGTTTAATATTAGGGCTAAATCCCATTCTTCAAGCTTCATTTAAGAAAGTTTATTTGGAGGGTTGTGTAACACTGTGATATAATCTTGCCCCAATATTCCATTAATTTCATTTTTTTCCCATTTATTCGTTACATACTGAGACAAGTAGAACAAAAACGAGTTTTCTGGTTTGCTCTTTTTTCTTGGCACTCAGTCTGTGTTATTATAGATAAATAAATTTCATGATAAGGTTAAAGCATTTATATTTTTATGCACTTATCAAGCATTTACTCTATTTGCTTATTTTACATAAGACTTCACAACTTTGATAAGGTGTGAGTATTAAGATAAGACCCAATTTCTGTCTGAAGTGTTCACAGAACCTGCCTCAAAGAAAGAAAAAGTAATGGGACTTCAAATTTTCACTTGTTTTCAAAATATATATCTAAGCATCTGCAGTACTATAGTAGATAATGCTACGTACTACTATTACAAGACAGAAATAGTGCAGCTGTATTTTTATGACAGAAATTTAAAATAAATTAAAACTATGTATTCATATGCTGAACAGTCCCCATTTCTGTTTCACAGATCTTTTATGAGTAAGAATATTTAACAAAAATACACAATTACCTGGCGATTCACATAACTTTTGAAATCACTTTTATAGTAAAATTATGAAAGTTTTATAATTTTCAACGTTGGCGTGTTTATAGAAGTCTGCTGGGGATTATGCATGTTTTTCCTTTGCGTGCTAAGGGGATAATCTGTCCCTACCTCTCCTGCCCAGTAGTGCTATTTTCACAAGCCACTTGTAAAATAACTTGACATATTTCAAGACTGTGAATGTTACAAAAGCCTTTCCTTTATTAGCTGAAGTGGTATCAGTTATTTCACTACCAAGAAACAAGTCATAGGGCCCTACTGTGTCGTTGACACAGTCATTCAACCCCACAGTGCTCGTGCTCTTTGCTGGGGAGGGAAAGGAAGAGTGCCAAGCAGAGAAAGGAGGAGGTAGAGCTGGATTGCACTGTGCTGGGAGAGGCCACTCAACAAAAAGATATGACCATTATAGGCACATGACATTCAAGTAACTTAAAAATTTTGTAGAATCGCAATGTACGGTTGCAGAAGCAATCTAATCAAAAATATTAAAAGTAGTAGATACAAGTGATGCATTGGTTGTAGAAAACCAATTCAACTGTAAGGATTTGAACAGTGAATGTGAGGTCTGCATGAGCTGCTGATAATACTTTGAACAGATGTTGGATCATTGCAGCTAGTTCTTTGAAAAGAAGTCAGGATTCAGTGATGATACAGAAAGGCAGGTAAAATGGTGACACTAGCAGGAGAGGAGTAGAAACCCAAATAGAAGTCATTGCTATACCATTGCATAAATCTATGATGCACCTTCAATAGCACACCTTATAGTGCGCCTTACATGCTTAATACTGCACCTCTGCATCAAGTTCTGGGTTTCCAGCATCAAAAAGATATGGTAGAAATGAGGAAAAAAAAATGTGAGAAGGATGGCTGGTGTTTGAAAATGGTGTCTGTGCTAAGAGACATTAAACAGGCTACCACTTTCCAGCTTACAAAAGAGATAGCTGGAAGGAGACATGGTAATTACATTAGAAATGTCATGAAAAAAGTGAATGATGTGAATACAGTCACCAATGCAGAAAGTTTGTAAACTCTGGTGTCAGAAAATGGGTGAGTTAGCAAGGGGAACCTTATGTATTCCATTTTTCTTCTAGTTGTAAATGAAATTGGACTAGATAGTGGTGTTTTCTGATCTCGTACAGCCATTTCCATGTCCTAAGATTTTTCTGCAGTGGAAAAAAATTGCAAATTTCATATTAATCATCATTTAAATGATGAAAAACATATCATCCTCAAACCATAGCTTTATTTTTTATTAAAAATAATAAAATTGTTAAATCAAAATAGGTCTTTATAACTGTTAAGTTATCGACTAAGATAACTACAGACTACAAGACTGGTTTTGTTGCAATGTTAATAAAAGTAAATTTGAATATATTAATTTAATAACCATGGATAAAAATACTAAAAATCACAAGATGATTAAATCAGAACCATAATATCCCTCTGCCTTAATCCAATTTAGTGAAACTAAATCTTCTAAGAATATAATTTACTATTAAAACCTTATTGATGTACAAACAATGTAAATATACTGCTATCCGTCTCAGAGTTCACTTACCACAGTAAACATAGGTAAAAATCATTTGATACAAATCTTATGAAATCAGACTTAAGTCAGGGATCATTATGTGAATCATCAACATTTTCGAGAACTACTGTGTGCCTGTTTTTCTTGTGAACCGTCCATTCAGAAATTTGTATTGACTTGTGATAGAAGAGGCTTTCTGTCATTTTTTTGGCAAAATGACATTTAGCAGGGAGAAACAAAGCTTGTTGGGGAGACGTCTTCATTCAACATGAGAACATTTTTGTCATCCTGCCCACTGTGGCTCTAGCTGTACCTGCAAAATGTATCTCTGGATTGAGTACTTAGTTTGTTTGGAACTCTAAACCAAAACCATTGCTCTGTTATTATCTGGTAAAAAGAATAAGCAGTTACAGTTTCAAATGGAGTCTGCCTATCTATAAACGAGTAAAGCTAGATTGTTTAAGTAGTCTATAATGTTTTGACAAATCATTTTTACAAAGTTAAATTTATCTACCTGTGTAGAATTTAAAGACTAGGACAGGGCTGAGTCTGAAGGCTTGTGAAAACCAGCAAATACTGGCACTTTTCATTACTGAAAATGCCATGGTGTATTCTAAATAGGCCTCAACCCTGAAAACATAAAAGTAAATGGGCAACTTATTATACACGTACTCAGAACAGTACTTTGTGATTTCCTTAAGGATGCTTTTGAATAAAGTTTGTTTTCTTTTGCTGTTACAGAATTTGCAAGTTTTTCCCCTACATCTAATATTTTATTTGTAAGTAAGCCCAATGAAAGTCTAATGGTCACGAAGAAGATAGAGATGCTTGAGAGAGTAGCTTAATTCCCCCGTTGTTGCCATAAATAATAGTGATGTAACACATCTTAACAAAATGAATTAAAAATTTAGACTCTTCATTGCAAAGTCCCACAGTTTCAATGAAATCATAAAATCATAAAAACCAAGTTAAGAGTTTTCCTTCTTCCTAATAATGCACATACAAATTACAGATGAAAAAGGCATTTACAACATAACTTAGTTTGTCAGAAAAAAAAGATACCATAACACAGAGAATGCTGATCAGATGTGAGTCTTATGGCTGTAAGGGAAAAAAATTACGTTTCTTCATGGCCACTACTGTGTGAGTTCAGTGGTAAAATGACTATCAAACTAATTGGTAATCACACTACTATAAACCTACAAGTCTCAAATAGAATGTATACGTAAAGAAATATTACATGGGTGGCTCAAGGTTGTAATAGCAGTAATAGTTTCACAATTAACACAAATAGTAGGGGAAACCTAAAGACCAAATCTTATAATAATAGGAATAGGGAACATAAAGCATATAAAGGGGTAATACTAATTCAGATTTTATAACCACAGATAAAAATACTAAAAATTGCAAGATGATTAAATCACAACCATAATAACCCTCTACCTTAATCTAATGCAGTTAAACTAAATCTTCTAGCAGTATAATTTACTGTTAAAACCCTACTGATGTACAAACCATGTAAATATGCTGCTATCCATATCTGAGTTAATTTACCACAACAAACTTAGGTAAAATGTTAGTTACAATTCTTACAAAATCAGAATAATTTGGTGTTCATTACACAAATCTAAATTTGAGTGTAGTACCTATGAGGACAGATTTATATGAGCATGAAGTACAGGGTGAATAATTTATATATATGCATTATCTTTCCTGCCAAATATCCCCACATGTTTCTATATTCAGAAGTTACAAAATCCATGAACGAAGCCATAAATATAGAGATCTTATATAATGGATTAAAGAAAATAATTAATATGGTGGGGGGTTCTGTTGTTTTTTGTTTCTTTTTCCTTTGGGAAAAAGAACCGTGCAATTAAAGACTTTTCATTGTCCTTTTTTCTTCTGGTGAAATGCATAAAATTCAGGCTGATTTTCATGTTCTGGAGCACTTGTAGTGCAGCAAAGGAGATGCGGTTCAGACCTGAGGAGCATAGACAGAGCTCTTATAGCTTATCGTCTTGAAAGAGTAAGCACTGCAAGTTGGCACCCAGCTGAAGCCGTGTCCTGGTTCTTTCCACAGAGAGCAAGGAGAGGCATGCTGCTCTCTAGGTCCCTGGCCGTACCCACACTGCAGACCAGGAATGAAGCTGCTGCAGTCCTTGTCACTTCTAGCATGCCTTTTTCAATTTCCACTTTTACTGAAATGCTGCATGTGACACTCTAGCTGCTAAGAGGACACATATCCTGGTCAGTCCACCCTACTCCTTCTGATACATAGGCAGGAGAAAGCACAGTTAGCTCACATCCAGTCACAAATCAGAAACGGTGAATTTTGGCCCTGAAAATTTAAAAGCATCCGGACTTTACTCTCCGTTGTCAATACTCACTTGTTTATGAGTGAGAGAATAATCACTGGAAACACCCAGAGAGGCGTCAATGGGTCAAGTCAATGATCTGTGTGGACGTCTTTATCCAAATGCTCTGGTGTTAGGTACCCTGAGCAGGCTCCTTGCTACTACACACCAGTAAATGCTGTTAAATAACAGTATATTACAGTGCTCAAGCCCCGTTAGTCTAACCTAGCGACTCCACCTATGAAATATTGTGTATGATACATTAAATACATGAGGGAATATTTGGGGTTGGATTGTTTGGGGAAATCAGGGTGGGTAGGTGAGGAAGGCATAGAGCTGATTCCTGGCCCATCCATTAAGTATGTCCTAATTATATCTTCTTTTGCTAAAGGAACAACAAAATTACTGATGCCACAGCTTAATACAATGCTACAACTGGAGTGATACATAAGATGCTTGAAGTATGTTCCAGAATACACAGCAAACATATAACAGCACTTCGATTCCACTAGATGATGGAAAGAAGACTCTACCGCTGTGTGTGTATTCAGGCAAATGAACTGAGCGTACACTCTCAAGGCATGGTTTTGTTTGCTATAGGGATGTTAAAGTTTCGTTTCAGCAGAGTCTCTTGCCTGCTTCAGGCAAAAATTGGAATCCTGGCTTGGTCCCAGCAACTTGAAAAGAATCTGATGTCTATACAAATATACATAATGGCAGTCTTAATCATTAGGAATTATGTTATTTTTCTGTTTCTCCAGTAATGTTTCATAATGAATCAAAATGAGCTAGATGGTTTGCTAGTAGTTTGAATGCTAATTAAATGGAGACCTTCAGCAGTCTGTGACCACTTCTAATGCTTCTAATTTCTGTTTGTTTATATTTCTGTTTATCTGTGAGGCTTGTGTTGTAGAAAACCCCAGCATAACAGAGGAATCTTAATTTCTCGCTCTTTCTTTCCTTTTTTTTTAACAAGTCAAGCTTCTAAATCTACAGTAAACTCTTCCTGCTCAGACATCAGTGCAACTCAGACTATGCCAACAGGGTTTTCATCTCCCTGAAGTAAAGATTCAGAATATTAAGCAGCTCGGTGTAGGATTTACAAGGATTTTACCTGCCTAGTTGCCCCATTATTTTCTCACTTCTTTTCTTCAGTTTTGCTTCAATAGACAGAAAATTAGATTCTTTGAAAACGAAAAGAATTCCACAACAGCAAAGCAACCAACTAATTGGAGAAACAAAAGCAAAAGAAGGGAAAAACATCCTAAAGTATATATTGTTTGCCCATCTGTTTTTTGCTAATCATACAACAGTGAACAGAGCATTGGCTGGTATTCTGGCTTGAAATCTGGTTTTTGCTAGTTGAAGTTTCCTACTAGTTTAATAGGGACTGTGTTTCACTGTTGTAACTATCCCCATCCTTACCCTTCTTGAAGAGGATGTCATTTCATGTCTCTGCATCCCCTTTTTGATAACATTAAATACTTAGGAATGCATGCCAAATATGAAGCAGAACCCATGAGCTCACTGTGCCATTGCTGTTTTAACTGTTATGACTGATGAACAGGGCAAAGAGCTGGTTCCCTACTAAGAGGAGGCAGCTCTCAAAGTGTGGGGAAGAGACCCAGCAGTTCTGTGCACCAGCCATCTGCATTTTGCACACCAAGGAAACAGGAGCATTTCCTAAAGATCAGTCTCTCCTTTAGTGGTGTTCACGTAGAAAATCAAAGGTGCACAGGGATATACAAGTATCTATTTTATTTCTCTCTCAGTATTCTTCTGTTTTTCACGTCTGTAAGAATAGAAATGGACAACAGTGCAATCCAGGGAAAGATGTGTCTTATTTCCTATCACTATTTAAAGAATCCTTAATAGATTCTTTTAATCGGTGTGTAAAGAGACCTCATTTGGAGGAAGCAAGTACAAGACCAGTTTATAACACTAATTCTAATTTCCCTAAAAGATAGAGAGAATTATATATGTAAAATACAACTGGTACTCCTACTCCTAATAGTAACAGCAATTACTAAGAGAAGGACATGCTCGTTTTAATTCATTATTATTTTAAGGAACTGCTGAAAATCTGCCTTTCCTTGCCCCATTCCTACCACATAGAGAGAACAAATGTACGCAGTACTTTTTCCCTGTCTAAGTAAGTTTCATCCATAGGCACAGTAACTCCTTCTGCTGAAATTTAGAGCATTCTGTCACGTAGGAAGTACCACAAATCAGAAAGCATGGCTGCATCTCTATGATTCAACATTGTTTATGAACAAAAGTGAATGAAATGGAAAAATAGAAGAAAAAAGGCCTGTGTTCATAGAGCAGATTCTTTTCTCCCTTTCCCAGTCTTTCCAGTCTCGTCTGTTTCTTTAAAATCTCTTAAAATATTTTGTTTACATTCTTTTATCAAAGATGTTAATAAACACATAACCCTGTAAAGAAAAGCATGGCTTTGCTTTTTCCAAAATTTCCACAATAAGCGTAACATCTCTTCTGTTAAAATTGATTTTCAAGTTTGTTTAAAATGTTTCACGAGGCGTGACCTATTGAAACGAGTCAACTAGTTTTCAGGGTGTTCCAGGAATAAAAGGTTCCTGTACAATTTAGGTGTGAAAACACTATTAAAATGATTGCACAAAAATAACTCTCGCTAAACATGCTGAAAATGAAGTTTTGTTTTTTTATTTGAAAGAACAGTTCAACTCACCATCAATTACACACAGTGCTCATTATATTTGTGCTGTTATAATTATCAGTCCTTTTATGTCTTAGGTCTTTCTTGTAGCTCTTTGAAAGAATATTTTGGTTTTGATGCAGAGCTGCTTGTTTCACACAGGTTCTACCTCAGAAAGGGAGATCTGATATCAAAATGCTGTCGTCAGCTATGAAAAGCATTCATAGCCAGCATTTTTTATGTCTCCTCAAAAGGCACATATGAGACATTTCAAAGTGTTGTACTGGAGTGTTTCACAACATTGATTTTGTTCTCTTTAAGCAACCCCCCTGAACTGCTGCTTTGGATGCGTCATGGATTCTGTATACGTTGTTGCTTCTTCAAAGGACAATACTCTGAAGTTCTTACACTGTGTGGTATTTTATTCCTCAAGTAATCCTATCCATATTGCTGTTGGCGTATGAAGAGGTGGAATAATTTGAAGTTAGATTCTGAGAAGTGGGAGTTAAAAGGAGATACTTTCTCTAGCACTTCTCTCAGTATTTGTTTCTGTATGTGAGTCTATGGACTAAGCAGATTTAGGTTTTTAATATTTTCCTTCACGTGTCAGCATTTTAAACAAGGTTTCCTGTAACAGCTGATTATAAAGCCTGTCTAGTATGTAAAAAAGTCACCAGTCTATAAAAAAAGAATTATGCCAAAATATGTGATTTGAAATGATGAATATTATCCTTCCTGAAATTCTACTGCTTGGGCTTGGCCGCTGGGGATGTCTCAGCACAAGGGTTGTTCTTTCCTGCCAGGCTGCTCGAGTTTGTTCTCTGCTCTGAGGTAATATGTGACAGACTTCCATTAAAGATTATAAATCTGATTCAAGAAGTCTTCTTGATGATACTGTGCTTACATACGTGTCAGGCCGCAATGTAAATGTGCGCATGAGCTAGATAAATACCTGTTCACTGCTTTTCAGGATGGTTTCTGTATTCTTTGTATTAAGAAAAAACACATTGACCGTACTGGATACAAAGAAGGTCCCAGAAGTAGTCTGTATTGGCTGAGAAACATCTCTGTTAGCCAACAAAGTTTTAAGTTCTTTCAATGCACATTTCAAACTTTTAAATATTTTAGTCAGATGAGAAAAAGGCTGCGTCCTTAGATACTGAAGTAAAGCAACCATGAAGCATATACAATTCTAAACTGTTCATGGTTAAGCCTCTGATGAGGGGCTCAGTCATGATAGTATTTATTTAAAGGTTTGGCTGGTGTCGTTCTTTGTGGATGTAATGGAAAACCAAAGCATTTGTTTTGTTTGGGCAAGTTTTGTTTCCAGCATATTTCAGGAAACGGCAAGTGAATTTCTGTTCTCTTCATCTGTTCTGTGAAATGACAGACATCTCTTCTGGCAAAAAAAGTCTTGCAGTCATTTGTCTGACTATCACTGGGCAGGTAAATAAAGCTTGAAAAGCAGATATTTCAAAGAACAAATGTAAGCAACACAAGACAATGTCATATACCTTTAACTGTGCTTAGCTTCTGCAAATGTTCTTTTAATAACTAGAAAATAAATTCTATAAAAAAGCAGTGCTTAAAAGAAAATTTCCCAAGAAGGTTTCACATACGCTATTTTCTTCTGTGTTCCCATGAAAATGTTAACAGTATAGAGAATTAGTCAAAGAACTATAAATTCCCGTTGTAAGATGTTAAATGGAATTGTTTAAACTGAATAGTTGTGAACATAAATGAGTAATGTATCGTATCAACTAAATGTAAATGTGCTTAAAAAACATTGTTTTAATCATCTGCTGTGTCAGAAGTACACACCTCCAAAGAGATACAAGATGTAGAGAGAGAGAGATTTTAACGGTGTCTGTATTCTGTTGCACATACAATCATGAATCAAACTAATCATTACGAAAGAAGCAGAATGTGTTAGTGACACCATGCCCTTCATATATGACATATTTATATACAGAGTTCCAGTTCATTCATAGATGAGGTGGTGTTGAGGAACTACACAGCTGAAAGTAGTTTATATCTTGTTTGGAATGCTGGAACATTTTGATCATGCGCAAGGCCAAATCGTACCATTGCTGGTCAGCAGACACTCATGCATGAAAGGGAGATAAGAGAAGAGATGTGTCTCTGCATCCATCTTCTGAGTTATTTGCCCAGGAGGAATTTGGCTTTCTAGGGACACGTACTGAACAGCAACGAGGCCAAAGAAGAGGCAATCTGATACTTGGTGCATGATGTTAGGCAATCAGCTATAGAAGAGAAGGTCAATGCTGAATTAGGCATTTCAAGATGTTCTTTGGGTTCAATAACTCATGTGTTCACTCTACCTATCCTCCTAGCCAGTTCCCTTCAAAAGTGATGTTTTCTTAAATTAAGGTCACAGAACCCTAACTCTCAAATAACACGACTTTCGGCCCCTGGGGACTTGACTTAATTTCTGTCTCATAGTGTGAAGGTGGTCATGGACATGGCTTGTAATTTTATTGTAGCGATGTCCTTATGATTTTAAGGGGGTTTCACCCTCTTTCATGCATGCCAGAATTGTATTTATTTTAATATTCCCTGTTAATCTGCACACCCCTATTGAGACATAATGATTCAGCTCCTTTTCATGTTTCATCTTGAATAAAATTGTCTATGGCTAGTAAAATTTGATTTAAATTCAGTGTTTTCAAGTGTATATTTAACATTCTTGAGGCAAAACAAGTAAATTGGGCCCTCAGGCAACTTAGGGCTAGAAACACCTACTTTGTGAATTTAAAACAACTTTATGGGGCAGGCAGGTACACAGATGATCGGCTCAGCCAAAACAGTGCTGCCTCTAGGCACGCACAGTACAGCATGTTAGTTATCCAAGGATGTGTTCATCAGGGACACATTTGTCTCGCTGTTCTTTAAATGGCTTAAGCTACGCTTTTGTGAACACACTTCAAGACTTTCTTGCTGAAATTTGACCTAAGATGTATTAAAAATACTTAAATGCACATTTGAATCTCATCCTACCTTCACAGAAATGCTGAATAAAAAAAAAAGCACAAGGTCTCGTGGTACCTACTTTTGGAACAAGGAGAAATTCTTAATTTCCAAAGCAATAGCAGGAAGTAACAACAACGCAATAGCAAGGCAATAACAGGATTTATGCATACGCTTGTGGCACTTGGGAAGTCATTTTAAATTACAGTTTTGCTGAAGCTGTATGAGCATCATTCCTGAAAAAGTAACAGAGAAGAAGGATGGTGCTAGAGCTGTGGAAGGCAGGAGACCCAGAAAATTATGTGGAAGCACACTCCTAAATATAGTTGGGATACTCTGTCTTAGCAGATTTATTGAGAAAATTTCTTCTCCTTGAAGTCAAATTACAGAAGAGGAAGGGATTGTGGGGAGCAGGAGGAAAAGAGAGGTGGCTGATGTACTCCAGAATGTTTTACCTCAGAACTTGGGGGTGGATGGAAATTTAAGATCAGAATTTTTGCAGCAGGATTTTATCTCCCCAGGTTTGTGGAGAAGATTTGGGCCTTACAGTTAGTTGTCAGATCGTTAGATGAGGGCTTCCATGTGGTAGTCCCGTCAGAGCCCCCGCCGTGTTTGGGGCCTACAGCGTACTTTGAAAGATGCATGCTTACTGTTATTACATGGAGATAAGCTGCAGTATATTTTTATCTACGAAATGTTTTGTGCATTGAATATAAAGTCTGACAGGCAGAGAAGCAATTTCTGTGGTTGCTGGTTCTTACCCCCTGCTATTAGAGAGAAACAACACCATCCAGAGTTTTACTTGCATGACAATTTCTCTAGTGAATAAAGAGATACAAGAGATTTCAAATGAGTTGACCTTGCTATAAATAAACCTAGCTATACCTGAGAAAAACAGAATTACACTAGTTTTGTCGAGCCGGCTATAAAACTGAAATCCTGAGATGGAAAATACTGCAGTTGCCACAGAATGCTGAAATGTCAGATCATTTCTTTGCAAATCTAACCTCTCAGTAATTGTAAACATAATTTGATGGAAAGTCCATTGGAACAATTTGCTGATCTTTGACATTCTTATTATGTATAATGCTTTGTAAAATATTATCTGAAATGATCTAGTATGGATTTTTTTTTTCAGGATGGCTGCTGTGACCCTGTTTTTTGAGATAAAGAAAAAAAATTATTTCAAGAAAAAATAAATTATTAGAGGAAGACAAGGCCCTTTTTATCAGAGTTTTCCTCTGCCAACATACAGCTCTTTCTGCAGTATAATTTCTCAGGTTTTATGTGAAATCCTGGTCCCTGATTCAAGTGTGTCCGTTACTAGAAGGCAGGAGAAAAGTAATTGGAGAGCCTGTTGAATTTTTGACAGTATGGAGATAACAGTGATGGCAACAATTTAAGACAACACAGAAAGAAAGCTATAGTAGGATCTTAGCATCCATTTGCAGGATGCTGGTTTATTATTAACTCTGTTCATTTTAAGATGCAGGAATCTGGAAAACTTTATGTACTTTTTTTTCTTTTTTTTTCATTTGTGTATTCTTTGTTGTGGTGGCTTATGACTCATTTCCTAGAATTGTAGAATGATATAAGTTGCCAGGGACCTCTGGAGATCATCTGGTCCAAGCCCAGCTTAGAACAGGGCCACCGCACATCAGGTTTCTCAGGGCTTCATTCAGATGAATTTTACATATGTCCGAGGATGGAGAACCCACAGCATCTCTGGGTAACCTGTTCCAGTGTTGGACCATCCTTGTGGTGAAAAAGAATTTCTTAATATCTGGTTTGAATTTTCAATGTTCCAGCTTGTGTCCATTGCCTGTCTGCCTCTAACAAGAGTTGGGCTCGATCATCTCTTCTCCTTCCCATGTAGCAGCTGAAGACAGCAATAATGTTTCCTCCCTTAGCTGTCTTCTTAAGAGTGAAAAAAAAGTAATTCTATCAGCATCTCCTCATTCATTGTGTACTTCAGCCCCCAAATGCCTTGGTGACCCTTACTGTCTATGAGTGCAGGCAGCCGCTAAGTAGTTGAGCCCTGCAGGGGATGAACTTGCTGCTCTCTTTTATTTGTGTATACCATTCACAAGGATTGTCATGCTTAATATATGTGAAATATACTATATTATGGCTTATATTTGTAGAGTCCATGGTAACTTTTGGAACAATACTAGTTTATAGCACCATGAAGATTTAACTGCTTATACCCTATGGCAGTCATGAAAGGCACAAATGTCCCTTGAAATATCTAACATGTTCATCTGCTTGAACGGTTACTGAAGTTATTAAGAGAAATCACTGTACCTGTACACACATTATTTTAAAACAGTAACATCTTATGGCTCTTTTATTCTGATTGCTTTTGTTGCTCAGTTGTGACAAAAATGGCAGGATTACATTGTAATACCATTCACCAAAACCTGGACAGCTAGATGCAGGTTTGCTTGCTTCATGTAATTTTAAAGTTCCAAACTGTATTGTTGGATTTGATTTACATACAGATAAAGGAACTAACCTTTAAATACTACCTTGAGATTTTAGGAAGTTAGTGTAACTAAATATAAAGAAGTTTTAATCATAATTTTTGGAGTTTAATTGTAATGCATAAATTATTAGCAGTGATGAGAAAGTAGACATTACTGGGATGAGAAAGAAAACTGAAGCCAGGAGACTATATCTGTATACTTGTTCATCAAGGTTATTTGTGAACCCAAGGGTTCATGTCAACCTGTTTAACAATGTTTAACAACATCCCTAGTATTTCTCTGTTTGTTTCCATAATCTAGAAGTAGAATCATCCTATTTCTAGCTTGTTCCCATATTTCTGTTTATTTTCATCTTCATCAATTACCTAATGTGAATTACTTTTAGTAATGTAGCTGTGTAAGGCTATCTGGTTCAGTCTCATCTCTTGGAAATAAAGGCATCCGGATTTTAATTTCTTCATTAGGCAAACACTTAATAATAGATGCTCAGTTTCCTGTTATCCAAAGATCAAAAAATATATTCAACAAAAGCTTAGTAAAAATTAAACCCACAAAGGTCGGTTTAAAATGTTTTAAAATACTAGTATATGGAGTATTGATTGTAAGGACAGGTGAAGTACCTGCCTTGTCCCTACTACCACGGTATCTCAAAATCATTCATTGTTCTATGAGTCATTCTGTGAGTCAAGGTCATTCTTTGTTCATGAGTCTCAATTTATTTTAGGGGCACTGAGGCACAGATAAAGAAAACAGTTTGCCAAAGTATATGCCTGGGATTTAAACCTGATTTTCTATGCTTATCCCTGGAAAAACTAAACTTCCTCTCAAGGGGTGCCTCCAGCATAATGTCCTGGAGGGACACCTCACTAACCTCTAGGCCTTACGCATTGCTGTGAGCAGACTAAGTCATCGCCAGGCAGAGCAAGTGTATATTTTTATGATTTTGCTGGACTGCAAGGTCTAAAACACGCTTTCCACCTTAAGAACCAAAATAGATTTTGCAGGAACAGGCCACATGCTGCCTCCTTGGCCCAGGTGACAAGAGCAGAGCTTTGATGAGAGGCTGCTACCAGCAAGGGGGACTCTCTGATTATGCACTGCCCAGCACTGCGGGCTCGCCGCTGCTTTTGGCACCAGACCCAGACATGCTGGTGTCAGAGAGAAGCTGTCACAATGGACTCTGAATTCATGAATCTGACCTGCACAGGAGGTGGAGCAGCTTGCTAAAGCTTTTCAGATAGCAAGGAAGGCTAAAAACACTGCTTCTCACAGCTAGAGGAATCCTAGCTCCTCCTTTAGTTTATCTGTGTCTCCTTTGGTAGCCAGTGTCTTGTAAACTGAAGCTGGGGTCTGTCACTCCAGTTACAACTTGACAAAGCACTTAATCTTCTTTTAAGTCCCATTTGTTGCATACTTACTTGTTTTACTGAATTAAGGACTGTAACACCAGAAATCTTGACATATCCACATTTGGCTTCATATGCTCAGCCTTTCAGAAAGAATCTCTTTTTTTCAGCTGAATGTAATATCTGGTAGTGTCATGTTGGGAATGATATTGTTATAGATGTTAGTAAGATAGTCACAGAATCATAGAATGGTAAGGGTTGGAAGGCACCTCTGGAGATCATCTAGTCCAACTTCCCTGCTAAAGCAGGTTTGCCTAGAGCAGACTGCACAGGAACGTGTCCAGGCGGGTTTTGGATATCTCCAGAGAAGGAGACTCCATAACCTCCCTGAGCAGCCTCTTCCAGTGCTCTGACACCCTCACAGTAAAGAAGTTCTTCCTTATGTACAAGTGGAACTGCCTGCATTCCAGTTTGTGCCCATTGCCCCTTGTCCTGTCGCTGGGCACCACGGGAAGGAGCCCGGCCCCATCCTCTTGACACCCGCCCTTTAGATATTTATAAACATTGGTGAGATCCCCTCTCAGTCTTCTCTTCTCCAGGCTGAACAGACCCAGGTCTCTCAGCCTTTCCTCACAAGAGAGATGCTCCAGTCCCCTCATTGTCTTTGTTGCCCTCCACTGGACTCTCTCCAGTAGTTCCCTGTCTCTCTTG
>VZSC01011587.1:314383-329345 GCA_013398225.1 Steatornis caripensis | reverse complement strand
TCACCAGGGCAGAGTAGAGGGGCAGGATCACCTCCCTCGACCTGCTGGTCACACTCTTCTTAATGCACGCTAGGATGCCATTGACTTTCTGGGCCACAAGGGGACATTGCTGGCTCATGGTGAGTCCAGCAGCACTCCCAGGTCCTTCTCCGCAGAGCTGCTCTCCAGCAGGTCAGCCCCCAACCTGTATTGGCACATGGGGTTGTTCCTCCCCAGGTGCAGGACCCTACACTTGCCTTTGTTGAACTTCATCAAGTTCCTCTCCGCCCAGCTCTCCAGCCTGTCCAGGTCACGCTGAATGGCAGCACAGCCTTCTGGTGAGTCAGCCGCTCCCCCCAGCTTTGTATCGTCAGCAAACTTGCTGAGGGTACGTGCTGTCCCTTCATCCAGGCATTTGATGAATACGTTGAACAGGGCTGGACCCAGCACCGACCCCTGGGGAGCACCGCTAGTCACAGGCCTCTAAGCAGACTCTGCGCCACTGATCACAACCCACTGAGCTCTGCCATTCAGCCAGTTCCCAATCCAGCTCACTGTACACTCATCTAGTCCACTCTTCCGGAGTTTACCAATGAGGATGTTGTGGGAGACAGTGTCAAAAGCCTTGCCGAAGTCAAGGCAGACAATATCCTCTGCTCTCCCCTGATCTACCCAGCCAGTCATGGCATCACAGAAGGTATACTTTAGTCATAACTAAATTATTAATTTTAGTCATAACTAAAATTTTGCTGGCTAACAAAAGCTTCTGCATTGAGCAGAATGTCATAATCATCAGAATCACGTTTTTGGAATGTATTTTTATTTTTAATCAGTTTAAGCACACAGAATATTTCAGAAAGAACCATCGTGCCCCTTACATGGCTATAGTGTAAAGGGAACGGATGTATTAGGAAGAAAGGGAAGAAGGAAAGAGATAAAGCAGTGGCATTTGGAAGAGTCATATTAATTCCAGCTTTGTTTGGAATATTGTTTTTTGCTTTCACATTATCTCTTCATGCTTTCCTAAAGAGAGGACTATGTTTTTAAGAGGAAATGTCATTTTTTAAGAGGAGATGTCATTTAATGAACCACTTCAGTTAAGTAAGAGTGGATGCCAAGTGGTGTAGGCTAATAAAACAACTTAGGGTGAAGGGATTATATGGAAAATCTGATGCACTTAAAACAGAATAAGAACTGAATAGGGAAAGGAAGGTAAAGTTACTTGTTGGAATGAACAAATAGGAAAATAGCAGAATATTATCTAGAGAAAAAAAATGCCAGGAGATGTTTCCTAGGCTCATGAATGCCTCCAAGAACTTTTTTCCAGACTAATGGCTAGAAGGAAATAATTTTTAACCATTACAGTACAAAGATGCTCTCCTTTAAGGAGCCGTAGAGCAACAAGGGCTTTTTTATGCTGGGCTTTACAACAAGAATTTAAAGGGCCGAAGATCTCCTTGCTAGGTAGCACCTTGATTTACACAGTGTCCTGGTAGACTTTTTGGGCAGAATGAATGTTCAACAAGAAGTACAAATGTGATGCGGTAGACAAGAAATATCCACAGTTTGGCTATGGAAGGCAATGTGTTGTTTTTAAAGAATAAATACTGGTATTTTCAATTTCAAATTAATTTTGTTGTTCTGTGAGTTGTAAACCTCAAGGAGCTGTAAATCATAACAAAGAACAGCCCTTCTAACCACAATTAGTTGCTCTGTGAATATCCCACACACATTTTTGCCCAGCCTGTCTTTGTTACCATAAGTTTTTTAAAAGACCTTCAGTAATGTAGTAAATTTTGATTCTCTACATATTGCAACCACCACTGCAAGGAGAGGTGTAAAGTAAATGGAGAAATAGCAACATCATTGTCTAAATTTCTCTTGAAATTTCTATTGTCTCTTTTTTTGAGTAGCTGGTTGGGATTTTTCTTTAATGAAAGACCTTGGATCTCTGAATTTCTATCCAGAGAGAGACCTGCATTTTTTCAGCAGATAGAGTATAAGTTTAAACTGTTGATATATTTTGCACTACTTTTCTGATTTTTAAAGGTCTAGTCAAGAACTGTTCCAGCACACCAGTTACGCTTATTTCCCCAGTGTTAGACTTTTCACAGTTTTCCAGCATCAGGAATAGGCTTAGGCTACTATTAAATTGAGTTTGCCATCTTCAAATAGTGCAAGCAGAATCAGCATTTAGTAAAATAAACATGGCCCCATTATTTCTTAATGCCTTGCTTAACAACTTCAAGATTAGACCACGTCTCCCATACTCCCAGTAGGCAGCACTTAAGCAGTGAGTAATATTTCTGTCTGCCGTAGTCAAGTAATCTCAAATGTAAGTAATTTACAGGATGGCATTAGGGACTGTTACAAGAGACATATTGTAATGTGTCACTGAAAATCAGCCTTCCTCTGCACGTTTGATCAACAGCCAGATGGAGGCTTTTATCACATTTATTTAATCTGAAATATACATAGTAATTACAGTGGACCTCTGATTTTTTCAGTCCTCGTTGCTGTCTCAAGAGAAGGTAGGAAATGAATCTGTCAGTTACAAACTGGTATGGATGTGACCCCCGTAGTAGAATCCGGATGTATTACAGCTAGCGGTGTTGACAATAGAGATCCTGAGTGCTGCTGGAAATGAATGCATGCTGCCAAGTTAAAAAAAAAATAGGCCCATAAACCAAAAACTGTGTAGCTTTTTTTTTTTTAATACAAAAAACCTTTAGGAAAGCAAAGATCAACCTTATTGTTAGCAAGTCCATTATCAATCAATGGCATTAAGAGCAACCAGTCTCTTACTAATAGCTGGATGGTATTTAACTTTAAAGCATCTGGAAACAACAAAGTCTTAATGTTCCCAGAGGAGAATTTGGGGAAGATACCGAATTACATCAAGCATGTCATTATTAAATGGGGGAAATATTGTTGTTTCCATTAGTACAGAGTTGGTATAAAGAATGGATAGCATTCAATTAAACCACAGGCAAAAATTCAAACAAATTGAAGGTAGTTTTATTGCTTGGACAGAAACTTCACTGTTGGATATTGCCAAGAATCTACATAAGATTTTACATGCTAATTAAAACAGTTATACCTCACATATTAACAGGGGTGCTCACCTTCCTATCATTAATTTACTCTTCTGTTGCTCTGTGCGTTACAACAGACTGTCTCTGCTAATGCCTTTCACGGTTTTGTTTGTGAGATGTGCTGGATCAGTCAACAGCCTCTTTTAGATCAGTTACCCTAACTGCAAGTATGCCTTGCTAATCTTCTAGAGATATATGGACAGATAAAATATGCTATTAACTGCCAAAGAGGAAATTCTGTTACAATTACTTATACTGAGTAGTCCCATGTCAGATTAAATTACTATTTAGCATGAATAAGGTTTCAGATTCTGTCTGTGAATGGCTGGTTTACTGGGCTGTTTTGATGTCATTATAGGCTTGTAATTATTCTAATCTGATTTGGTAAGAAAAAATTAGTATGACAAGCGTAAAGAATTCATTTGAACAATAGGTCTTCTTCCACCACAGAGTAAGTCTTAATTAGAGCTGTTCTTCAATTAAATTAAAGCTGCCCTTCTTGGTTTTAAAACTCTCATGAACATATTCAGTACAATGTACCTTGTGCAGCTGTGAATCTGTTCATGCCTCTCTGATCCTTGTGCAACCATACATGTTCTTGGCTAACTTTATGTCTGTGGCTCTACTTTACTGGTGAGAAAGCCTTCTCCTCTCTAGCTTCTGCAAACGGGAACAGCTTTGCCTCTATCTCTGCACTTCACTGAACTTCTCCATTTACTTTATACGATTTCTCAGCTGAAAGCATGTCTTGCACTGCTTACTTGAGGTAGTATTTATTATTTGAACTCTGCAGTGGTACTGATTAGCTCTGAGAAAGAACCTGTGTGGGAGTTTGTATAACCGATAGCATAAAAACAAAATGGCAGAAAAGTCACAGTGGAAACATTTATACTACTTTCTAGTTGGCTTAAGCTATTGAGACTTCCGTAAGGTTAGCAGAGTAACTTCCTTAAGTGCTTTCAGTGATTACTCTCTTAGCAATCTCACCATAGTTCATGATGTGTAGTTGTGGTGGTGATGTGTTGCTCCCTTGTGATGTGTGAAAGACTGCCAGAGAGCAGGGCTCCAGCCCCTGCGATGGTAGGCAGCAATAGATGCCTACGCTCAGAAAACTCAGCTGAGCACACTCTCCACACCCCCTTCCCACACAATGTTGTTAATATTTTCTCTAGCAAATAGAAATTTGTAGGAAGTGACCAAAATCCACAACTATAAGGTACTACAAGGAAGGGAGCAGAAGAGTACATTGGCATTTCCAGTCTCTGTGTTAATTAGGTAATGGTTCATTATTTGTATAGATAATTAACTTCTGATGATGGGAAAAGGAGTTCTGCGTGCACACACACACCTACTCCAGCTGGTAGTTGTCCTTTTTTTGATGAAGAAAACCAAGAAGAGGAGGGGTCCTCCTATATTTCTTGATGGAAAGTCATCAGAGAAAAGTTGACAGTTACAAAATGTATTTTCTCTCACAAAGTAGGAAGTCATGCATCTTGATTTTCTAGGGAGGGATGGGTTCTTCCTCATTATTTTTTTTTAATCTACTAGGCTGAAGTTGCCAACCTTCAATCTGCTTTTGTTTTCTGCAGTGAAAACACTGAGCATTCTGAAATTTCACAAGAAGATGAAAATGAAAATGCTGGAAGCAGAGTTAAGGCTTCACCTGCCTGTTGCTGCAGCCCCCAGTCAACTCATTCGGGGAGAGAAACCTAACAGGGAAATTCTACAGTCATCTATGCCCGTTGCCTCTTTCTCTACAGCCTCCTATTTCAATAACCAGAAGTTATAGCTGGACAGGCTGCAAGTATTTCTTCAAACTCTGAATTGACTTAACTATCCTCTACAGAAAATAGGATGAAGGCAAAAATTTGCAGATTTTAGTTCTTTTTACCTAAGACAAAGTCCGACACAATTAATGAGTTTATTGATGAACAAAAATATAATGTTGTCAATAAGAAAACTCTTTTATGTGCTTTAATTAGAGGAACTGTTTCCTTCAGGAAACTGGAGCTTTTAAAGCAGCATTAAGAAAAAAAAGAAAAGAAAAAAAAACTTTTAAAAAAAAAACATGTCAGTGGTACAAGGCACAAAATCTGGCACAAGGCACAAAATCTGGAACAAGGCTCTACGGTCCCTGGAAAATAGTGTTAAACTTTCCGTCTTAACATTGTAGGTATACAGCTTTCTTATTAGCATTGCAAAAAATACATTTACAAAATAAATAGGTATGGGTAATATTTTTATTTACCTTTGACAAGGGCCACCTACTTACACGTACACATCAGAAGAGGTTTGTGTTTTTCTCTCCACTGAAAGAAGTCTTAGATTCATGACAACAACATGAACTCCTCATAGGAGCTGTAGGTTCCGCTGCTGAAACATAAGTGTAAGACTTTTATCCTCTGGTATGTGGGCTCTTCTTAATAGGAGTGTATATATAATTCAGTACTGTGAAAAAAACACTTAGAGGCAAAATGTGCCAAATGTGGTACTGCAGTAACATGGGAAGAAAAGGCTATCAATTCCTTTGAAGGTTTACACATAAACTTTTTTCTGCCTGTCTTCTCTATGGTTGATGATCTCCTACTATTAAAATAGCAGTTTACATATGCTGTATATTAGCACATTGTTTTGTACTTCTTTGCTTTAGGCACAGAAGGAAAACGAAGCTTGTCACACATTTTAAGTTCAGAATTGGTTAAGAACAAAACACGTTTTCAACGAGTTTCACAACCAGCCCCTTTGGGCAGCCACTCTTTGCAATTTAAATGAAGGTGCAGAAACTTTCTCTTCCCCCTTAACAGTACTTTCACAAGTTTCACGTACAGCCATGTACAGTTAGTGGTATATTACAAAATGAGATTAAAAGTACTTGTTAAGGCACTCCAGGCCAGGCAACGGAAATTGAACTCTGGGGTGCCCAAATTAAGCTGCTAAAATGGGTACGTTCTACTTACCTGCATTTATCACAGACAGCACTACTGCCACTTTTCCTAAAGCAAATACCTTGTCAGCTATCACTTCAGTCCTATCTCCTATCCATATTGTGAGTAAATTCCTATTTTAGTCTTTTTTTCCTACTGATGTTAGAAAATTCACTGGGACTTTTTTTTTTTTAATTTTTATTTTTTTTTCCAAAGCTTACATTTTTGGAACAGTTAAAAATTATATGGACTCTATGGTTCAATCCGGCGAATGATATTAGCCTAAATACATTTTAAACCCCAAGTTTGTTCATAAGCTGCAGAAAGAAATCTCTGGTTTCAATGAGATTGTGCCTCATGGTTGACTGCCTTTTTAAGCAAATTATAAAAATACTGCAGTGTGAGCTGACCTGTTGTGAGACAAGAGGGAAGAGAAGCAGAAAGAGTGGGTATGGGGGAAAGAATAAAAATGTGAGGTGGGAAGGGCTCAGATGTAGCAATGCCACCTGACCATGTGTAAAGCTTCAAACAGGACCTGTGCCGTATTGGACTCCAAAGTACTTGCAATGGAGAGAAACTGTAATGAACAATTGATTCTTGGGCACAGATTTTGACTGAAGGTTTTGTCTCTCAGGGTTTTTCTAAAGGCATCCTTCCTGCAGGTTCTCTGATATCTAATAAGGTCTGAGATCCTGCAGCAACCTGTCCTCTCACATTAGTTATAGGAAAACAATAATCTTGAGGTCTTTACTGTCTATTAAAACCCTTTGTAATGAATCCATGGTTCTTAAGTAATTTGGACAGAGTGAAAGAGCGTGGTCACAAAAGCTATCTCTTCTTAGGAAATTAAGCTGAAATGCAGAGAAATTTCAACGGGTAATATTTTCAATTTAACTTACATTCACCGGTGGACTTCACAAAACCCCAAACTACTTGCTTCCCGTAGTTTTTGCAGTTTGCTCTCCTCTGGCTAAGTCATGTAAAAGGAGTGCAGGTTTAGATGTCCCATGAGTTGTGGTTCCTTTTTAGGTTTTCTTCAGAAACATTCACTGGCTCCCACCACTCATTTTCACCCTGCCCTCATCTGCAACAATTCAACAGCCCTTCAAATACGACAGATCAATTTATTTAATTTTCGTCCTTTTTGGGTTTCCCCACCCTGAAGTGCACATTGCTTTACTGATGTGATTTTGAGCCAGGGCCTTCAAACAATTGCTTTTGCAAAAGTGTGAAGTAACAGCAAGTTGTACTGGGAATGATAACAAGTCCCTGAATGTGGGGAAAGACGCAGGAGTCACTTGAAGAGATTTTTCTGCCACATAAATTGTAACATGGAGCCATGCCCCAGGATCCCTTGCTGGAGCGATTCTACTTTGCCTCAGCAATTGATTATCCATGAAATCAGTAAAAGTGACTGAAGGCTGCTGGTTTCAGTACTTGCTTGAGAAATGGGACATCCTTATTCTTTTCCCAGCTTTAAGGAAAAGTAATTTATGAATAATACATCTGCTTAATACATCTTCATATAGTGAAAGCTGTTTAAGCTCCACAGCAAATCAGGACGTTTATTTCCAATTTTTCTTTTAGTAGAAATGGTCAGAACAGATTATTATTTTGGATGCAACAAGCCCGGATACATCTCATGCTCAGAGTGATTTTTTAAAACTTCAGCACCTGAGCCAAAAATACACATTAATAAGGATCTGCAGAAAAGGGGGCCACTTGGGCGTATTTTCCTCAGAATATGCCATTTCAGCATTCATAAAGGTGTTTGTTCTCCTTTTGCTCAGGAAAGGGTTATCTGACCCTTTTCTGCAGCCTGCTCAGTCAAGTCAACTATGCATAAATCAGGAAACTTATGCAGGAGGAAAATGAAATTAGATGAATAATTAACATTTACTTTATGCAAAAGCATGAAAAACTGCTCCAAAATTTCTCTGCCTAACTAATGTATGAATTCATATTAAACTATTCTACACTGAAACTTTGTCAACAGGTCATAAAAAGCACATATCTACTTATTTAATAGGTCTAAAATTTATCTGATGTGTTTCGATTTCTTAATGAATGATACGTTATTTTCCTCTTAGTCATTTTAAGTGTGTTATTTCTGTGGGTTTGTGAACAAACAGTAACAGGCAAATCCCAGAAGTTGAAAATTGATGTAACTTCACAGCATCAGCAATCAGTATTTTGAAGAGTTGTCCTAAGTTTAGGACAAAAACAAACAAAAGAGAATTATGAGCTTTTGTGTCATTATCTTGCTACAAGATTTCCTTCGTCTCATCAAAGGATGAAATAGAGAAAGAACTAATCTTTGAAGAAGATCTAGTCTGATTACAAAATTTTAAGTTCACTGTTTCAGGCGATGACTACTGTAGCTGCCTGTGCTTATGCAGTAAAAAACAGTCTATATTTAAACAGGAACAGAGTAATCTACTTTTTTAAATGGACACAGCTGGATTATAAGTATTTATTGCACAGTTGCATACTTAAGATTTCATTTGCTGGAGTTATGTGTGTGGCAGGGTAGGATTTACCTGGTAAAGCCCACAAAGCTTGTAACAGGAATCTAAAACTAATCCGAATACTGTTCTGTTTTTTGGAAAGCAAACTGTGGAGTGGTCAGAGCACAAAAACAAACTTAGCACTTTCAGGAACTTTAATGGGAGTTGCTAATACAAATGCCCAGAACACTTGGATAATGATACATGTTCGCTGTATAAATAGCTAAAATACAAATTGACATAGTTTCCAGACCCCTGTATTTCTGTCTTTCAGATACTGTTCAGGCACATTTTGACATAATCATTATTTATACGATGATAGATAGCCCCAGATCTATAATTCACTCATGGGGCTTAGGTCCTTTCATGAAAGGCAAAGGTATAGTGCATTACTCTGTATGCATAATGTAGAGCATATTTATATTTAATGCTAACATTATTTTTCTATGAGGGGAACATTTCTGTGAGGTGCAGTTCCTGTTCAGAATATTGTTTATGCTGCACAGATTTTCGTTTTGAGATGAAAGAATGCTTGTTCCTAAGAAAACGTTGACTGCTTTTGAGGATCTCTCTTTATTTCCTTTGCTTCCATCTCTTCCTTCCTCTCCTTCTTTTCCTTTTTTCTTTTTAACAAATGAACTGTTCGGCAGCAATGTGATGGTAATAAGTCATGTACAAATTTTTTTGTGGACAAACTTGTCTAGCAATACTTATCAGTATCATCTGTCTTTGATACCAAGGGTAAGAGATTATAGCAGGAATGTAATACTACTTATGCATTCTAAGGAATACCTAAATTAATTTTAAAATTAAAAATTTCAACCTAAAGCAGTAGTAGGATCTCATTAATGCACACTAATAGGTGGGAACCTTATGTTTATACTGGTTTTAGGTCACTGCATACAGTCACGTCCGGTGTGTCAGAGGAGGATTGGGCAGCTATATATAGGAAGTCACCCGAGGATAAAAACAGAGGCATATTCATCTCAGTGTATTGTCAGGATTTTTATCTGTAATGTTTAGTAAAGCTCACAGAGGAGATACGTTGTGAATCTGGGTACTGAGCTAAGGCTGTCCACTGCAATCAGCTTTTCAAAAAATGCCTCTACATAAAGTGCTGTGCTGACCCTTCTCTGGATTATACTCTGCATCAGAAAGTATATTGTCCCTTAAAATATCTCCTTTCATTCTTTAATTTTACTGCTGGTATGCTAGCAGGAGTTAGCTTTTAGTGGGAAAACGTGTTCATGCTGGTCCTGGCCCAGTGTTGGGGAAGAGCATCTCCTGCATGTCACACACAGCACTTAAGAACGTCGCTGCTCCTTAGGGCCCAGATGGGTGCTGCCTTTTTGCTGCAGGGAGGAGGTTTACCGCAAGGTTGCTACAGGCACCACAGAAGGAGGAATTTGCTAGATGGCTCAAGCAGGCTGACAATCCTACAGCAAGCTGTCACCTTCCATTTTCTCAAGCAAGCAGTCACCTCCTCCTTACTCCCCTCTGCAAGGCGTGGGAAAGGATGGCTGCGCTCTCCAAGCTCTTGCTTTGGGGAGGCCGGACTTCAGCCATCTTGCTTTTCCCTACGAGGCTGCTGGCACGCAGAGCTCGGGGTCATTTATAATCATGGAAATAGAACCGTTATGCCCTTGGACTGATTCTGTGTACTCAGCGTAGTGCCGCCAACAGTAACACCATGCCAGGAGGTTCGTGGAGATGGAGGAGGGGGCAGACACAGACGACTTTAGAAGATATTCCTAGGTTTTTGAGGACAATACCTACTATTTGCAATCTTGTCCACAGAAGTGCTGTGGCCAACTTCCCCAAAGTCCTCTTAGCAGCCCGGAGAGAAAGATGTGGGAGCTCAGAAAGCCAGCAGTAAATGACAAAGCCATCCCTGACGGATCACTGACTCTTAAGAGCAGAACCGTGTCTGTGACAGTGGCCGTACCACTCTGTGCTCCAGCAAACATCCAAGTGTAGTTTGAGTCTGCCTGACAGTGTACACAAGGAGGGGAAAACATGATTCTTTTATTTCATCTATGTAAGGTTATATTTATGTACGCTTGCGCAGATATATCTCTACGTCTTACTGTTACACAATGATCCTGGTCAGCCGAATGTAATGATATTATCATGGAATCACACCTCCTTGACATTATCAGAGGCCCTTCTATCATCTTTACAGACTTGCCCTCTTTTCCATGCAAATATTTTTCATGCCTTTCTCTTTACAAAGCAAAGAAGTTGTTTGCAAACTATTTGTGGAATACAAACAGCTCCTAGAAGGGAGGGGAATGCCCTTGAAGCAGTGAGAGTAGACTGATTGCAACATACAGTACATGCGTCTTGAGAGAATTACTCTTACTTCATAGCAAAGGCGTTTTCATTAAAATAGAAATCTTACCATGATCCTTAGATTGAATTCTTACCTTCTTTCGCATATTTCAGGTGAGTCAACAGTCACAGGCTGCTGATTCATTGTTCAAAAGCTTCAAAGAATTACTCACCCCTAAGCAGTGCCATTTCCCATGATTGTCTCTTTGCAACTTTTGTTAAGCACCAGGCAACAGAACAGGCAAATAACCAGCACGGAAAGCTTGAGTCTGGCAGTATTCCTAGCGCTCTGCTCAGAGTCAGTAAAAAGAACCTGCTAATACATTGTTATATCTATTACAGCTGGCTCATGTTGAGCATTAATCCAGTATTCATATAAAATTCACAAACTGATGCTTGAGACTGAATTATGATCTTTCAGGTTGCCCGATACCTTTATCTGACTAAATTCATGCAGACTCAGCCATGTGCAGAGGAACTTGGCATGGCTGCACTTTATCTGCCTTTTTATTTCTGGTGCAATAGGATAGGAATGAGAGGAAGACAATATGTAAGGGATCCCCACTGAGAATCAGTTCTATAAATTATGTATTATGCAGACACCATTCTGCTGATGCTATCTGATCCCCAATTTTCAGTTCCTTGTTTTTGCTTCTATAAATAGCTATGGCCAGGTTTTCAGTTGTAAAATGACGAGGACAAAACCAGAAACCTTTCCCATTTAATAACCTCTGCCAAATAAGAATAAGGTAATATTTTTCATAACTGTGATGTCCTTAGGGCTTTAACAATCTGGGAATACAAGCAGCACTATGTTGTTGATAAGATACTGGTAGTAATAGTGGGAATAACTATGCTGAATATTAAAGAGGGAAATGCCCTATTTTCAGGATGACTGGTATAAAACTTGGTATTGTGAATTATCTTGTCAATTTTTGTCTGCGTAGGACTACTTTTGCTTTTTGTTTCTCCCTCTAGATCCAAATGCTTTGGCTGGACAGACCGGACCTGACCACGCTCTTATAGGAGGAATAGTGGCTGTAGTTGTTTTTGTAACGCTATGTTCTATAATTCTCCTTGGTCGATACCTGGCAAGGCATAAAGGTAAGACAGATATAGTGGAAGTTCTGTCACTTTTGGAAGCAAGGCATGATTTCACCTGGGAGCGCTGTTCCCTTTTGCCTTCCCCCATCTGCTAAATGATTTGGACAAGAAAGCTCAGTTCACAGTTCAGTCATGAGAAAAGTCCCTGAATTTTACTCAGTTTTCCCGTGGACTGGCTAAGGCAAAGGACATCTAGTTACATGCCCAAGGTCATATCGAAAGTCAGTGATTTAGAGAGACTGAGAGATAAGATTGCCCCTTGGTTTTAGCCCTTGGCTCTAGACACTTGATTACATGATCTCATAGTTTTCACTGGTGTATCAACTCAGCAGAATATATATACATTGAGTGAACAAGATTTTTCATTTTAGTAAATTGTGCTAATACTTTGAGTATGTATTTGAAAGGTAATATTAGAAGCTGGTGGTGAGTTTTCAGATGAGTGACTCTTTTACCAGTGATCCCACGGAATAAAGGTTTCATTCCTGGGCCAAGCTTTACTGTATTCAGAGATTTCACCTCAAGAATTCTACTCCATTTTCAATACCCGTCTGCCCCCGGGCCATTAGAAATAACAGAGATGGAGTGGCATTGACTTCTGACAAGCTTCTCCATGATTCTATTTTGACCTAGTTAATTCCAAAATCATTTCTTGAGATTTGACCTCTGAATGACTTGTAGACCAATTGTTAAGACTTGGTTGGTACCCTATCCCCACAAAAAAAAAAAAAAAAAGTGAAGAGACTATTAGTGTTGGTATTAAGTAATTAAATCTTATTTTAAATAGGATAATCATATGGCTAGCAGACATAAGCTGATAAAAACATCTTTTTAATTTGATTGGAGTGTGCGAGGGAACACCAAGACTTTTTTTTCTAATGAGGCAGTGAAAGTTGCGCCTCTTTTGTTTTACTTTCCTAAATGAATACGTATACATCTAACGCCAACATTAATAATGCTTTTCACAAAGGCAAAATTGACTATTTACACAATTCTTTTTATTTGTATTCTGAGCATAAAAATATCTGTGATAATATAATGTGAGTGGATTCAGTTAATAAAACTACCTCAATTTTGTAATTCTTGGAAATGACTATGATAGAATTCTATAAAATTGAAGTATAGATATGATCATGAAAAACTAGCAATACAAAAATAATCAGTGGCCATTTTTTAAGAAACTAAGCATTTATGAATATCTGAGTTTGTTTTTTATGGGTAGCTGTTCCATGAAATAACCATGATTTTATCACTTACTCTATAATTGCAAAATATATTGCATATTACTGCAGTTAGATATAAAGTGGATTTTTATTAAAATATTTCCTTAATTTATTGTGGATATACATGAGTTTGTGTATGTGCATTATCAGTATTAATACTATAAATATTTCTTAGACAAGTTGGAAAGCCGAGCATACCTGTATGATGTATACTAAAATTTTGTAAAAATATTTATCCATTCATGAAGCAATTGGAGCATTGTTAGAGATGAACGTCCTATAATACAGCACAAAGCTAAAACCCCCTTAATCTTTCTTGTTTTTTTCTTTTTCCTTTTATGTTGCACTGATTCCTATAGGAACATATTTAACAAATGAAGCAAAAGGAGCTGAAGATGCACCTGATGCCGACACAGCCATTATCAATGCAGAAGGCAGCCAAGTCAATGCAGAGGAGAAAAAGGAGTATTTCATTTAGATGCAGAGCTAGAATCTTGGAGTTTTACTTATCAGGCTGACTGCTGGAGAAAACTGGCTATCATTTCTCGGAATTCATTTCTGCCATCATCTGCTATCTTTATTAACTCATATACCTGCTATAAGTAGCCAGTTTATGCCAACAATCAGCTGTTGATGTCATCATTCTATAATTACAGTATCATGCATAAAGCAGGACATTTCTTATTGCCTAAAATTCATATCCACTGCTCTCTTAACATACAGTGCTTGAATATACAGCCTTAACAATGTTAATCACCATCTTAATCCAAGTTTCCTACATTTTTAAATGTTATGCAGCTTTCTTCTTTTTCAGTTTTCTTTTATCATGTCCCTACTAGTATGTCATAGAACAGTGTTCATAACAAATACTGTTAGGTAAGGACCTAATTTACTTACATATAATGTTAAGTCTAAGATTAGAGGTTTACAAAGAATGTTTTATACATGTCTATCTATAATTAAAAGATCAACTAGTTTTTGAAGCATATGCCCTAGGAAACACAAACCCAAATCTTTTTAGTATAGTTTCTCATATGTTTGGATTTGGTGGACAAAAACCTATCAGTCCACTTAATTTTTTGTTTTGTTTTGCTTTGTTTTGTTATGTTTTAAATGGTACCTTGACAACAGTGCCCTGTTTCAGTGGTAAAAACTTGTTGAATAGCTATACAGATTCTGCAAAGTTAGATGATAGTGCTTCATTTGAAACAAATTTGTGCTGCCCTCTTACTGCTTTTGGGGATTGCAAAGATTAGAGAACTTTCTGAGTAATTTCTGGTTTTATAATTTATTTGCTTCACATGAACTCACCTGCCTATTCAAATTTGAAGTGTTCATGGGGCACAACTGCAAGGCATTTTAGTATCTGTATATAGTGCATATAATAAATTCAAGTAAACATTATTTGATACATATTTAACTTTTTTGGCAGTAGCTAAGTCAGTCACAAGTAAGCATTTTCTAATGTCCATTATATCCCTTTAGATATGCCTCAAATCAATATTCTGAGTAGCTAACATGTATTAGTATTTTTTTTGTCTGTATGTCCTAGCACTGTTCAGCAGCAAACTTTTCTAGTTCTTGTTAATTTTTTCTTTGTTATACAATGGAAGCACAATGTTATATGGAAAGGTAGTTTTAAGCTAACAACCAGTGCACAGCCTCAGGTTTTAAATTACAACCACATTTGATTACTATCCTTAAAAAATACTATTGAGTTGCTAAAATTCTCAATTTTTAATTTGGCAGTTCCAGAGCTGCTTCTCTATGTTGGTTTGCCAAAAAAAAAAAAAAAAAAA
>VZSC01011587.1:202550-314204 GCA_013398225.1 Steatornis caripensis | reverse complement strand
AAAAAAAAAAAAAAAAAAAAGAAAAAAAAGAAAAAAATAGAAGTGTTAAAACAAAAGATATATGTTTTGTGTATACAGTAAATGGACTAATTCTTTATATTAAATTCCTGTCTATGCATTTTGTGAGGTACAAACTTATGTCACCGTGAATGATAGAGAATTCCTGCCATGCTTTTAGCTCCACAGTGAAAGTCTCTGTTTGGATTATTTCTGAAATTTTTTGTGTAATTGACCGCTGAAAAAAATCACATGCTCTTAAATATGACAACAAAACACTGTAAGCCCATCGGCTTATTTCCTCTTCCAATGAAATAAAAAGGTTGCTATAACAGCTCTTGGAAATGATTCTACACTGGAGAATGCAAGTTAGTCTAGCCGGAGCTTGTCTTGCTCCTAAGTTTTGCACCTTTAACAAAAGAGTATTTCTCTCTCTGGTTGCTGTACGCGTGAAGCCTAAAAGCAAGATGGTCTGCTGTAAAGGACTTTCTCCTGGGAGTTTATTTTTGTGGGGGGAAGGGAGAGTTTGGAATATGACATCGTTTAGTATGGTAAAATGGAAGATAAAGGTGCTGTGTCAGATTATTTATCAGAAGAGTATAAACCTTTTAAGGACAATATTAAGAGTATTTTAATTGTTTTTGTTGAAACATTTATCTTGTTGATTTCTAAGAAAAAAGGGTGACGTCAATCAAAGCAGCACTTTTTTTCAAAATATACAGACATAAATAATATGATGTGGTTGAGTGTTAACATAATAAATCATATACAGTATGACATTTTAAAGAAATAAGTCTGCATTGATGTGATTGCATGCTTGGTTTTACAGTTCACTCCATACCCATCTGTGGAAAAATGCAATAATATGTTAATATAATATGGTAGTTTGAGAGAACCAGGTAGGTGCTACTAGACACATTGAAAACTAGTATAGGTTTACAAGATATTCATGTCTTTCAAAACATACACATGTAAAAGGCTGGCAAAGGAAGTCTTTCAGTTTAATACCAAAAATATGGGTTCTTGTCACAGCAGTAAGTTACATTACCTACAGTACAGGATCACATACGGCAAGGTTTTATTTCAGGACCTGGGGCCCGGTGCAACTAAGCATCTCAGCACGTGTTCAGCTTCAGGCGTGGGAGAAGTTCCATCGGACTGTAAGGCACTATTCATATGCTTAAAAGTGCGTGCTTCCCTGGACAAGGGCCTTATTTGCTCAAGTGGAATTCCCCACCAGCATGGTGTTTACGCCTTTTTTAATTCTTCCTAACTCCAGCTTGCTTGAATAGTAGGGTTGTTACTTGAACCATTGACCAACCAGGGTCAGGTAGGACCTTCAAAAACAGGATTGCCCTTGGGGTAACCATTTCAAACCAATTTCTCCAGTGGCATAGAAACAGCATTTAAACTTTGCAAAAAGACATATAAATTGTACTGTTCTAAATTAGGTTATTTTGTTGGTTTTCAGTTGAAACTTCTCACATGTGCTTGTTTTCAACAAAGTTGATCTTCCATTATCTTGCACCTGGTGATGTGCCGTGCATCTGTGTGAAAAAGCAGGTGTGAAAAAACCCACACCAAGCACTCTACCTGGATAACACTTTGCAGGCCTGTCTGGTCTTTTCAGGTTTAAATTACTACACTAGGTGTAAAGAGGGTTGCCTCTGTTTTTTCCTTAAGCAGTACCATGGCTCGACACTAATGACGTTCAGTAGGCTAAAAGCCAGTCTTCTGTTCACTTTGGCCAAGATCCGCTTCTGAAATACCACTTTGATTATGGTGTGAGATATCCAGCGAGTGTGTAAAATGGAGGCTCTGAATGGGAACCGCCCTCGCTAAGTATGTGTGACGTCCTCTCCCACATGCACTTGCAGAGTAGTTTTCTCAAGACCAGGTAGCTAGTTTCTGCCAGTGTACTGTTTACAGTATTGGTTGCTGATTATTTTAAAACTTTTTGATGTAGATCTTTTTTTTTTTTTTAACACTTCAAGAACACTGTCATGATCTGAACAAGAAAGAGGTGCGTCAGAAGACAAGCGGTGCATCCTCCCCCTCTTTTAGTGTCATCTGACAAACCAGGAAACAGTTTGAGGAACCTGATGTTTAACTTGAGGCTCGGAATTTAAGCTAGAACACCTTAAAAAGGTTTCCACATTACTTAAGGATGGTTCGTCTTGCACTGAGACTCCCTCTGTAAAGGAATACATGAAGAAAATAAACTTTTCTAAATAAGACATGAAAGTTAACATCTTGTGTATTGTCATTACAGTATAAGATATATATATATAACTATTTCAATGAAAAGAAAGGACAGAATCATCTGTAATTATGTAATTCATGATTGTAACAGCACTGAAGTTACCATGTACGCACATGTACAGTAGCTATTTCAACAGTTACAGTGTAGTTACATGTAATTCCCTGTAACATCGCAGTTATAGTGTAATTTAGTGCCACTTACTGTAAAGTGTTACCAAAAGGAAAATGGAGTTCTTACCTTTACAATTCCATTCAAATTAAAGGTAAGTTTATTAAACTAGCAACTTAATCTGATACTGCATTTCTTAATTAAGGAGGTGATTTAAAACTTCATGTTCACACTGCAGCTTTCCCCACCGCTTATCCAGACTCCTCCAAGTGTCTGATCTCTACCCTCCTAGGAACTGGTAATCTGTGATGAACATACCAAAAATCCAGCTACTTCAACTTTAATTGAATAAGCTGTCTAATAGAGCAAAACAAAAAACAACAATAATGTGAGTAATGCTTTTTATTAAGTGGCACAAAGTACACACTAAAAACTATGCAAAAATATAGGTAAATACAGTGTACTTACATGTAAGTATCTTGTACTTGCTGTGTATGGATATTGGAAAACCATGTAATTATAATATGCATTTTGGTTATTTCGAGCAGAGGGATGACCCCTAACAGTCACAAGGCAAAACTGGAAGATACATATACAAGCAGTGGATATCCTAATGCAATATGTGTAATTCCTCTACTTGCAATGAAAACTAATTTATAGAACTGCTTATACCCCTCCTCATTCTCACCAGCTTTGCTTTCCATTTATTTGAGGCCCATTAAATATCACTGAAACACCTTTAGGCAAAGTAAGACACTGACTCCACTAGTGGCTTTGCTGCCAGTACTCTGTATGTCTGGCAACACTGTTCTGCAAGTTTCCTCTTTTTTTCTGTCCTCAAGGGAGCCTAGTATGTTAAGATGCTGAAATATGCTGCCATATGCCCTTGTATTTTTAGCATGAGCAACAGAGAAAGAGAGAGAGCGCTGAATTCTTCTGACCCCTATTTTGATGAATCACCTCACCTGGAATTTCCACTACTTGCTCAGTAACGCCAGGTAATCTTAAATTGTAAGTACAAAATGCTTCCGTCGAAGTACGGAGGATGCCTTTAATGATAAATCTAACATTTTGTAAACATGAAGTTTCGTATTACTGATCTTTTTACTTCTCACCACTTTTCCATCATACCCTTCCAGAAGGAATGCACCAAAAGACAGATAACATAGAATAGCAAAAGAAGACTATTGTAAGCCTTCTTATGGTTGCCATTGCTAAAACCCTCCTTTGTGTGCTGTGTAACAGGCAAATAGATGTATTTAGCAATTGCCATTAACATCATTCCACACTATACTATTCCTAGAATATCACATCTACCTCTTAGTCTAAATACTAGCTATGAGATATTTGTATACGTTTTAAAACACAACTGAATCCTTGGTGTAGTCTTGAAATGAGATCACTGTATTTTCTTTTTTTTTTGTTAAAAATAGAAAAAATATATTGCCTGGGTTCATAATTCTTGCCCTGATCTTTACTAATGTTGGGATAGTTTGAGCTTTTAACAGGGCATAAGGACACAGCCTCAGCTGGTATAAATCAGCTTCACTCTTATTGCCTTAAATGTGGGCCAATTTACGCTGGCTGGGGATTCATCTCAAACAGCTTAAAAACAAACTGCTATAACACATCAATATTTAGTCAGCACTAAATAGTGATGTGCAATGCAACAACTGCAACATGGTTCTTTCCAGTAAGGCATGCGGGTTTGAAGAGAAATTTTTAAAAGCACATGCAAGCTTTTGAATTAAATATGCAATACCAATACTGTTGAGATATTGTGACATGTCTCTTATTTAAACATAGTATTGCCAGGGCATGTTTACATTGAAAACACTCAATGCATGGGGGACAGGGAAGGACTATTGCAAACAGTAAGAGAAAATTAAATGGATAGAGCAGCCTTTGATGTCAACAGAGCAGAGCAGAAACTCTTCTCGAGAGTAGGACTTCCTACATGTTTTTTCATAGTGGACCTAGTACCTCTAAAGCAAATGGGAATTGTCTGCTTGGCATTAACAGAAGCTAGCACAGTTCCTTCTTGCTGTCGGTGAATCTAACCCAGCACTCTGCACTTGTTTTAACTCAGGAGGAAATAAGGGTACAAACATGGTTTAACAGCACACTTCCGTATCACTCCACGTTCTCGGGGTGCTCCAAGCTTTGTGAGCTTTCAGCAGCCCTTAAAGGAATTCTTCCAGCATCTAGGAATCATCTGTTGCCAAACTATGTTCATTTTCTTCAGCAATTTTTAATGTACTCATAACCAGATGGGAAGCAGTGTGGAGCCAATATGATGACTCCACAGTATAAGGGGCTTCCAGAGCCTCTCAGTAGATGGCAAAAAAACCCCCACAAACCTTCATGGCTTCTGTGTTTACTATAGATGTGCACTCCGTGTTCTGTGTTTTAAGTCGTTAATTCTCTGCTGGGCTAAAAGCAGCAGTCCAATTGGAAAGGAGGTAGGACAAAAACGTCTGTCCTCTAAAAGGAGCAGTCTGTGTTACTATTAAAGAAAAGTTCAAGGGTTTTTATTTCTTTTTTCTTTTCTTTTTTTTTTCTTAAGAGTTCACGTGCAAAGCCAAGTCTGTCGAGGTCAGCACTTTAGCACTTTCTGTGTGTTCAGGGTCAAGGCAGCAGTGTTTCATGTGTGAGCTCTGATCTCACATTTCAGCACAAACTCCAGACAGCCTTACCCTGCCCTGATGCATAGTGCTGGAAATCACTGATGCTATTTTCTTCTAAACATACTCATTTTCAAAGTCATATTCTACAACGAAATCATTGAAGGGTTTTCATAATAGGTTAAAAAGGAGAGGTTTTAAAGTAATAACTTGTGAAGGAAATAATAATGATGATCATCAACTGTTTATGTTGATTATGAAGTGGAGGAAAATCTTTGAGTGCTGGACTGAATTCTTTATTGCTTCCTCTTTCTCTCCTTTCTATGCATATTGATTAATGTTAGTAAATATGCAGTTGCACATGTTGTCCTTTTCAGTGAAAGCAGATTTGCTCATACTTCTATATAGCTTCCATAGAAATATGCAAATATGACCTACAATCATCTGCTTCCGCCTAGACAGTTAGCCAAGAGAGTGAACTCATGGATTACTGGATTCGTATACGTCCTGCTTCCATAAAAGCTGAGTACAATATGCCTATGTATTTCAAAAGAACAAGACTCAAGTCCTTAATGCACGTTTGAGTTGCTATTTAGCTCTTTTCTGACAGAATTATACAGCATTCCTTGTGCATCCTTTACTTTTAGCCTAGATATTTTATAATTACAAAAACCCTTCAGTTCAGCAGGGAGTTTCCAAGAATAAATAATACGGCATAATTTGTGAAAGAACTGTAACAACTTCATCTATTCATAGTCAGTGTAAGTGTATTCTCCTAGGAACTCCAGTGTACTCTGCTCTTACACTGGCAATTTAAGGCCTTGGGAAGGATATATTTGAATGGTTCAGAAATACAGCCACTAACCTGTAAACAAAATCCAAGGGAATTAAACATATTGCACTGATGATGAAACGCATTTACTTCACTTAATCTCCCCACTGATAACTTTAAGCAGACAAAATGCATATTGTAATGTTAGGTACATGACACTTGCATGTTGCTATGCCTATATACTTACAAAGTATTCAATGTGTACTTAGTGGCGCTTAAAAAATGTCATGTACAATTCTTCTAAACATTCTTACAGGGTTCCCATTTGCACTTCATCTTTCAGAAAAGTCTTGTCAGAAAAATGTCTGATGAATATTATTGAAAAAAATAAAATTTCAATTTTAGTTATCCGTTGGACATTTCTGAATTGTCTATTCATTTAATACATTTCCTGGTGCTTGCCAGTCTGGCAGTGGAGTTGATTTAGACCAGTGGCTGTACGCACAGACTGTTCACTGAGCAGACTTTGCTGTTTCTGGTAGAATTGTTATAATCATATACTTCTTTAAATATTAGTTCTGAGAATGTAAACAGTTATTGAAGAAAATAACTTGTGAGACACTGGTATTTTATAGATAATTGCAAATTCTATTATTTTATTTGAAGTTTATATTCTATTTATGGTGTATTGCTTTATAGTTTCTCCTGACTGACAAAGTAATAACTTTTGGATCCTGTCCGCACTGTAGGAGAAATTCATCTGTATGGAGAGGTCAAGTGCTGAAAAAGCATTTAGGCCTGTGGGACTTAAATGGTAGCTTAGCCTTCTTGAAGGAGCTAGAGAATTCATGCAAGGTTTTCTATACCGCTTATCCTGCTTGAGTTGATGTTATAAAGGGCAAGAAGGCCACTGGTCTCAAAGGGAGAGAGACAAATGTCACAGGGAAGAGGAAATTCTGAGAGGGCTCATGTTAACAAAAAAGAAACAAGTGCCAGATGCAGAGAGAGACACTAACATTGTTTGGTACCTCTGTGCAGAGGGTATCCAAGCGCTGCTGCGCATCTCTGGTGGCAGAGCTTTCCTATGACCTAAACTAAGCACGCAATCAACAAATGTACAGCCCTGTTGCACTCAGCAAATTTGTTCCTGTCTTTATTACTTCTTTACACTAAACCAAAATGTGTCCCCTTCAGCAATTTTTAATGTGCAATAACATGCTTTCTTAATACCGCAGTGATGCAGAATTCCACATGATCCTCAAAGTCATATGCCCATGACTTAGGGCAAAGCATGCTGGAAATCTACAGTGTACCCAAGGAAAATGACACAGTCCAGCAAATGACACGATCCACCACTGGATTTATAGTTCTCTGCATTCAAGCAGTAACTCTTCATCAGCCAAAATTTTGCTCAAAGGTAACTGCACTTTGCTCTGTGCCTTTCCTGGCCAAGGTAGATTCTTCGAGTGATGACCCTAACCTGGTATGTCACTCATGTGATTCTTTTTAAAGAAACAGAACCCTACATCTATAAATGCCGGTAAGGGATCTCTTTCATGAAGAGCCAACAAAATACATGCCCTCCTCCCCAGCTTCTGTCGGAATAAAAGGTGAAAGTCGCTTTTTGTCTGGGTATTTGGTTTGGTTTGATTTGGTTTAGGTGTTTTGGGTTTTGGTTTTTTTTTCAATAGGAGTACTGTAAGGGGAAACAAACATTATTTCTTTTAAACTGTAAAAGCTGCTTGAAATTTCATTGAATACTGAGAATAATTTCATTGAACACAGAGTCTCTGTACCAGACTGTCACGGAATAATACAGTGATGTGAAAGAGAGTCTGGGTACCCCTTTCAATAGTCATCAGGCACCTGTATGAAGATATACACACTTTTTCAAAAGTAGTGTTATAGTGCAACACTTGGCCAAGCTCTGTTGGTAAGCGTAAGGTAAAGGTAAGTGCAATTAATGAAATTCAGAGATAATCAAGTGGGGATAATGAAGATTATTCCTTGCTTGACAAAACAGTCATACTACATTGCCTTCTGGTTCTGCCTCAAGCACTTGGCAACATCCTGAGCCACAGGAGGGCACTTTTGATTAGCTCTGGGCTACTTACTTGCCCTAGCTCTTGCTCCTGCTGAGTTCGTAGCAATAACTTCTCTGCTGCTCAAGGCTAAGAGGCTAGGGCCTTATTGATTCTGTGAGCTGCAGGCAGGAAGAAAGGAAGACAGAGAGTGTTTTTAAGGAAGCCGGAAAGATTTTTTAGAAAGAGGCCTCTTCTTTATTCTATGGCAACATACAGGAAATTAGCACTAGTGTCAGCTGGTAAGCACAGTAACCATCCCTGCTTGGTGTATTGTGAGGGAGCACGTCCTCCGGGTTGTGCCAGCTGGCTGGGCGAAAGAGGGAGGGAGGGAGGCGAGAGAGAAAGCAAAGCTATGCATGTGCCAGGAGCATGGCAGACAGATTTGTCCCACTCTGGGTGTAGGACCAAGGGAGAACCTGTTACTCTTCTTTTCTGTCTGTATTCACTTCTAGAGCTTCAGCTACAAACGGTGCAAAAAGAAACTGGTCCAACCAGCAGAATTACAGAGCTACTGAATAGCGAGAAACATTCTCCAAAACACTGACACCAACACCTGACAAACAGGCTTTGAGTCGATTGAACTTAGAGAGGTGGAAATTTATAAGATACAAAGAAAGGAAGAAGAAGAAACAAGCAAACCACAATTTGGACCTTGACAGATGAAGCTGGATAGAAAGTACAAGTAATTGAAAAGGAAAAAATACCTTTTGCAAGGGCTTTTAGTTCTGTTTCAGAGCATTAGCCAGCTCCATCTCAGGACAAAGAAAATATTTGCCATAATTCTGTGATTTTTCCAGTGCATTTTCACTCTTTCACATGTCATGCTAACCTCAGAGACAAAAGCGCATATACCATGATGTGATCCTGTTAAAGTACATCATTACATTGCAGTCACTAACATAGTATGAGATTACCCTCCAGAACAGCAGTAAGCAACATGACTAAGAGCTGTCATATTTGTTTTCTCATCCCCTCCCCATGGAGGAGTGTGTGTGCAGTGAAGCATTGTGGTTTATTTATTTATTTATTTATTTATCTTTTTTATGTTTATGTAAGAAGTTTAGATTAAAAAAGCGCTCCGTACTTGGAGGAGAAAGCTATACAGTTTGTGATGGTCCTTTCTTCCTGTGAGATTCGATGCTTCACTTTCAGAAAGTTCTCCCTGTAAAACCTTCAGAGAGGAATAAAGTTATTGATGGTGGTCTTCATTTCTGAGCTCTAGGGAGCCTTTCAGCTACGCGCAAATCTGCCTTTTAAAATAAAGTCCAAGACCTTGGACTAAATTCCAAAAACTATAAGAAGCCAATGTAGGCTGCAGGGGGCGGGCTGAGCTTACTTGTTACTACGAAGATGCATCCAAGCTTTGCATGCCTTTGAGCATGCGTGAGGACATTCTTCATGGCCAGCTGTATTACGCCACTGTAGCCCACCTGAGAGGTGACACAGATGAATTGCTGCCACCACCTTCAAATTCATTTATTGCGTAAGGGTGGTAAAAAGCAATGATCACGGCTGCTGCTGTAGAGAAGGGCAGCAATACTCCTGTTGGGACGGTAGCTATGCCGCAGTGTTGGTTTGGGGCCTGTTTTTGACATTCTCCAGAGGCAGACTGACCCCTAAATGTTATTTACCCAGACACAATTGAGATTGGCACGCTCTTCATGCAGCTAGCCCACGAGTGCAGCACATCTGGGCAACCAGCCTCCTGTCTGCATGGGGAAGCTGAAGCTGACATAGAGGATTAATCCCGTGGGACTGTACAGCTGCAAGATGGAGGTATGGTTTACCGTAACAACTCCTTGGGTGCCTCATGCCAGAAAAGCCCATGTCAGTACCTTCCCCTTTTACAGCAACCCTTGTGCAGCACACAAAAACCTCTTTGCAGGCTACGTCGTTTCACAGAGTAGAATGGAAGATGATCACTAGGTCACTACAGAGGCTCTCATTTACACGTCTACAAGCTTCTCCTCTGACAGGTGATTTAGGGACTCTAAGAAGTCTGTTTGCGTTTAATATCACAAGTTACTGGAACATGAATGCAAGGTCTTATTCTGTTTCTGTTTGAAATTAGTGGTGGGCTATAATTTAGGGGTTTCATTTTTCCTATGTATGAGCTCATAAACACAGGTGCAGATGCACAGAAATATACACACTCATAAGCACAGCGCTTATTTCATGTATTTTCGTATGCCCCCTTCTTACCCCAGTAGATATCCTCCACTTGCTCTACTACGCTAAGCTCATGTTTTTATATTTATCATAATCTGTCAGGACACATCTTTCTCTTTTTCATGCTTGTTTTATACCTGTACAGCTGTCTGTGATGCTTTGTGTGACACAGGGAAACTATAGGGTTACTAATTGATCAGCAACTTTGGTTGACATTTTTTTAACCAGGAGGCATATTTAGGCTTTCTAAAGGAGGCCCTAATATCTAAAAAGGAGGATGGGGGAAAACATTTTGGATTTTCCCACTGTACTCAGTACAGCTAGGCTGTATTCACTGGAGTGGGAGAGAGATTCAACATTGGTTGAATCTGAAGCTGCCAATTGCCGCACCCAGGATGGGAAGGGAACTGTTGGGTCACTGCTTTTTGCATTTGCTGCAGCTTGGCAGAATGTCTGTGTCAGCAGGAGCACCAGGTCAGGGCATTGTTTGACCAGCAAATCACATACTTTTCTCTGCCAACATCATTCTTGATTTCTTTCAGAGTGGCAGGGAAATGGTGTTGCTTGTTTCAATGCCCCTGGGGCCTTGAATCTAAGTTTTCATTCAGGAAATGAATCATGATCAACCTGCCTTGCTGTAAGGCAAAAGCAGACAATATGGTATTTTTCCCTTGAAGCCACAAAGCTAACAAATAACTGCTCCTGTAATGACCTGGGAATAGGGTGAAGAGAATTATATAGGCCGAGTGGGGTGGAGAAGAACAGGAAATACAACAAAAGTGAGAAAAAAGAAGAGTGTTGGCAGGAGGAAACGCTGCAATACCTCACCCAGCACCATGAGTCTCATGAGGTTCACAATTGCAGAAGGGAGACGTAGCTAAAGGTTCAGATAAGACTACAAAAACTGTTAAGGGCTCAGGGAGGGAATTAAATAGAAATTTCAAAGCAAAGGCAGAGAGAGGGAAAAGCCTAAGAAATAAGACGATGGCAGGCTGACAGAGTGTCATTCAGCACTGCTGATATGCCTTAAATTCCCCAGAGCTGGGCCTGAGGAGGCATCGCATCAGATTCCCAACAGAAAGGACTTCCACTATCACTCACAGGCGGCCTTCGAACCGATCAAAGGGTACTGCTAAAATCACATGCTGAAGTCAGGAGTCTAAGAGAAAGCAGGTCGCCTACAGGCAACACCTTCAGCATAAAATATGTAGTAGACAAGAAAGCAGAAGGCAATTGCTTGGGGTTCCCGTAGCCGCAAGAGACTCTCTCCCCATAAGTCATGGGAAATGATGACATTGTCTAAAGCATGCTCCGTTCTTTTGAGGTATAAATATACTAGCAGCTTCGATAGGAACGAGCATATTTGATATAAATATTTACATCTGCATAACTCCCCTCTCTAACCATACTGGAGTCATACGGAACTCCGCAACAATTGCTTCAGGCCAATGCTCTGCTTCAGCTATCACAAGAAAACGGCAAGTGCAGTCATAGCCTTTGTCACCAGCTGCCACCCACTTACTCAGGCGCTTGCCAAGAAGAAAGACAGACGGTTACTCTCTGACAATGGCAGAGGCATTCTCACTTCTTTACAGCTAAAAGGAGCTCTAAAATGCCTCTGTTAAATTCATACTGAAAAAGGCTAAGCCTTGGTGCACTATTAATATGCTTACGAGAGAAAACTTGAAAATCTCTCACCTTCTTATATACCTCAGGCAGGAATTTCCTTCCCAGAAATAATCTCCTTTATTTTAAGGCAATGAAATTTCTGGCAATTAATCAAAAGAAAGGAGTGAAGACCATTTTCAGAGTTTCATGAGCCACAGAGTTCATTGTACAAGTCATGAAATTCTTTTGCAAATGGAAATGAAGTACTCTGTAGAAACTGGGATCATTATATGTGAAGATAAAGGAAAGCCCTTGCTGTCCCATATACCTAACAAGCAAGCTAATTTAGGGTTCAATTTAATTTTTCCAATAAAAAAACGACTTGACAGACATCACATATGTGTGAAACAAGGGGAAACAGACAACCACAGAAATAAATCTGAATATCAAAGCTGGCTCAGTTTAAAATCAGCCTAACTCCCCGGACTTCTGTGAAATTACTCTTCATTCAGATGGATGTAAGTAAGCATAGAGCCCAATTACTGCTTTTACAAACGGCTAGATGTAGTGTCATCTAGGGGCAAGGAACGAAGAAGCGTTTAGTTTCCTTTTTCCTTTTCCTTTCCCCTTTTTTTTTTTCCCGTTTGAGTGACCTCTTATGTCAAAGTTCTCATTAGGCAGCATCAGATACGTCTGAAAAAAATGCATGAAGTGTTACAGACCTACTCAGTCTGCCCCTCGCCTCGTCTAGCCTCAGAAAAAGCCAGTAGCGTGTTAACGTACTGATGTCTTCCGAGAAGCAGAGACAGTGATACAGCTTGTTTCTAAGCTAATGCATAGAAACTGGCAGTGGAAGGATACTGGGAAGGACTAGCGTCTGGCACAGTCATATACTGGTAGTGAATTGTCCATGCTTCAAGTTAGAAAATGTGCAATTACAGCCAGACAGGGAAAAAAAACCCAACGTGAAAATAATGGAGGGACTGGGTATTTGCCTGTTTGATTGTTTTCTCTGAAGGCCTATATATTTACTGTAAGTCAGGGAAAAGCAGGCATTTTTTGATGGTAGACTACAGGAGGATTTGGCAAATATGACAGAGGAAAACCACAAGCAGATTTTTGTAAGAAGTTGTTGTTCCGTGAGAGAATTGTAGACCTGCAGGGAAAGGTCTGGGAATGAAATGTCCTCATAAAATTCACTGGGCAGAGCTGCTTTCAGTAGTTGTGCTAAGCTCCAAGAAACGCAAAAGACTGGTTTCTGAGGAACGCGGAGCCGGGTACAGCGTGACTAACCCACATCCCCTTGCTCCTTGCTGGCCAAACAGCCGCTCTAATGCTCAGCTTGCTGTGGAAAGCTGACTCCTTTGTTGGTACAGAGCTGGCATGAAGAACGAGCTAAATCTTGTACGATGGGACCGAGCTAACAGCTTCAGCTGGCTGGTACAGGATTACAGCAGCATTTCCTTAGCAGACAACCAGGCTTTAAACTGCAATCAAAAGTGTCTCCAGAAGGTTCCTGTGTGAACGGTCCCGTTGCAAGTCATCTCTCAATGGCAGACTTTCCCTTTCCCACATACTGATAAAAAATAAGAATAAAAGCATAACAAATATCTTGAGTCACCCCTAATCTTCTTGATACTCACTATTCTTTTCTAATTTTATTTGCACCAAGTAACGTTCTGTAGGAAAGATCTAATAGTCAAAAAAACCCAAGAAAACTGGAAAGAAAGAAGGGTTTAAATGGCATGCAAAGTTTTGCTGTGTTTGTTTGTTTGTTTGTTTGTTTTAAAAACACAAATACAATCTGGAAGTACCTGGGTTTCTCATCACTTTCTACTGTAACGAATTAGAAAGTCTATTCGCACAGACGAGACGCATATTGCAAAACAGCATCTCAGATGGGACTTGAGCTGTGATGAATGAAACCAAAGATTGCCTCACTTACTAATGTGCCTGTGCCTCTTGTTAGCTGAAAGTCCCATAGCAGCATGGCTAGAGAATACAGATCTGTATCTGATCTGATCTTGAAATGTATTTGAGATGTATATACTGGTATCTCTAAATATATTTATTCAAATCCCTAGGCATCTTTGAAAAGTCCTTTTGTGTCTGACTGTCTCTGTACATGTGTGCAAACGCATTTTGTCGTCAACACGGGTTTTTGGGTGGAAGGAGTTATTCAGGGGTTGTTCTCTTCCTCAAAGCCCTTCAAATGACAGTAGCAAAATCAGTATCAGAGTATCTTGGTTTTATGGGTTTTGGGGGTTTTAAGCAAGGCTGGTATCCATTCCATGTTTCCCATTTATAAGACGAAGGTAATACTTAAGGCACTTTTTAGAAGTACTTTGAGATATCAGGTTAAAAATTAGCCTTTCCTCCTTACTAATGTTAATTTAACACCTGTTATAAATCCCGTTAGGTTTGCACTTGTGTTAGGTTGATATCAGGAAAGCAAATGTCTGTGACAACCACTGATGTAGAAAGAAACTGAATTCAGCAGGATCTACTGAATTTGCTAATAATCACAATTCAGATATCCTACAGAACTGGAACCGCAGTATCTGGTCTGGAAACAAGCATCTCTGAATCCTGACACTGGAAAAAGCGTGTCCTCCACAGGGCAACTCGTCTCCTGCTGTAATATCTACTGCTTCTTCAGCAATGTAAAGTAAAACAACTTTGGAAACAGATGGGATGTGTGACAGTCAGATGTGTCAATATCTTGACTCAAGAGAATAGGAGGCTGTAATTAAGGTTTTGCTTTGGCGCAGGAGTTTTAATAGCATAGATATTGTTCTTGGTATTTATTTCAAATAGAAATCAATAACTTACAGGGAACTGACAGAAGTGACAGGTATTGAAGTGGCAAAAACTACTGGAGACTTTCCTCTAACTTTTGCTGCTGTTATAACAGGTTTGGATCATCTGGGTATAGTGTAACACAACCCTCTTTGTCCATCCAAGAAAGATAAATTAATGTGTGAGTTAATAATAATATTAATGATTTTAAGATATTGCCTAATACTAATGCACAGCCTGGTTGCACACAGCATGAGTTCCTCTACAGACCAGTTTCTCTGGTTTTTCAGTTTAGCTCTTTCTTGCTTTATTTAGAAATAGCAAAATTATTTTTTCCTACTCTGTCTCTGTGTTTTATATGGACTAAACAATAAGCATTGCTAGAAGACGCGGGAGGGTAACAATACATCTTTATTGGAGCTACCGCTGAGTTACAGACCGCGCATCAACACTTCTATCAGACTCTTAGACTTTAAAACTTGTGTTTCAGCTTGCATGGTTAGTTCAAAAGACTGCAAATACAAAGCTTACAGAAGTGTATGACAGTGATATATTTGCCAGTAGCAAATTAGTCCAAGTGAGTTGTAAAGCTTGCACTGACATACATAATTCTTAGCAGGTTTCAAACTGTCTCCTCCAGACTATGATTAATCTCATTAGATATTCTTAAAGTTAAGAAAAAAAGGAACAGTAATAAGGTAGTCTGTCAATCACAAATTCTAGAACAAAAAAAAAAAATTCTCAGATTAAGTAATCTTTCCATACTTTGGACTTGACTCTCATTTTACTGTCATGAAAATGGTTCTGCTGCACTCATAACCCATACATTTAAGCGGATGAAGGTTTAGTTTTAGCACCAAGCACTGAAATTACAGTCTGATGTATTTGTCCCAAAAGATCTCCTCCAAAATGGAGATTATGTAACAACGGGTTTTAAATTTACTTGTTCCCAAATATTATTATATAAATGGTGAAATTACGTGCCGATAGTAAAATGCCACTACATAGGTAATTTGCAAAACTATGCATATTGTGCAGTAAAGACTGTCGATGTCATAAGTGAAAGATTAAAACAGTAATTTACAGCTAGAATTCTGCATTGTTATGGTCAAGTTATGAGGCAAATTGATGCATTCATCACAAAGACGGATCTTATGTGCAAAGGCAACTTCCAGGCTAAGTACCTAATAATAGAAAACATCATCAAGAAGGCCCTGTCGGCTGATGACAATGTGGCTTTTGTTAATCCTTGATGATCAATGATTTCACTTTTGTTTTTTCCCCTGTTGATTCCATCACAGATTTGAATTCTCCAAAGAAGCTTGACCGACTGATAGCAGTGATATTTCTTAAAGGGATGGAATTCACAGATTGGGCATCATTTCTCTTCTCTTGTAACGCACAGTCCTTCCTCCCTCCCTCTCTTCCTCCCTCCACACAGGCTTAGCCCATCACTTGCTTGTTGGCTGACTAGTTTTTCCAGTCAGGAGGCATGGCTTTGGCTTTGCCATGGTGTTTTCTGGCACCTGGCTATCATTGACCTCAGCTGTTGCCCTTTTCGCTGACTCTAGCAGGTAGGGGAAAGCAGGTGTGGGAGGGCAGGGAATGGAAAGGGGGGGAGATGCAGTTGTTTATTTCTTACCTCTGCCCACAGCCCACTTCTCTTCAAATACCGTTCACTAGAGGTTCCTACAACATGAAGATCTTGACCTCTTGCCTGTGGGTGGGTTTTTTTTTTTTTTTGCTTTTACATCATTACTGCATGTTTGAAGGATTTTTTTGGGTTTGCTTTCAGCTTATTGTTACTCTCTGCCTTCTTGACTAGTGGGCTTTTGCCCCACTTCCAACTCTCTATGATAGCACGTCTGAAGACAGACAACAGCAGCTGAGTAGCATGGCAGTGAGTATAAATAGCCTGTGCTCAGTGCACTATCATAATTTTCTCAGAGATTACAGCTTTTATTTTCAGAAGAGGCATGTCATAAAGTGTGGGTAGTGGTTTCGTGTCAGAGAGGAACCTGAATGCAAAGAGATGGACTGGTAAAGATGTTTAAGGGCTAAAGTTACATGTTTTGCTGTCTAACAGTTAGTGCCGACCTGCCAGAGCAGAGTCCGCAGCTCTGTGTTGAATCCTCGTGGGTGGATCTGGGTGCCTAGGATGTGGGTTCTCAGCCCACTGAAGGTAGATGCATTTAAAATCAATGTGGAATGTTAGACAGCAGGAAATGCTTACGTAAGGGATATGTCTGAACTTCCACCCTTCTCTGGAGTTTTGCCAAATTAGTTGAGCCTTTAATAAATCAGCTATTCATGTGGGCTCAGTAATGGACCATTTTACTTGAACCTCTTCCAGACATCAGGTCAAATGGCAGATTTACCAGGAAGGGTAATGGAGTCGAATGGTCTCCAGTATCAGTGTTTTCAGCTCTGGCATGAGTGCCCTCCTGTAAAGGGATATGGCTGCAGAGTCATCCATGTTTGCTTTGGGTTTGTTTGTCACCACTGCCAGCTCTTGGAAGAATAAGATTACAGCTTTACTAGGTCAATGATCATGAGAGTAACTCTTGAGGTTAACAGCTAGGGATCTAACCTATTCTTCTGCAAAGTCAAATTGCCTGAAAAAGGAGGGGGGAAACACACTCCTCCTGTTCCTCCACAGCACTGTGTTTTGTTTAGCTGTGTGGCAGCTGCACAGGTGCTGGAAGTTGTGGGCATGAATTGCCCCAGGTGGAGTGGCCTTCTCCCAGATCTGAAGCAAAATGCGATCTCCTGCACAGCAGGTGACTTCTTTACATGTGTAGACGCGTGCAAGATGTGAAGGCACAGCTGCAGCAGTTTTCTGTGTGATTTTCGAGACAAAATGAATCTGTCGCTGGTTCTCCATCTCAGCAAAACATACAAAGCACAAGACCATCCACTATGTTGGTATTGGACGGCCATTTCAGTGGTGACTAGCTTAAGGGTGACCAGAGTACTTCTCGCATGGGAAAAACACCAGCCTGCCAAGAAAGGAGTTTTATACGCCTGGCTCAGGCAGCTGCAATTTTCCACTTGGCCCTGCTCACTTAGGAGACACCACTAGTGCCAGCATCGACTTGGGGGCTGGCTCAGGGAAGGGGCCATACTTTATAGGCATTCGCACCCCCATTCGAGCCTTTCTCATCACGGTAGATCCTTTTCAGTAATCCGTGGATGTTGTCACATGGGTAACAACAAAAACCAGTGTGTGTAGTCCTTCTAATTTCTGTGTGGGATTATAGTGCAGTGGAAAAATAAGAGCTAATAGAAATGCTTGAGCAGGCAAAGGGGAGTTAGGCTTTTTGCAGCTTTCTAGCTATAGCTCCTCTGATGCCTCTCACTTTTGCTTTGCAATAACCCCTGCTACTCCCATCACACGAATCTTGATCAGAGTCTGTCAGTCATGGTTTCAATGTGCCAGATGTGATGTTATGTTATGCCAAATGTAGCCTGAACTGAATGCTAGCGTGACTCACTATCAAACTGTTTTCTCCTGTGAGGCAAACAAGATTCAATAAAAACAAAAAAAAAAGAGGAGGAAAAAATGGGGAGGGGGTGGATTTTAGACATGACTGTTTTGTATGTTCGTTGGGTCTGTTGGCTTAGCTCACTACACATGTTAAAAAGCAGTATATTTACTAGCCTTTGTTTTTACACAAGCGAACGGTGAGTGGCCTCAATACGAGTGGAAAATAGCTTGAAGAGAGGATTTTCTTTGTTGTTGTAAAAGCGCATGGATTTTTGGGGTTGTCTGGAGCAATTTCACAGAAACAAGAGCAGATTAAAGGAGGTAATGACATGTTTGTAATTTCATTCCTAAGGCTCACAGTGTCCTTGCCTCTGTCTAGTTTTCAGCCTGGAGATAAATCAAGGGCTTCAATTTCCAAATCTGTCATAGAAGCTTCACAAATAAAAATGCTGACAAAAAATATCTGCTTTTAAATGGCTACTTGCAAGCACTGACAACTAGCAGCCTATACATCTTTTACCTTACAGGGAAGAGAAGCAGTGTGTGTTGCCAGGAAAAATGAAGAGGAGAAAGGCAGTGCTTCTAAAGTTAAAGTAATCTAAAAGTATGACAACAGTAAACCATTTACAGGCATGTTTTGAATGCTAGATGAAAACAGATTTCAGGTGGTGTATTAACAAAGCCTCACAGCTGCCTGGTGTGGAAAAAAAAATGCATGTGGAGTTAGAATATGAAGTAGAGAGACCATGTGGACAAGCAAAATTCCTTCCCACCCCCAGCTGCCCTAGCAGCTGCTGTGGCTGCTCCACATGTGCTCTGCCGTGCCCGCAGAGAGAGCTTGTGCATGACTGGGGAGGAGTGGCAAAACAGGCACCATGAAAACCAGCACAGATTACGCTGGTTAATGCTGAATAATTTGCTGTATCTGTTAGCTGCAGGCTCTAGCTTTTGCAGGATATGAATTCCAATTAAAGGGCAGAGCTGGAGCAGTCGATAGCAATAGGTAAACTATGCCAGTTACTTTGCTGAAACTAGGGGTGACAGAGCTGAAATGGCAGCTAGGAGTGCCTCAGCTGGCAACACTGAGGAGTCCCTGAACTCCCAGAGACTTTGGCCATGGCCCCATGCAGTGTCCTGTCACCCTCCCCCACCCCAAACAAGTGTTGGTGTTTCATGGTCATACCTACGGTCTCCTTAGTCTGTGGGATTGAATTTTGTACAAAGATTGTAGAGCCATACCGGGTTCTTCAACCCCCCTCTATAGCCTCACTGCCACTAGAGGCAGAGTAAAGTGGAAGTTGGGCCCCGTATGCTATGCCCATATACCTGACTTCATGAAAGATTTGACCTGTTTCAGCCTGAAGCCAGAAAATAAGTCAGCCTGCAGACTGTGCAGTTCTCCGGGGCTCCAGTCTGAACGCAAGATCTGAACTAATGTGACACAATAAATGCACCCGCCCACCCACATGCTCCTCCCGGGAGAGCTCTTGCTCTTTTTTCCCTGCTAAGGTGTGTACTTAGCACCTTCCAATAAGCTTATCGCCTTAAGGCTTCTGCCTGGGAAATCCTGAAGAGAGACATCCAGCAGTTCCCAGACCCAGGGAACGAACAGTATGCGCTCTAGGCAGTTGAAGAGCCCTAGGTAAAATTATCACATGCACAAGCTTGTCATCCTTATGGCGTATGGCCCCTAGGATTTGCCTATGCAGATGCTGTGGGCAGGATCTGTGATGGCTGCAATCTCTGGTCCAGTGGGAACCGTACTCATGTCCTACGCAGTGGACAAACAGCCGCGATCTGCCTGGATCTGATTTTTAAGGCAGAAAAAGAGAACATGTCAAGGGAAACTTGTATCCATTGTAGCCCTACAGATGAGCAAGGACAGGGTACAAAAGATAGAGGACAACGTTTTCTGACTAAAATAAGGATTATTTGAAATGCATGAAAACTGCCTGTGGCACATAATAGCTTTCTAGAGCCGGGAACTTGCATGCATACCTCTTCCTTCTATTGACAGGGATGTGAAACTTGCTTGAGTGTGATTATCTTCATCACTGCAGTCTTTTTTTCGGCTGGTTGGGTTCAAAACCAGCATGGAGAAGGTGGATGCTCTCATTTTGCTCTTCACAACTTACGCTTCAAGGTCAAGCAAGCCCTGTGAAGATCACTAGACTAATTTTACTTCTAGTTTTATGACAACTGTAAAACGGTTAGGAAAAGTTTTTACTTCAAGTAGAGGACTTGCCACCTCAGAGCCATTGAGAGACAGGGCTCAGTAAGTAGCTATTGCTGAGTTTTTATTTCAGAGAAAGTTTTAGGAAAAGAAGACTTTAATCTGTAGATTTGGAAAGTAATCTGTGAATAAGGGCAAAAAGGGTCAGTATTTTTAGGACATATTATATGTTCAAAGGGCTGTGCATGGTGCTAATGCGCAGCCATTAACAAATTGATCTTCAGCCCCCGTGCGCAGTTAAGTAGGAAAGTTTTACAGATGGGAAGACTGAGACAAAAACCTCTTGCTTGAGGCTGCCCGGTGACAGACCCAGCTTCAGAAGTCAGCATCTCCTGTCTCCCTGTGTCATTCCTCCAGACAGCACTGCCAAGCAGCAAAAAAAAAAAACAAATCAGAGACACCTTTTTGCAAGGCTTAAAAAGAATGACCATGAAATAAATAGAACAGTTAAAGCAAAAGGCAATCCAAACAGTACCACTGCATTTTGTGTGTCGGGGTCTGCAGAGCAAAGCCACTGATATTTTGGTAAAACTAACACCAAAGACATTAAGTTTTATTATCAATATCAGATCATTGCCCATCTCGGTAATCACTGGACTGTGTGTTTGATAAAAGAACGTTTGAGAACCGCTAGGCTGTTATTATATATAATTGCTCTTTACAATGACTGGATATCTCCAGTGAAAATGAATCCGTGTTCTCCACTGTAGCAGAATCTATTAAATAATTGGAGAGCATGGCTAGTATCTTTGATGTTGAAAGGAAGAGATTCAATAAGCAGTCTCATCGGGCTTTCTAACACAGCAGAAAAAAAGGGCTGCAGGCAGGAACATACCGACACCATAGGTCAGTGAAGGTTTATGGATTTGTGTGCCTTAGAAAGGAGGCAGAACCTAGCTGTACAGGACTGTTGAACCATTAGAGACCTCAGGGGGTGTCAGAGTATTGTTGTGTAGCCTTCTAAAAATATAAATGGTAGGGCCAGACATCAAATGTTTCTCCCCTGCCCAGATTTTATGAGAATATTGTGTGTCCTGAGGAGATGTCAGAACTGTGCTTCAGCTGTTTTGCTACTTGACACTGGCACATTATCCTTAGAAGATTCATTTTCACATTTATTAACCCGTTTCTACCTCACAGACTCACATCTTTCCATCAAAGAAGTGCCGGTTTGTCTTTGAATTAATAGCTTAGATGTATATAGTGGCCTTCATTACAAAAAAGCATTCAGCTCCCTCTGCTAGATGGAAGACAGCTGGCAGGTACTTAGTACATTGCCCTGGGAGGAGAGCGCTTGGCTGAAGAAAGCACAAAAAACCCCCGAAAAAACCCCTTATTCTCTTCTAACAAGAGGCACCCTGGGACCTTTAATGTGACCATGGGACTGGCTTTTACTGGCTCTTCTGAAAAAAACTGCACACAATACACCTCATGATGCACCCTTTACCTGGAAGGCTGAAAGAGGAAAAGGGATCAAGGGGCTTTGTTGATCAAATTATACCTCCCTAATGTTCATACTAACATTTGTGCTGGCATTAGGCTTGTAGAAAGGATATTTGAAGAAACAGTTGAGAAGACAGAGTTAGTGATTTCCTCTGTAAAGATGTATAATAAAAGAACTCAAAGTACCCCAGCTGCAAAGTTTAGTTATCGCTTCCCCAGTGTACTGGGGGCAGTTGGTACGTGATGCAGGGATGGCGTCAGAGTGGATTGCACCATAACCGTGTGGTGGCTTGCTCCCCTTTTACACCTCATTTATCCCACCTGCCTTGAGGAATGAGTCAGCCATATCGAATGAAACTTGTCAGGAGAAAGTACGAGCACCCTGCCCTGGTCACTTCCCAAAGTCTCTTGGGCAGAAACCCAACCTCCTTTGTGGTGCTGACCAGTGCTCAGCGGAAGTGGTGAAGCAGTGAGAGGGGGGCGGATGTTGCAAGGGTCTATGCGCAAGAGGGTGGTGTGCTGGAGAAGCTGGATGACCTCAGTCTCATTTTCAAATGCCTCTATCGGTTCTGAAGCTGTGTAGCGCAGACTTGGGTGCAAGCAATCAAATGGAGTCACCCCAGTGCCTTCATAGACAGATGTCCAGATCCTTCTGACCTGAAGGCTATTTGTGAAGTTACTGTCTGTTCTTTTGCTCAGTATGGAATTGAAAATCCTCTGGACAGTGTTTTGTATTATGCAATTTTTGCAGTATATCTCAAGGGGTTCCCATTACTGTTGTTCCCTGTCAGTCCATCTCACGTTTGTTATCTGTTTGTTTCAAAAGTCATAAATACAGAGCTGATTTTAAGTGTAAATTTTGCAGTCGTAAGGTTTTAATTAGTAATCTCATTCAAAAGGTTCTCACCTTTAGTGAGACGCATCTACTGTGTAACATGATGATCTAAGCAGTTCAAGGGCTGTACAAATATAAAATATCTTTTTTTGCTTTGTGTTAAACTGTGAGGGGAAAATGTCAGAGAGAGACAGATTTATAGTATATAAGTTAATGCTTTTCCAGAAGTCTCAAATGAAGTTGGATTGCTGTGAAACCATTTCTCTCATAAAACCTTCTCTTCCTTGTCCGCCTTTTTCAAGCTTAAGCAAATCAAACGACAAAGCCATACACAGATTGAAGAGAATGTTAAACCGTAACTTTCTTGACTCACTTTCTCTTTTAGGATCAGTAACTTTTCATCTCAGATGTACTGTCTTGATTAGGTTTTTTTTTCCTTACCTCTATGCTACACTACAGTATTTCTATTAAAATTGCTTTGCAGATTCATAACACCCCAGTACAGCGAGGAGCTGAAGCCTACATGTTCTAGAAATGAAGCTTTCCTTAGAGTACATGATTAAAAAGGGCAGACAAGTACATGAGAGCAAGCTAATCGCAAGGGCATATCGGGCTCCAGATATTGAGCCGTGCTTTAGAAACCTCTCAAAGTGTCCTGTACAGGTGTTGGTTTCTGTAGGAAAATGATAACAAGTTTGTATTTTTTGGACCAGCTTCCAAAGTATCCCAGTATTTTTGCACTTCAGGTGTACTGGTCCATGCTAAGACACAACGGGGCAGATAATCTTTGTTAGCGCATGGCTCTGAATAGACTTGGGATTCAGAGTTTGCAGTTCTTGAGGGCTGAGGCTTTAAATCTCTTCTCCTATGAGGCAGAGTGTGAGCTGAACACTGAGCTGGAAACAGGGGTGTGTGTATGTTCTGCTTGTCTGGCAATGGGCAGCTGGTGCGTTGTGCCGCCCGGTTACTTTGAGTCGCCTGTCCTTGCTGCTATGTGCAGCGTTCCAGCTACTGTCCGAAGAGCATGCCCTATTACGTCCGTTACTTTTTTTCTTAATTGCCTCTGCTGTGCCTTTGAGTTAAAAGAAATTACGGCTTTTAGTTTCTAATTTGTACTTGGGTATGTATTTTTCCTCTGATGCAAAGCAATGGATTCTTTCTTCTGAATTTGAATTTATGAAAACTGTAAACCTGATTTTTCGCTCCCATTTTACCTGTGCCACCTCAGGGTCATGAACTGCTCACAGCTCTCCGGCCTGGGGTCCTCCCAGGGTGAGACCAACTCAGGGCAGCACTGACGTGAGGGCTTCGGTTCCCTTCCCTGCCTAGTCCCTGCAGAAGGCATCCAGTTAAAGGCACGGCAGAGGAAAAGGAGCCTCGCTCGTTCACCACAGAGCTCTGGGGTTCTTCCACCAGGATGCATTAGGACCCACGTGGCTATTGCCGCTTACAACAAGCCTGAATGTCTTCATGTTGTCATTACAAGAATGCTGCAGTGTGATTAAAAGAGGCTTTTTCTTGCTCCTGTGCCTCAGCTGAATGTGGTTGTTTTGCTACAAGAACACACTGAGGCTCTTGTGATACCCTGGCTTATGGAAGCATTAAGCCAGTGTAAAATGGCTTTTCCTTCCTTAAAATAGAAAATCACTACGCCAAAATCATTTTAATAGTTTCTTAGAGGTACCTTCCCTAAAAATCTATGCTTTCTGTATTTCATATACGCTTTTTATCTCATCAGCACTTCAGTGCAAAGACCATCAAGGTATCAAATTGGCTCATTTTCTGTTTATGAAGGCTTTCTATATTTTTAAAAAATTGTCAATTGGAAAGCTTACTCGTATATACTGATACTTCAAAAGCAGTAGAGAAAGATGGATGTTTCAGATAGTCAGGACTCCTGGGGTGAGGTGGGTTTAATATTTTGACAGGGAAAAGTTCCATTAACTTCATATAATTAGTGCCAAAGAAAGGGTTTTCTTTATTTATTAAAAAGCTTAATAATTCATTGCATTAAACATTAAGATTGAATTTTGTCATCTTTTTGTCTGAAGACATCGATTTTATATTTAGACTTGGATGAGTAGTCTTTGCCACACTCTGCTGTTGTGAAGTTAATATGCACCCTCCATTTATCACACAGCATCTTGTTTTCCACAGTCTCAGTTCACTTGCCACACTTAGGTCATTTGCTTTTGGGACTTTGATTATAATTTTTAGTTTTCAGTTTATTGTATAATTTTAAGGACAATATCATATATGTGAGAGTCATAATTAAAAGTCACCTTTTGGGGTTTTTTTTTAATGTTAGCTTACAAAAATGGAAGTAAATTAAAGAAGATTCACAACTCTGTTAAGGATAGCCTTCTAAAAATGAACACAAGTTGACCTTGATCTACTTCCCAGATGCCATGTAACCAGTCCTATGATGGTGATGTAGTTCACTGGAGTAGAAAACATGGAGCTGGAATATTGTGTGCTTACCTGATTCCTAGTACATGGCTAGAGTAACCCCAGCTGTTCTTCTGGCTGCCATTAAGTAGCTCCTACAAATTAACCAGTCGGAAGTGCTTAGCCCTTTGAATGATTCGAGATAAAGGAAAGCAGAGAGGCAACTTTAAGAACCAAGCAATTCAGAATCTGATTTTAGAAGACTATGATACATGTGATAAGAGTAAAATCGTAAGATAGGGTGTGATACTGACAGCATTTAGAGCACTACTGTCAATCTTAGTCAAGTGTAGGTTATACGGAGCCATTTGAAGGAAGAGAATGAGAGTGCTTTCCTGACAAGAGGGAAGGAATTTTTTTTTAAGTATGAGAACTTTGCTTCGAAGAAGACAGCAATTTTAGAGAAGGAATAGACAGAAAAAAGGAAGATGCATGAACGGTGGTACTATGCTGATGTTAATACCTGTAGTGTTTAAGAAATAATGAGCCTAATGACATATGTGAAAATTTTTCTGAAAAGTATTCCAGGGAAACCTAACAATGTATTTTTCATAGCTAGTGGTTTCTAAACCTTACTGTCTGCCTCAGAGCTTCTTTTAATTGGTGACAGAACTAGCTATTGCCTTGAATGTATTTGGAGTTTAAATAATATTTGTTCATTATTTTCTCTATTTAAAAAGGAAAGGAATAAGGAAAAGAGTAAAGGTATTTTGGAAAGAATTTTAGATTTGTATTTTCAAACTAGTTAAACACTGCAGTGCATAAAAGTGTCATGATGTTACTCATCCACTTCATCAAACTACCATATTTGCTTGTTTTACTGATTAAACCTAAATTTTCTTGGGGTGGCCCTGTAAATGAAGGAACAAGATAGAGAAAACATTGCACTTTTATCATATTCTTTTAGCACAACACTGAGCCACTTTTACTACTTTATTTAAAAAGTCAGTTGCACTTACTTGTGTTTACAATGTTATGTTACCTGCAATGATGCAGAAAACAGAAGCAGTGTAAGTGAGCTAGAAATGTTTCTAACCTGCTTAAGTGTGATGGGGAATCCTTACAAGAGAAGGGTGGGGTTCTGGAAAGTCAGCTTTACAAGCCATGGTCAGTCCTAGGTGGCCGTGTAGACACCTTGTCTCATGTCTTTCTAGTATGTAATGCCTGGCTCTGTCTCCATTTGCTTAGTGAGGAACTTATTTTTGCTGCTGCCTTTGCTCTTCCTGCCCAAGTTTTATATGTTTGGGTGCTGTTTAATGCTATAAAACGTCAATGAAATGTTTTCAGTTGGTAGGCATCTCTGAAAGCTGAGAGCGAGTTAAAAGGGAGCAACAGACACATGTAAGCTGCAAGAGTTTGGGAGTCTGTCCTGTTGAGGGTTTCTGTGTGTGCATCAGAGCAATCCCTGTAAACCCACTTGGCTGTTTCTGCTAAACTGGGGTAGTGAAAAGTGAGGCCAAAGCTTTGCTGCTCAAGTTAAATGTGCACTGCTGTTCTGGGCTCCTAAGACAATCATTGTATCTTAATGGTGTATAACAGCCAGAACTATTTTCAGTTGTTGAGCTGTTTCTGTTCAGGGTTAGAGGAGTGCAGAGTGAGCCCAGGCAGTAATGAACCTCTAAGGAATACAAATAACTTAATCAAGGCTGTTTCCTGCCTGCCGAGTGCAGTGGCTAGTGCGGAATGAAGGGCTGGCATGACAGCCCTGGATTCCTCACAGATGCTCCTTTAGGGGAAAATGGGATGCGAATGTGGGACAACGAGAACATTCGGTTAATTTTGCAGGGTTACAAAATTTCATCTCCAAGAAGAACCATCAAGCCAAAAATCGGGAGCCCAAGTTGTTTTGAAGACCCAAATTTCTTAGGGTTGAAAGCAATGGACGTTGCGGCTTTCTTACAGTGATTTCAGTTAACATATTTTACTGATCACTCTGATCTAATAGTTACTTGATACTCAGTGCTTCAATCCAACTGTACACAGGTATGCGAATACTAACTTTTTACTCAGTCTTCAGCTGTTGTTCCTTACTAGTTTCTCCTTGTATTTTGATACTGAAAAGATCATTCTACTTTCATTCATTTCTACTATGTTGCAGATGATTCTCAATTTTTGAGCCTAGATATTTTAGATATGTACAAAACTTCTCTACACAGGCATAAGCTTGAAGAGCAATTGGAAGTTTTTAAGCAGGCTTGTTCTCTTGCCTCCTAGATCAAGAGAGATACAACAGCATGGCAAATTTTAAAAGAAGTTTATGTGTACAACTTTGCAGTTTTTCTGACCTTGGATAGAGAACAGGTCAACTAATATAGATCAGCATTCTTGTAATGCACCAGTGGCAATCTAACCACTTGAACAAACGCTTTGGAAACTTTCTGTAAAAAACCACAGGATTTTTTTTTTAATATGTAATAATTTATTATTTTGAAGTGACATACTTTGAAATGGGTTGATGTTCTTTCTTAGTCCTAAACAGCTGCTTAGACACTTCATCTCAGTTTTGCCCTTGAATGCGAGGGATAGTCCGCTCAGACCTCAAAACCAGAAAAACATTGGGTTTAAGAATTTAGTTTTGTTCCAATTGATCAGTTACTCCTTTGTATCAAGAGTATATCATGCCTTCCTTATGTGGCCTTTCTAATCTGTAAATTTTACACTTTCTTTTCTCTTTTGCCTCAAATTCATTTAATTCTTCTGAGACTAAGTTCTCCTCTTGGCTATGCTGACTGAGCTTGCAGTTTCCTCCTAATAAATTGGCCTAGCTTCCCAATTAATCTTCACTTTCTCTGCAAGGGGCGCTATCTCCCAGCAATAACTTGAACTTCCAATTTTTTTTTTTCCTTCGCAAAGAAACCGAAGGCTAAATCAAGTAATTGATATACCTGAAAATTAAGCATATTCTCTCCTCAGCTCTGAATTTATAGTCTAGAGCCCCGTGGTGGTTGTCTGAATAGGTAAACAGGCAGGGTTGCCTTCTTCCAAGTAGGATGTGCAGAGGCAGCTGTGCATCTTAAAGCTGCTTAAAATTGAGATGCTGGACATGCAGCTGCCTTTTACTAGCAAATGGATACCTCAAAAGACATGATCAACCCTTATGTCCCAGCCCTTCTGTCCCACATGCACACCTGAGGGAGTGTGCATGTGGCACCAAGACCCATTTCATAAAACCTTTAGTTCACAGATTTTGACTAAGACTGCTCTTACTTAACATGCATCTACTAGAAGAGATATGGAGGAGGTGGATGGTATTACTCCCTGCTATCTAGTAAGTTAGTATGTATCCTCTGTCTGAGGGATATGAAAATCGATGTCTACCCTTTACCCGAATGCTGCTTTAGTCACAAATCTTCCTTTTGCTTTCCTTTCCACAGATCTCCGAAACCCATTGGGACAGGATAAAAAAAGCCCTGTCAGTCCGTGGGAAAGTCCTTTCTGGAAGTGGAAAGACCTAGATTCCTGGTGAGGGGCTGTTTGCCATTTCATATATGTTATATGAAGCGCAACACTCTTTTGAGGAAGTATTGAAACATACAAATTACCTGTTGTCTTCCTCTCCCTCCACTACAGAGTACAGAGGGGCTTATCTGGGTATGCACATGCATGTAAGCTCATCCTGTAAGAGCGTTACAAGACAGAGTACTGTTTATTAGTAATTTTTTCCCCCTTGACTCCAAGTATCATATTCCAACTGGTGTTTCAGTTTCAGCTAACTCCAAGCCAAGAGCCTAATGATTAGGACACAGTTTAGGGATACAGCAGGATTTTTGTTTTGTTTTTTGAAAGGAAAGTGTGGAAGCATTTCTTTTGTGTGTATTTTAGCCACTAGCCTGGTGCATCTCTCCCTCTTCCTCCTTCCCTGCTTTTTTTTAGTAAAGAAAATGGAGGCTACCTTTTTTTTCCTTTCTGAAATCTTCTTGCTAACATAGACAAAACTGAGTGTTGCTCATTCCAAGAAGATGATGTCTGTTGTCTCATGTTTTCATGTTCCAGCCCTTCTTTTTGCCCCTCTTAACCACCACTGACATCCTGGCATTGAGCAGGAACTTGCAGACTTTGTTTTTCCTGTCACATGTGTGTCCTTGCGTTTTGAGTCTTCATTCCGGGCTGGTGTTTGCCAGTTAGCTAAGACACTTTCTTGGCATGGCGTCACTCACTCATCTTTTTCACAACAACCCATCCTCATGCTTCTCTCCAGCCCGCTCAGCACCTGCAGTGCTTATTTTCTGTGCACCAGTAGCAGGGAGAGCCCTGGCAATGTGCCTCTGCCCCAGGTGGTGGCATGCTGGACCTGCAAATCCATGTCAGAGAACGGAGGGAGAGTTTTCTATCTGCAGAGGCAGAAGGGTCCAGGCGGTCTCATATGGAACTGTTGTTGCTTGCTTTGGAGCAGAGGTGCTTGCCCAGCTGCTTGTGACGGGGCACCCTCAGAAGGAATTGTTGCTTTGTCCCTTTTTTAATTAACGTGCAAAATTAGAGCTTGGGCAGTTTGAAAAGTATGATCTTTATGTAATATATAGGCCTGCAAGTTTAGGTGATCTCTGAGGACTGATTTTCAGGGCTGCAATTTGAGATCTTCAAGGATGACTTTTTATTTTCATTTGACTCAAGGATTTTCTCTGTCCCTGTAATTACTTTATGTATGTATTTATATCTCATGATTTGAGTGGTGTATCTGGCCTCACAAACTAATTTTTCTGCTGATAAAGATCGTTCCTCGGCATAATCCAACTTTTTATAGTCTTGAGACTTCATACATTCATGACATTTTGAGGGTAGAACTTTAAGTGTTGATTGTAAAACAGATCTATAGTAAAACAGATATGAAGTTTTAATATTAAGTATTCCCTTTTTAACTTCTTTTAGAAGTTTAGTTGGTTTTATTTTATAGGAGTGAAACGAAGAGCAAGGATTTATGGAGTAAACGTGCTTTTAAGCTCCTACAGCTTAAGAATATATCTGATGTTTACTGTGTTGACCAATTTGTTCTGGCAGCTCTAATTCCCAGTTTGTAGAGTATTTTGGCTTTACCTTTTGGAGAAAAAGCTAGGGTATAAAGGCTTACTTCTTATGTATGGTCAGTAAATATCAATTAAAATTCTTCTTCAAGAATTTTGACATTTGTTAGACACCCTTTACAGCCAGATTGACATGAAAGACTATAATAGCTCCCAAGCAGCTGTTAAGTTCCATTGTATCAATGATCTGTGAACTAAACAGAAGTTGACTGATACACTGTAGCTTGCTTTGAAGAAGCCATCATGGGCCATTGGGTCAAAAATGGCCTTTTAAGAAGGGGCTTAAGTATAAATTCACTACACCTTGAAGGGAAAATTAAATAGCCTCGGGGCTGTTTGGATTCTATTTCAAAGCTTCAAATACTTTTCAGAGTGTAAACCCTTAGAGATGGAGCTCAGGCTTAATATGTGTCTGTAAACCACTGAGCATGTCTAGAAGTGAGTAATCACCATCCACCCTGATGGTATATGAGTGTACATGCTACATCTACGGCTCTGAATAGGAGGAACTAGTCCCTCACCGCAAGGCTGTATGGTACTCACCAGCCCGTATCTAGACTGCATGAACAGATTGGCCAAATCTGCATTTAACTGGTCCCTGAACCTGTGATGCCTCTGAGTCCCAAATCCTGCTTTCTTATGAAATATTATGTATGATTTTCTGAGTTTGAAGCATCTCATATAACACTGAAGATTTTGTTGTAGCTGAGCAGTGTAGCTTTCCTTTGTCATGAACCTTCCAGGTTAGTAATAAATAACTGTGTAGAGAAAAGAATCCAGATCCTGTGAAGTCTCATCTATTTCACCGCTGGAGTGAGCTGTATCTCTGGATGGATTTGGACACTGTGACAGAAAGGGTTAGTTGAAATAGTCAAAACAGCTAGGAAACAGCCCTGGATGATCAGGGTCTAGTGCCTAAACTTGCTTCCTGATCTTTTTCTAGTGAATGACGGAGCCAGAGCTAGGTGTGTCTGTGCGCCACCCCTCCCGCCTGTACAGCAGCAGCAGCAATAAACTTCTCTTCAGAAGTCTGCATTGTCACTGATTTCTTTTTTTTTTTGCGTGTTTGTTTCTCTAAATTAGTGAGTGTCTGCTGTCATATTCTCTCCACACCTGGCCTATTGCATTTTGAGCCAGCTAATAAAATCCCCATTCAGAGCTCTCTTGGGAAGGTGTAGGTAGGAAGCAGCTGGCTGTGACAGATAGTCCTTTGTGTGCTTCTGAAAGGTGCTGAGATACAAGGGTTTGACAGACACAAGGCTTGTATGAAGAAAAAAAGTAGCAAATCAGACGCAAAATTATTGTTAAATGCAGATGGCAAAAAAAGTTTTGCTTTCGGGTGTTGCAATAGTCCTTTAGATATATAAAATGAGCCGGTGGTGGGCCTCTTAGAAAACTGGCTGCAAGGGTCTGTAGCAATCACTGTCACAATAGCAGGAACCTCATGCCAGTGCAGCAGTTGCAGACCTGAAGGTGTAGTGTAGCATATTTATGCACCAGATTCCTCCCCACTTCGACAAAAATTAGGGAATTCTTCTTTCTGCCTCGTTATCTGTCATTTCTGTCTGTCCTGGGATCAGCTGAGCAGGCAAGTGTGTATGTGAGGGCAGTGAAGAGGTTCTTACTGACCTGCTGCAGGTGCAATTTAAATTACTTCAGTTGTCTTTGATTCAGACACATGAACTGGGCTTTGTTTCCCTCTGCAGCTTGTGGTTTCTACTGGCTATAGAGAATGCACTTTCCATGCTTAACTGTTCTTCTGAAAAAGGAATTTCTTCTTCGAGGCTGGAAGAAAAATTATCTAAAAGATCATAGTTGTTTATTCCCAAGTAAATTTCAGTGATTTAGTAGAAAAAAGTCAGTAAAATTAATAGTCTTAATTACCCACTCTAATTAATAACCATGGGGAAGTTTTCCCTAGCTACTTGCACAAATTGTATTTTTCAAAGTACAGAAGATATCCCCGTAATGCTAATTGCTTATGAGTTTATGCATGTAGAATTGCTCATCCTTGGACTATAATGAGGTTGCATCTGCGTGTCGATGAAAAGTGGAGCAAGCATTTCCTTTTTTTAGTAGATCCACATAAAGCTGATGAATGGTGGGTGATTTGCTTATGAAAAATATCCTGAAGTATGACAAGTGCCAAGCAAAACTTTCTTTTAAGTCCTATGGAGAAATCTGAGGAGCAATGAATACATGTTTTTGTTTATGACAATGTATTAAAAAAGAAAGCTGCTGAATACCAAGAACAATTTTCTTCTGAAGATACACAGAGAAAGCTGACAAATGCCAAATGGATTTTTCTGTAATAATGAGACGAGGAGAAAGCTAACAGCTACAGCATAGATGGTTTGCCCTATGCTTATTAAAATTTATAGAGGAGAAACTAATTGTTCACTTGCGGAAACTCAGTCAATGGGCCAAAGATATTTACATGATTATGAATACTCTTGAGCATGTGGTGTTAGTATACGTTGCTTGGTTAGTCTAAGTATCTTGCCTAGCTGATCATTGCCAAAATGAGGGGTGCAACTGCTTTTGCTCTTGGTTTTGCAGCAATATTTTACGAACACCTCGCAAAAAAGTAATTTTATTAGCTGATACAACTTGCTGCTTGGCTGAGTTAGAGCAGTATGAAATCACAAATAAGGTTAAAGAGTTCCAAGCTGAATTACAGCAGAACAGCGGATTCCTATCGGACTTAAGCAGCTTTGTTTAACTGATGCTGCTAAAGAGAGTTTGATGGGGAGGCGGGGGCTAGAAAAAGATTTCCCGGAGATGGTTAGAACTCTCTGTTGCTGTGGGTTTGACACTGGAAGATCCTGCATGAGTCTCTGTTATTAAAGGCGCTGCAGCCTATAAGAGAGAGATGTCAGATGAGAAACGAGGATTGCTAAAGGTGAAAGGGCACAACAGGAAGTTGAGTCCACCCAGCAGTGCCCCTCCTTGCCTTCATCCCTTGGAGCAGACTAGATTTGGCTTCCCTGGTCCCAGGTAGATCTTTGACTTCAGGGAAGGCATTAAGTGATTTAAGAGTTGAGGCTTGTCCCCTTCTGGGTAACATTTACTACTTAATTCTGGGGTTTCTGCTAGAAGCCTCTTAACTTTTGGCTGCTTGCAACTTATTTGGAACGATGAGGGAGGATATTGTTTTTATTTCCTCACTCTTTACTTTCTATTTTGTGAAGAGTCTAGGGTGGGAGGCAGGTGCCCGGTGCTAGCTCTGGCCTGGTTGCAGTGCCTTGTGTCACCAGCATGACTTTTGGAGGCCGTTTCACCTCAACGAGCAGCAGGGCTGTCAGGAGGGAGATGGTCCTTGTAGGGGGCAGAGGAAGAGATGGCCACAAGAAAGTAGAATTAAGGCAAGGAGATTGCCTGGGGGAGCAGAAGCACAGTTGTGCTAACAGCCCAGCCTAAGAGGGTGCAGTGTGCAGGAGCAGTTAAGAATAAAACGATTTGCTGACCAAACTCACTAGCAGATCTGAGCTGTTAGCGCTAGCGTTTGCTCCAATAAAACATTGTGCTAGTGTTTGCTTTTAAGAGGCATTCATGCCTCAAAGCTCTGGTTAACTGAGGACAGCAGCACAGAAGCATTTAAACTCTTTCAGACATAGAAAAGACTTTTTTTGTCAATTTCTTTATTTACCTCTTTATGCACTTGTGATACTTGATTAATTTTTGATTCAGTTAAAGCAAATAGAGCACGTAGGTAGCTCCGTAGTTCAGCAATACCTTCCAGACTCCGTTCTTTTTGTTTCTGGGCCGTGTTCCAAATTAGTCCAGCCATGCACAGGACTTTAAGAGAGAAAAGGAGAGTCGGAAATGCTATAAAATTATCTTCTAAAAGCAAAGGAGAATCTTATCTCTCGGTTCTTGTGGGAGCTCTGCTTGCTAACTTGGGATGATCCTGTTCCAGAGCAAAGGTTCTCCACCTCCTGCTTTCACCCAGAGCTTGTATCCTCTTTATTTCAGATAGCCAATCGTGCTGTGCAGCCAGGAAAGGGATGTGTCTTGCATTATGGCTCAGCTGTCTGATGATACAGCAATGTCTACCATTGAGATGTAAAATCTGCAAGAACAATGCGTTTGATCACAATTCAGTCATAAAATACGGATTGTATAACTAAAACAAGTAGATCACAGCTCTGCTTTTCAGTCTGAGACTCAGCTGCTCTTAAATGTGTGTTGGCTTGACATATGTATCGGCAGGTTTTTTTGTCTTGCTAAAAACTAGATAATTTATATAAGGCGTAGAACCATCCCTCCTCCTGCCATCATATCAGATTTTCAAAGTCCCCCTAATGTGTATTCCAGGAAGGTCGTGCATTGCTACTGTAGTCTCCTCCAGTCACCAGTCTGCCCTCCTAATGACATGCTCTGGCTGTCTCATGGGCTAATTCATGAAGAGGGCTTGTAAGCAGAGCCAGCTTTCTCTGAAGCCCTGAGTAAGGGAGGAGAGGGCTCTGTGCCCTTCACCAGGAGAAGGTGAATACTGTGGAGGGTCTGGGAGCAGTGATGTCCTGGTGTCATTGCACTGCCCAGGCCTATTTAAAGCAGCCTCTGCTGTAGTCTTTAGAGGCTCCAAGATTGTGTCTTCAGTGTGGAAGAGCTATAGTTCAAAGAGACATTTCTCCTAGCACACTTTGGACTGTACTTTTAGCCTCTTCTGTCAACCATCTTCATGCTGCAGCACGAGAGCCTGAGTTAACATCTAAGAACGTATACTAGGGTGACTTCTTTCAAGAACAAAATCAGCGTGCAGCTTCCCATCTTGCAAAGTCATGCACCACCTAACAGTCCCCAGGGGCATCATCCTTAGCTAAAAGCACCCGTTTTACTTCTTGGTTTCCTTTTGAAAATGCTGCTGAAAAAGGCATTTCTGTGCAGAGTTCTTATGCATAATTTGATTTCCAATTTTGGCTCAGAAGCTGCCTTAAAACCTGAAGGTAAAAGAATTTATTTTGCTTTGCCTCACCTGTGAGGAGATTTTGAATTTTTTCTAGAAGAAACTTCATCCACTGGATTGGGGTCACTCCTACCTTATTATTCTCCCATCCATACCTGTGCAAAATCACACAGAGAGAACTGCATTAGAAGAAGCCTGTAATCCAAGTCCCATCACAGAAATCCTCTGCAAGTCAGTCTCATTCTAGACAGCTCCTGGTATTTGACCATTTATTTCCTTTATTCTTCCTCCTGAAATAACACATAATGGATGCACCTGTCCAGTCACGTAGACAAAATGAGGGCACTGCATGCAAGTTAAGTAATGACTCCCCAGCCCTAAATGTTTCCCCCAGCACTTTCGTCTCCAGCATGCAGTGGTACATATTTTTTGTCTCTTTTTTTTTTTTTTTTAAGCAACACTGAATTTAATTCTCTTGGAAGTGTCAACTTCTGTGATCGCTTTATTACACAGTCTTATGCCACTCATAGCTTATCAGATTTTAAATTACCATATAAATCTACATAGCTAGACAATGTAAGAAACATAATTTTAAATGTATCTAATCTCATTTTTAAAGTTAGATAAGAAACAATCAACACTTTAGAATGAAAGTGATACCCCTAAGCTAGAAAATGGGAGCCTAACAAAATTATCTACACTAATCGTTATTAACTAAAAACCAAAAACCACTCATGTAATTAATTGTAACACCTAGAGGGTGAAAAGAACTAGACAAAAAAAAAATTTCTTAGATTACGTGTTGTTTGCTAATTCTACCACGTGGTAATATGAAGGATTGCTAATTATATATGCTAATATTGCTTAAGTTTTAGCAGAATAACTGTAGCATACAGCATGTATTATAATGTAGTAAGCACGGCATAACCTCTGTGAATTTGAACTCCCTAAGTAGAGAAAACAAAAATTAAGCTAGCAACAGTGCTTGGCTGGAAATCTGTATACAAATAACTTGCGGTCAGCGAAAAGAAAACCTGCTGCAAGTACAGACCTGGGAGTCATCCTTTATTAATATATGGGAGGAAGGTACTTCGGAATAAACTTTTGCCTGCCTTGGGAGGGGAGCTTTGGCAGGAGTTGAAGCGGGAACAGTGTACCAAAGAAAGAAATCAGGAAGGCTTGTTTTGAATTTTATTAGTTTGAAACCAAGCTCTCAAAAGTCCCATTACTGAGAAAGCATTCGGTCTGATTCCTTAGGCAAGAACGGAAAACAGAGATAAACAGGCTCGAGGCAAGAGTGGCCAAGATGTCATACAGTAAACATGACTTGGGCTGTGTAGACCTAGGTCTCAGAAGTTGGGTCTCTGAGGACTAGGAGGAACACTGGACAAAGACATGGTTGCTTAGTGAAAGCTTGACCTCCCGTGATCTGAGCAGCATGTTTCACAAGTGGAGATTCTGGAGCAGCCGCCTCACAGCATTGGCATTCTGCTGCCTTATGCAGTCGTTCTTAGCTGCGGCACTCGGGGAGCATTTCTAGCTGCTTTCCTATTAACTCCTGTTCTGAACACACGAGGAGGAGATTGTAGTGCTTCCTCAACTGTTTTCATGCTTTTGCTTGTGTTGATTCTGACTGTTAAATATTCAGCGTGTGTCCTGGACTGCAAACCTTCCTTTTGTTAAAAGGACCGTTCGACTACGTGAATAAGAATTGACATGAGTAATTGAAGCTTAAAATACTGTGACTTGGCCCAATACATATGAAATGAAATATAACTAGGCTGAAAGGAATTGGGCTTCTGAGGAGAGCTGGGAGTGCTGCCTATCAACTGGATGGATGGCTTTGTGCAAGAAAATCCTGTCTTCACCTGCATGTAACTTCTGACTTCAGGAGTTGTACTGAAGGTTTCGAAGTGCAGAAAGCATCTGCTTTGGAGTGATTAATGTGTCGGAGTGTGTTTATATTTAAAAGCTTCAGATGATATATGTTGTTCCTAAAAGGATTTTCCTCTGGGTAAGTTAAATATGAGCACCTCACTGAGAAGTTACAGGGCCCCTATGATATGGGAAAAAAACTGCTGGGTTTACTCAGGGGAAAGATCCAAATCCCGTGGCCGGTGCTCCGGAAAAGATCAGCTTGTGGTCAGATAGCTGCCTCTCGAGCTGAAGCTGCAGGAGGCAGCGCCTGGGCTGGTTGTTCCTGGTTGACTGCTGCTGTCGCTGAGCTGGGCTGGGCAGTTGGTGTGCCCAAGGCTCGTGCCTTGGAGCAAAGGACCCTGGTGCATTTATCGGTGCTCCCTGGGTGTTTACAGGGAGAGAGCAGCCACTCCACACAGCAGGGGAGCTGGAAATGGGGAATGTAGGGATCTTGGGGGGGATTGCTTCAGGCTCAGATGACTAGAGATGCTGTGCTAGGCAAAGGCAGCTTGCTCTTCGCTTCTCCCATCTCCGTCTCCTGTAGCTGCTCTGCCGTGCCCCAGGGTGCTCCTGCCATGCTGTGCGGAGGTGAAATGCCACACAGCCGCTGCCAGCACGGGGGAGCAGGAGGGTGGGAAGGGGATGGCCGGTCATGCCTGACAGAAGCCAGGAGGCCTTGCCTCTACTCTCCTTCGCTGGCACCTGCAAAGCCCATGGGCAAACCTCGCTGCCTGCCCTGCCGGGAGCAGTCAGGGAGGATGCCAGAGGTCTCTGCTGCCATCCCTGCTGGGCAAAGCCCAGCTACAGCTGGGGGTGTCAGCAGGCTTCGAAGTGGCATGGTCGCTGCTTGAGCAAATGATGTTACCAAACAATTCCGAAAAAATATTCGTAAGGGTGGCATGGTTAAGCCTCCAAAGATAATTGGGAAAAACCCCATCTTTTTCTGATTGCGGCAGCGTAACACAAAGTCCCCAGTGGCTCTAAACTTATTTGGCTCTATAGCTTTATTGGAGCTGTGCTGGTTTCTCTGGTGAAATGAACTCATTGGAATGTAGATAGTGTCCAAGATTCAAATCACTAGGCTTATAAACAATTGGAAAACACAGGTACTTGAAGTGGGGAACACTTAAAAATTATTTTTAATTGCAAGAACCGAAAACCTATGCTTTGCATTTTGGCCATTTGGTTTGTTCATGGTTTACCAGCACTTCCAAGTAAAGTGTCTCTATCTGTTCTCTTTTCATGTGAAGATGCATTTCATAAGGACAAGCACAAACATATTAAAATCTTATGGAACTGAATTGTAAAAAGCCTTATAGTGTACTCTTTTCCAGTGTAAGGAGAGCTAGTAATTTTTTTCCTTATTTTTCCTTTTTAAAAAAGTTCTTCCTTATAGTCGAAATTCTATGTACAATTTCCTGTTTTAAGAAAATAATTCTGGCGGATTCAATCCAATTTTTTACTTCTGATTATGCACTGTGTTTGAAAATGCAAGCCTACTACTACAAAGTGTACAGGAAGCTGGGCAGTTTTTACTTTGATGTTAGTACTGCTGTTTGGAAAATGTACAGAACATGAACTCAATCTGTCTGACATGCAAAATTCAGTGCAATATAGGTATAAATTTGTATGAAATTTCTACTGAAAACTAGCAGAGCTTATTATGAACTGCAAACTGGTTAGCCCTGTCTCCTTTCTCTAAATTTCAAAGTCAATTAGATATTCTCAGAAGCAAAGACAGACATGTATTCATTGTTTAATAGAAATGATAAATTATAAAAGCGATGGTGTCAACAGAATAAAGTAGGATAAGATCCTATTTTCAAATTAGTATCTTGAGTGTATACTGTTTGGTGCCTAATAAATGTTTTATTAACATCTTGTTCTGGATCATCAGATTTTTGTTGTTGTTTTTTGGTTGTGGGGTTGGTTTTTTTTTTTTTTAAATTCCATTCTGACTAATTCAGATGACCAGTCTCAGAGTCTGAGAGGAAGAAAACCTAGGAAATACACTGCCCTAGTTGCTTCTAGTCTGTATTATGACAGATTTTCTTTCTGATATTCATTTTCCTTCTGACACCTTTTCAGATTACTGCGACTTATTTTTAGGCTGGGAAATTGAATGAAAAGTTGAAGCTGGTGTATGAAGTAGGCCTGCTTTGTTGATAGCCACCTTCTTAACCCATCAGCCCTCAGCCTGGGGTTATTCTGTCCCAGGTGCAGAAGTTTCCTTTTGTCCTTGTTGAACCTCCTGAGTTTTCCTGTTGGCCCTTTCTCCCAGTCATGGTGGCAGCCCTGCTCATCCTGCGTCCACCTCTGGTGCTGTCCAGAAATTGTCTGAGTGGTCAGTCCCCTCTGTCATCCAGCTCACAGGTGAAGATATTTAACACTATCCACTATCAAACCCTAAGAAATGCAAGTCATGAAAAAGAAGTCCTGACTGGCAATTAGGCTTCAAACAGTTGACCCTAAAAGTCCAGACAACTTATCCACCTCACAGACCACCCATTCACTCCCAGTCACTGTAAGTTATCCGCCAGGTGACACTGGTGAAAGTCTTTGGAAACTGTAAGTAAATTACATTCTCTGCTGTCGCCTGATTCACAGAGCCAGTCGTTTCATCATAGTAGGTAATCACGGTGCTCCAGTGCAATTTTGTAAATCTGTGCTGACTGTTCCAAATCACCTTCCTGTCCTTCAAATGCACAGAAGTGTCTTTCATGACGACTTCCCAAATAAATAATTTTCCCAGGGACTTAAGGGTGCCTTAGTAGTACTTACTTCACTGGATCCTAGTCCTGGTGTTCTGATCTTTTTTTTTTTTTTAAGATGGCAATATCCTTCACCTTTTTCTAGTCATTGGGGACGATGCGAGGCAGCACAGCCTTTTGTAGATTAGAGAGTGGCCAGCATGCTTTGGGATGCTTTGTCCTGTTCCATGGCGCAGTATATATTTGGTTTACTCAAGCATGCCATAATTAGATTCTCCTTTCTCTGGTAGTTCTCCTCTACCTCAGCTGACACTGGGACTGAGAGAAGACCTTCTCAGGAAAGACTGATGCAAAGTAGGCATTAAGTATTCTGGCCTTTTCCATGTTTTCATGTATAGGTCAACTCTCCATTCTGCAGCAGGCTCACATTTTCCTACATCCTTATCTTGCTGCCGAGGCAGCTGTAGACCCCCTCCTTGTTGCCATGCTCAGCTCTCAGTTGTTTCAGCTCCAGCCAAGCTCTGCATATCCAGAATCCAACTTCGCATATGGGTGATCTTTTCCTCATAGCCTCTCTCTGCTTCTGCCTTCCCCATGCTTGATTTTTACTTCTGGGCTTCATCAGGATTTCCCAATTCAGCCAGGTGTGCTGGCCCCACTTTGCCAGGGGCATCCTGACAGTCCTTAGCGTTTCCTCACTCTTCAAAAAGGATCTTGTTGTCACAGAAGGCCAAATCTTGTTGCAAATACCAGCAGCAGAGCTGGCCCTTGGCTGCAGTGAAGAAATCAGTACAGCAGCCTGAATACTATCGGGACGTCAGTAAAGATCTGAGGATGGGAGAAGGGTCGTTGCAAACTGATTCTGAAAGCAAGCTTACGTAGATTCTTTCTGGCACAAACTGTTCAGAAATGGGTAATATTTGAGCAGAGAAATTATTTCGCATTGCTTGAGTCTATTTTATTGATTAGGTAGGGAATTTCGTGTGCCTTGCGTGAAGCACACACGACCTAAAAACAGTGATCAGACCTCAACTAGAGAGAGCTTTTTCTCCTCGAGTCTCCTCCTGACCTTCATGGTTTTGAGTGAATAATGCTTTAATTTTCTTTCCACATTGCTCCTTACACTCTGCCCCCTCTTTTTGCTTTCTTTTTTTTAAGCTAGTGTTAGGTTTCTGCTCTTTCAAAATCTTGAAAATATGCAGCAACGGCATTAGGAGCTTAAGAAGTAGAAGAGTGAGATCAGTTCATAGAGTATTGTTGTTCTGTGCTGCTCAGGTGAAGTGGGACTAAAGCAGTTTTATATCAGCATTCATCAGCATCCCCAGCAGGGAAGATGAGTGGGTTGTTTTGTTAATGTGCTCTTGTTCTCAGTTACTAAAACATCTGTTAGGGGTCATTGACATTTGGGCACAAACTAAGGCCATTCCTAATGACTCTCAACAAGCAAAGGAGAGCAAATGAAAGTAATATTATCTCAGGTCAGGTTGATAAATAGATGCTTATACACTTGTTGGGGTTTTTTTTCCCCTTATTTCTTCAGTCTATTTTAGAAAATCTCATGTAGCTAGCACATTATTTTTAAGAGGCAAAAATGAATATAACCAACATAATTCTTACCCAACTTAGGCAATAACAAAAATAAGAATTCAGTGTAAGTTTGAGTATCTTTATTTTTTTATGTTTGTTTGGATTTGGTTTTCTTTCATTTTTCCAAGTTGTATGACTTAATTTCATTTAAACTTAAAAATGTATCTTTTGGTATCATAACAACGTACTTCATCGCCCAGATGTTTTTAGATGCTCTGGGACTGCCAACCTCAATTGTAATTATAAGAATAGTGAACCTCCAAGAGATCTGTTTAATCAAGAATGAATTTCAAACTGCAGAGGACTCTTTCCACCTTGTCTTGTTATTTGGAGTTGTTTTGGAATATTTTTCACTATAGTGTGTGATATAATATATAGTATGAAAAACCGTATTTTGACAATATTATTTTTGTGGAATCATGGGTTAAGGAACTCTCGGTTCTAGGGTTTTCATCTAGGTACAATGTTGCCATATGATTTTTCCTGCAGCATATATTGTTTTAACTACAATTGATTTCCAGGCTGACTTCTATTGAACAGTTTGTCTAATTGTGCAGTCTTTTTGGATTAATGTGTGTATGCTCGAGTTATGCAAAGTTCAAACTATCTCCAATATGGCCAAAGTGTGTGGGATTTTGCTTAAGGAATTCTGTGCCTGATTGTATTACAAGTATTGCAGGAAAAAAATACAAATACCCCAGCTACTGTTTTCCCCTCTTCTTTTTTTTCTCTCCTACTTCAGAGAGGTTATTTTGATTATAGATATTTACACTGTTGAAAGCCAAATAATTTGATTTTTATGTTTGGCATTACAAAAAAAAGTTGTTGTTTTTTTCTTTGTATTCAGTTTATCTTATTTTTCTTTATAAAGTTAGAAACATGCTCGGTCTTTCAACATATCCATTGTGTCTCTGGCTTCAAGCAAAGTGCCAGCCATGGGGGTCTCTTGTTGTCTTCAGCCAACTGTGACACATAGATTGTTTTTAAAGATTATATGCCATAGTCGTGCGAAAAGCAAAAATGTTTTTATGCTTTTATAGTAACATCTGTTCCTAGAGGTTTATGGACAAATCTTCGCTATCATTAGCTTGGCTACGTGGTTGGGTTTTGTTTGTTATTGTGAAGACAGAGTTACTGAGAGAGGGACCAAAATATTGCCACTTCCATGGAAACGTGGAAGCGGTGTCTTTCCTCACAGAGTACTGTGCTCCAATAGATCTTAAAAAAATATTATGAGGACCAGGCATCAGTGCTGATAAGCTGGCAAACTGTTACCCTCTGTCACATCTCCTTTTTTTTGTGTAGAAGATCACTGAGAAGATTCTGCCTGGACAAAGATGACATCTTTTGAATTACTTTAATTTCTCTGCCCCTATGAATGCATGGGGAAAAAAAATGGTGAAGAATGACATGGTTTTTTAGCTTTGCAGTTATGGGACAAAACTGAAATGTTTTGTTAATTCCATTAGATTTGTGGATAGCTTGCAGATGACTTTTTTTTACTGTTTGTTGTACGTATGTGCTAGTGCAGATCTTGCATTAGCTGAGATGGAAGAATGCATTTCTGATAGCTGTTACTTTATATTCTTATCCTACTGGGAAACTACAAAAGCATCTGTGAGCAAGGTTTACTCTTCATCCTCTCTTCCAAAATCCCCTCTCCAGGTGTTATAGCAGAATACATGTCTGTTGCTAGAGAATCACAGAATGATCTGGAGATCATCTAGTCCACCCCCACCCGCACCACCACCCCCCCTCTCTAAAGCAGGTTAGCCTAAAGCAGGTTGCACAGGAACACGTCCAGGTGGGTTTTGAATATCTCCAGAGAAGGAGACTCCACAGCCTCTCTGGGCAGCCTGTTCCAGTGCTCTGTCACTCTCACAATAAAGAAGTTCTTCCTCATGTTCAGGTGGAACTGCCTGTGTTCCAGTTTGTGCCCATTGCCCCTTGACCTGTAGCTGGGCACTGCTGAAAAAAGCCTGGCCCCATCCTCTTGACACCCGCCCTTTAGATATTGATAAGCCTTGATCAGATCCCATCTCAATCTTCTCTAGGCTGAGCAGACCCAGGTCTCTCAGCCTTTCCACATAAGGGAGATGTTCCACTTCCCTCATCATCTTCACAGCCCTCCGCTGGACTCTCTCCAGTAGTTCCCTGTCTCTCTTGTACTGGGGAGCCCAGAACTGGACACAGTACTCCAGATGTGGCCTCACCAGGGCAGAGCAGAGGGGGAGGATCACCTCCCTTGACCTACTGGCCACATTCTTTTTAATGCACACTCGGGTTCCATTGGCCTTCCTGGCCACAAGGGCACACTGCTGGCTCATGGTGAGCCTGTTGTCCACCATCACTGCCAGGTCCTTCTCTGCAGAGCTGCTCTCCAGCAGGTCAACCCCCAACCTGTACCAGTGCATGGGGTTGTTCTTCCCCAGGTGCAGGACCCTACACTTGCCCTTGTTGAACTTCATCAGGTTCCTCTCCTGTAGGAGCATTCAGGAGCAGACATGGAATGTGAGAATGCAAGTTGTCGTAGCTAGGCTAGTAGAATGAATTAAATAGTGTCCAGATGAGGACTTGGATAAAAAATTATCTAGCCAAAAGCTAATCTTTGAGGACTGTGGTAGTGCTTTGGGCAATTCCTGAGGCTTGCAACCAGAGGAGACAATTCCTTGAATTGGGTCAAAGCACACTGGCCTTCTTTTTCACTTGTCTGCCCTAGGTCTCATGAATGTTGGGAAAAGCAGACTGAGCAACTAAAAGGGCAAAAGGCAAAGTGAGAATGACTTGCTGTTTAGACAGTGTTTGTGATGTTCCAAATTTGAGTTAATAACCTCTGGTCTCACACTTTGCTGTGTTGCTGGATGCAATGCTCACAGGGTCTTCCAGGCCATATCATCATTGTTTGAGATGAATTCAGACCACTTGGCTTCAAATTCAATAGCCTAACATTTCCTTTTGCGTTGTATTATTCCTACCCAAAAGAAAATGCCAGGGTCTAGTACTTCTGCAGTGTATAGGTCTTCCAGATGAGGCACTACTAGTCTTTCACCTTTACTGTCAGTATGAATGCGATTGGAGTACTCTTTCCCTGTATGGAAAGGTGAATGGAAATTTAGGCATGTATTTTTACTGATTAAGAAGGGGAGATCCTGCTTGCTAAATGTACCAGTTTTCCCACTTTTACTTTGCAAAATAACAATTACCACGTCTGCTGTCCAAGCTGATTTTTAATATTAAGCTTTCATGCCTTGATTACTTGAAGGTTAAATGTTAACGTACTTTATATGGGACTGTACCTTGAAGTCATTTTTAAGATGAATACAAGATCCAAACTTGTTGCTTATTATTTATTACTCTGCCCACATCTAAAAACTTATCAAGAATTATGTCAGCTATTTTGATTTTAAGGTTCAAGCTAAGCCTCTAAGGTTTGATTTAATGCAATTTTATGTTTCCCTTTGTATTAAAAGTTGCAGAAAAGAGGAAAATCTCAATGAATCTGTAACATGACGAACAATATCAGTTTTTCAGGAGCCATTATCATTTCTCATGTCATTGCAAGCAAATAAGAAACCTTTAATCCAAGGAGAAATGTCATGTAACACTTTTATCTGTCATCTCAATGTACATTTTCATATTTAAAAGTACAATGCAGCATTAGTAAGCTATTGCATTGCATACTAAAATATTGTGAAAAAGTCATTACAGCATACCTTAACTAGCTGTGAAGACTCATTACAATGATTCTAGTTAATATTTCTAATTGCAATTGATTGTTGATTTGCAGAATCCACCCCCACCCCCCACCAGCTGCAATGGAAATCTGTATGTTTACTCACCAAATCTCCGTAAATATATTTTTAAAACCTAATATGACCAGGTAACATGTAATAGTGAATGATCTGTTAATAGAGTTGATAATACATATCAACCAGAAAAAAAAAAATTGAGACCGAAGTCTTAATCACAGATTTAACAAATAAGGAAAAAAAAGATAGTACAGAGATGCCACTTATTACTGCATTTCACAATTGCTTTCATTTATTCTGCAAATAAGCGTAACAAAATTGCTTACAGTTTTCAAAATAAGGCGAAGATGTGTGCCCACTCAATAATCTCTTTAATTACTTCTGGCATCTCAATAAAGACCTTAAACTCATCACTTGTTGAGAAACGCGATTTCTTTACATTAAATAGCAGCCTGAGGAAAGAAATCAAAGAACATACTTATTTATCTCAGTTCGAAAAAGTATCAATGGAATTGATCGAAATGTCCACCAAACGAGCTACATGTTAGGGTAGCCTTAAATACTATATTATTAAGAAGGTCCAGGAACCACTGTGATCTAGACAGTTCTCTGAATCATTGCTCATTGTTCTTGTTTGAAGGGGGGGGGTAATAATTTACTGATACCCTATTGTAGTAAATTGCAAACTTTTTTCCAGCTCTTATTTGCTCAGTTGCTTTCATCAGTGAGTTGGAGAGGGGAAGCAAAGAGGACAGTCAGTAAGTAGTCTTTTCTCTTAAACATGCTGATAAGCCAAAGTAGCTGGATGATGATTTCCCTTGTGTGACTGTACAACCTGAGACAGAATAGAGTCTGACTAAAAGTTGCTCTGAAGAACAGAAATTATTTACTGTGTTTTATTACCCTTTTATTCCAAAAATAATCAGAGGTGAGAAAGCACAGTGGATTATTTTTTTCCTACTGATTTTGTTTGTTGCTTTGGGGTTTTTTTCCCCATTTAGAAAGAAAATCCCCTTCTGCAACTTTATGCTATTTCTTAGCCTGTAGGAAAAGACGTATAAAGATGTCCATCATAGTACTTTCAATGTTTTCAAGTCACGGATTCAACCATATAAATTCCTATCCATTGCATGATTGCAGCTGGCTAGCTAGTGTTAAAGTGTTGCCAGACCTTAGTACAGATAGTATCTACTGTCCCACAAACCGCTTTCTATCAGTGGAATGATTTTGGCTGAAATGCTTATGGACAGTAAAGTAGGATGTATCATGCACAGTCAGTAGGTAAAAAGAGTCCCAGACCACTTGTGCACTTCACAAGTTTATTTTTCACTGTCTTCTTTAAGAAAGCTATGTTTTAGCCCTTCCTTCTTTTCCTTTTATTGTCATGGCTGTTAGTTTTTTCCTACCCAGTCTCCCAAATGTCGTCTTTTCCTCCTATAACAACTTCTTAGACAAAAAAAAAAAAAAAGAGGGTGGGATGAGGAAAGGCCTTTGACTCTGCAAGATGTTTTCATGATCTTTTGGTGTGTTTTGTCTCATTTTCTTCCTCCAAATCTCACCCTTTGCATTCAAGCGCCTGATTGTCATCCATGTTTCACCATTATTCTCACTCAGTCCATCTTGCTCACTGTGTCGTGAAATGCTCTTTCCACTTACCATCCGTTCTCTGCCCTCAGTCTTGTCTTGACCTTTTATTTCCCTCGTGCTCCTTGCAGATTTATTGTCCCTGCTCCCATGTGGATGATGACCTGCTGGGGGTGTCAGCAGGCACCAGCTCACACGCTGGGTGCATGAGAGCTTGGAGACAGAGGGCGATAGGAAGCAGAGTCCTGCTGGCAAAGGGCTTTCTCTGCAGCTGCTTCCCAGTTTTCGAGCGTAGCAGCCCCGCTAGCTCAGGTGGGAAGAAAGAGTGGCTCCGTTCATCCCACAGACTCTGTTTCCCTCCTATATCCCTTCTTTTGTCTTCACAGCCAGCAGGAGATGGGAGTAGGTATTCTTGCCCCTGAAGCAGAAAAGCGTGTGTGGGCAGAGGAAAGAGCGTTGTTCCTCTACCTGACTCCTTTCTGTAATGTTCAGCTCTTAATATTTTTTTTCTATAATAACTAGTGCGCAATTCTTGGGGAGGGGGAGAACAATGTGAAAGTATTAAACTTCCCTGGGGCAGGGTTTGTCATTGTACAGCAATGTGCATAAGTGATGCGACGTGGGGAATAACATTTCAAATAAACACAAAAATTATTTCCCTTTGTTAGGTTCTTGGCTGAGAAATGGCTGGCTAAGGAGAATGAGCCACTCGCTCACTTATAAGTGGATGCCTCCAGCTGCGCAGGAAAGCAACCTGTGCTATACTAATTCTGTGGAAAGATAAAGGGTCTCGCTCTTTAAGAGCTTTTATGATTACTTAAAAGAAGCCTTGCAGTCTTAATATAAAAAAAAAAAAAAACAAAACAAAAAAACCCCCAACCCAAATACCAAACCCCAAAACAACAAAAGATTAAATAAATCTGAAGAGAATGCAAACAGAAGGAAAACAGGAGTTAGATTTTCCATGTTGCTAAACTGTACAATACGTAGATAGTGTAGGTATTTGTAAAGTGACATTTTTGTATTCCATACTGTCCCCACCCCTGAAAAAGTAGAGTTACTCTCTACTAGAAGTAAGGTTGAAGTAAATGTCGATTCTAATTAGCCACTGAGAGTTTTGCTGTTGACTTTCATGGTACCAGAATCTCGCTCCGTGTACTTCAGCGGAGGAACAGACGTTCCAGAGCTCTGAGGGTCGGAACCAGAGGGAATAGAGGTTTTACAAATTTAGAAGAAAATATAGAAGAGATAAAAAGACCATATAGTTTCTAGGCAATGGTAAAAATCATACCTATGGTGAGTGTGCAGCCTGGAGTCGAGTCATAGCGGTGGTGCTCAGATGTTCCTAGCTCTGTCACCTTGAGAACTTCCCTGCTGGTGAGCTGGAAAAGGAGGATTTAGCCTCTTCCATGTGGAATTTTTCAAGCATCCTGACGGAGCAAGAACCACAGCCCTACTCTGGGCAAAGTGGATGCTGAGTTCTAAAAAAAACCCAAACAGGGTTTCCTTGTCAGTGTTTTGCTCTGAGTGATGAGTTGGGACATGCAGGTGTCTCACCAGGCCCATGAGCCCTGGTACAAGGCAGCATGCCTTGCCCTCATGGGGCTGGGCCCCTCTGCCCCTACAGAGGCAATGGCTTTGGCTCTGTTGTGTTTGCAGGGACTTGGGGGGCACTGAGGCTCCTGCTGCATTCTGAGTACGGTTGCTTCATTCTGAAAAGCTGTGAAACAAAAAGCATAATTTGCCATAGCTGATACAGCACTACTTCAAGCACTCTGCACAGAGAAAGACAGACAACAGCAGAGCCACGTGCTGTATCTTCTAAAAGCCAGGTTTCTGTAGAAATCTGTGCCCTGTGGTTGTCTAAGGCTACACTCCAATAAATAAAATCTGGCTCTTTTTTGTAGGAGTTGAATTTTGCTTTGGGAAGGATGAGGTTTTTACCTCTGTTTTAAAACATCTTGCTGCGTGTGATCCTTTGGGGGAAAGGGGAAGAAGAGTCAGGGCATCATACAAGCCTCAGTCCTGAGGGTGAGAGTAATGACGTAGAATAAACCCTAGATTCCTTAAAACAGTAAACGGATGTGAAAATCCTTGGTCCAAAATTACATGCTTAAATGTATGGACCCACCTTGGTGAAAATGGAATTAGCTGGCTGAATGAAATTTCCTGTTTCATACCATTTATTTTTCCTGGCCAAGTAATATACAAAAATAGAAGAACCACACATGTCCACAGCTGGTGTTCCTACTTTTTATTTCTGTGGGGAAAGACTTGATGAAAGAGGAAGAAAAACAACATGAAGGAAAAGTGAACAGAGTCTTTATATTTTGTAGAATATATCTCCATTGCATCTTTTTTGTTCAATTTCTGGATTTAAAAAATTACTACTTTGTCTGTTTGAACAGTTTCAGTATTCTTAGAATTACATTTAATAAAAAAAACCCTGAAACAAACCCACTGAATGCTGAACAAGCCAAACTCCCTCCCTTCTTCCCACTACCTTGAAAAAGAGAAGGTCTCACAAAGGTTTTCTTGAATAAAGTGGAGCATACTCCACCCGCAGCCTTATGAATTTTCTAGTTGTGTTTCCAGAGTTTCTATGTTACAGTCTTATGAAATTGTCCTAGGACAGGTGTGCCCTCACGAATTTAGCATAGAATGCCACTAAACCCTGGGAAGAAATGCTTTCATAAGCATCCTGTTGCCTTTCATTTTAAGAGTTTCCTTTATATTTTATGGACATGGGTCACAACACTGGTTGAAGGTAAAGGTGCTGTAGCTTGAATAGTTCCCACTAGCACCTGTGAAGGCCAATGGCTTCTGAAGAAAGAGCACAAAGCTCTGAATTAAATCTTTTTGCTGTTAGCTCCTGACACATCAACAACTGGTGAGGAGAGAGATGGAGAAAATAACGTTTACGTTTTCTCACTAATTTAATGAGAAACAAAAAGACAAGAAGAGAGAGGAGTTAGTTAATTTTCCTTTCAGCATTTACTTGAATGCTTTTACAAGAACAGGCTAGAAAGGCAGGGAGCTGTACAGTATAATAAATCTGGAGCTTCTCAGATAGCTGGGAGAGAATGCTGTGGTGCCGAGTTTCAGGGATTTAATCTCGTAATTCAGTGGTTCTAGCCCAGCGAGTGCCACACTGCTTTCCGCTGAGCTCATTTATGATCCCAAGCAGTTCCTTGCTGTCAGTTCCTATTTGCATCTTCTCTTTCCCTAGTTTTTTCCTTACTCTGAAATCTTCCCTGTCACATTTCATCTTAATTCCGATTTCTTGTCGTCTTTCCTTGAGCTGTTTCAACTTACATTTTTTTCTGCTATCACCCACCATTTCCATCATTGAGGGGTTAATGAAGCAAACCACCTCCAGCACCAGCACAGTCTCCAGTGCAAAGCTTTTCTCTTGTTTCCTCTGTCTCAAAGCAAGTACAGGTTCTTTATATACCTGCTGTTTCCAATATGCCTTATTTTTTGCATTGATACCAGAACTTCTGCTTCTTTCTCACATGAAGCCTCCAACAGAAGAGCCTGACTGATGGACTCTTTACAGGGCAGTAAGAGTCAATGGAGCACCACAGCCAGTGCACGTTGACATCAGCTGAACTAATAGTGGTTTATACCAAAGACGGATGTAGGCTATTTCAGTTCCAGTCTGATACTTCTTGATCTCCCTTTTCTGTTTAATACTTTTAGATTCTTAAAGCAGCCAGATTAATCTTCATCTCTTTCTTCTTGTCTACAGTTTCTTGATACTAGAAACTCATTGTAAATTGATTTTAATCTGAGTACCTCTGGGTTATTATTTGGCTTCATCTTTTATATAAACAAGTAATAAATTGTTGGTTGATATTTTTCTGAGCCTGTAACTTGAACAGGTGTGTGCTATTGCTGTCTTCCCTAATTTCCTGCTAGTTTAACACTGTTCCTCTTGAGCAAATTCCATTCCCATCTCAGCATTAGTCATGCGTAATCTTATAGCCATGAAACTTCCCTGTTGTTTGGTCAGTGACCCAGCCATCTAATTCTCGTTGGCAATCCTGTCACTCACTGTTTCAGCAAGCATATCCTTTCAGAAAATATATTCTTCTGTCAGCATTTGCCAGTGGTGTTCCACCACATCTCACTGGTTTCACAAATTTTCACATTATCTTATCCCAGTCCAGTTGTCAGCATCTTTGCTGTCCTGGTGAGTTTTTCATGTCTTTGTATTCCAGCAACCTTCGTGTGCTGTAAGATGCAATGAGGTACAGTAACATCAAAAAAGACGGGTTGGCTTTCTGATATGAGAAATCCTCAGTGCAGTACCACTGTGGGAGTTGAGAAGCAGGAGGCAGAGTCTCTGGATCCTGATGGCCCTTTTGCCCTGGCTGGAATGACGAGCTGAAGAGCTGCTCAGTTAATGACTAGGAGCAGAAACTCTTCTTAGAGTGGAACTGCACCATTTTCAGGACCTCTTCCCCAAACACTTGTGTTTCAATAATAGGCAGAGTAAGAATTTTTCCAGTAGTCAGCACCATCCTGGAGTCATCTTATGTGGCTAAAGAGAGCTACTATACTTGCCTGAGAGCTGAATTTGCGATCTACTACATTTGTAGCTGTGAATATGAAGATGATTGATAGTTTACTTTTTAGTACTTCTGTGCATGGTCCAACTTTAAATCAAAGCTTTAAGATAATTGAGAGTTTCATAACAGTACATTTCTTCTGGGTTGAATAAAATATTTTGTTACATTTAAATAGAATTTTTGTTGTTCAAATGTTTTTAAAGATTTTTAGAATTATATAGTTTAACTTAAAACTTCGCGCATACATAAATACGATACGTTTTTAAGAATGGTGCATATTCATTGGTAAACAATGGTAAAAGAGGTCATCTTGTTAAAACGGAACATTTTGGGGCAGGAGGAAATTGGAAGAAGTTTCAAGCTGATGTTACTGACTACATATTCTCTTCACCTTCAAAGAAAGCATTACATGTGCGCAATTTATCCAGAACATTTAAATTCAAGAATTCTTTAAAAGCACATGTATATAATATTATTGCTCTTGTATGAAAGACACATTCTTGCGCAGAGAGCTGACTCTGTTTTTCTTAGAACTCTAGTTTTTCTTCTTTCACATGAGAAATATTTTGGGTGAGCTCTACTGGGATGTTTACCAATGTGTATTGAGATAATGTCCGGAGGAGGGGGAAGACAATGATAGAAACCAGTATGCTAGTAAAAAAAAACACAATATGAATATTTAGAAGCTGTGAAGGCTAAATTTCAAACAAGAACACAGTGGCAAGTGATATAGTAGACTCTTTGGGATGGTATGTGTTCTTTTTCTCCATTCCTTGTAAATTTGATTTTGTTTTGTTTACCAAATCTCTAGATAGCTAGTACTGGTGTGCTCAGGGTGGACCCGTCTTAGCTTTCTGCATATGAATAACTAAAAAAAAAAACAAAAAACCAAAAAAACCCCAAAACCCCAAGCCGAACAGTTAGAGTATTGCTTCAACCTAAATGATAGGAAAGAGAAAATATGCTCCCATTTGGACGATGATTCTGTGACTACATGAACTATTCAGAACTGTGGGGTGATTACCATAGGATGAAACACAGAGAATTTATTTAAATAATAAGAAAAATAATACATTCTGTTGATGATAAGCTATTTCCTTTAATAGAGAAGAGGTATTTGGTTACAGGAGGTGAAATGGACAATACTTTTGCCTTTGTAAGGAGCAAAAAGCATTCTGAGGTCAATGAGGTCAATGTTTGAAAGATGCTGCTTGCCTTTTTTTTTCCCAATTTAATGAAGTTTAGTTTTTCTCAACTACAAAGTGTCGCAGTAGAAATGGGAAGTCTGATCACAAACAGATCACAGGCTCAAGTTATGCTTCCTGCAAATACCATCTTATTCGTATCTGACAATCATACTAGTTAGAGTAGTTGCCAAAAAGTATAACCTTCTCAAAAATATTTCCACCATGTAGCAAAACAAAATATAGTGACTTAGTAAATAATTTGTATGGGCAGGGAACTGACTTCAAATCATAGTTTATAGGGTTTAAAGGGATTTCAGGATGCCCTGAGGAAAAACACTGCAGAAAACTACAAGACAAACTTTGTCTGTGTTTCCTGAAGAATGCTTATCTTACTTGTTCTTAAAAAATTCTGGTAATGGAAACTGGATTTCCCTGGCCGCAGTTTCAGCCTACTATTTCTTGTTCTTTCCTTCATGGACATGGAGGATAAATTATTCCTTTGCTCTCTCTGCAAAAGCCTTTAATATACTTGAGGACTTTTGCAGTGAGCAACCCCAATTTGTTCAGCCTTTCCTTGTGGGTTATGTATCTTAGATCTCTGATCATCAGGAATTTCTGCAAGCAACCCACATGTTTTTGGTGGGTAATGCCCAAAGCTGAACCTATTACTACAGCAAAATGGATGAAAGCTAGAAAATGCAGAAGCAGTACAGTTTATGCTGTTTATAATCCTGATTTGATATCCACCATTTTACTAGAGAATGACACTATTGATCCATGTTCTTTTTGTGAACCATGTTCTTTCTGCGATCCACTGTAATACCATGTATTTATCTGGTTTTAGCAGGTTGCTCTCCAGCCTGTATTTGGGCAACCATTATTTTTTTTTTTTTTTATTAACTGTAGCTGGCTGTTTGGAATGCCGTTCTCCAAAAAAAAAAAAAACCAAAGGGCCCTCCAATATGCAAGATAATTATAAATTATGGTCTCTTGCATTGTGCTTGTTGCCTCTCTCATGTTGATGCCACTTTTACTTTTAGCAAATAGACCAGTTCTGATCCATCATTCAAAATACTAATGAAAGTATTGAATTAAAACTGGTACCCATCAGACTAATCCTGATGCATCTTTAGAATTTTGAGAGTGAACACCTGATAAGCACTCTCAAGACAGCCCAGGAAATGTTGTATATGTTGTTGATCTAGACTTTGGTTCCCTTCATTTCTGTCTGTGACTTCTTCGTAAGCAGCGCGGAGTCAGTGCGTGATGTTTACCAGTCTCCTTCTCACAGAAGGGTTAAGGTTGGAAAACCTGTTATCCCACCATAAAATGATACTGGATAGATTTGATAACACTCATGATTCATAATTACTCATGTCCTTGTTTCCTTGCTAGTTCTTAAAAGTTGTTTGATTGTGCTGCTATTTTTTTAGGTACTAGATTAAGGCGACTGATGTATAATTTCTATCACTTCCTTTTCTGTCTCAGAAATACATGTTATATTTGATCTCCTTCAGTTTTCTGGAGTTTTATCTGTTTCCCAGTGATTCTCAAAAACAGCCATTAATGAGAAAGACCATTCAGATATTTTAAATTTCCCAAAATGAAGTTTATCAGGCTCATGGAGTCTGAAAACAAATCATAACCCCCCCTTAGTGGTTTGTTCCCTACTCTACCCTTTTGCTGCTGACATAAGTTGTGCATCATCTTTCTGTTGAAGACTGACAGCAAGTGTGACATGCAGTACTTCAAATTTGTGGGCATCCTCTCTCTTGGAAGAGGAGGTCAACTTTTTTTTTTTTTAGCCTTATTCAGGTTAGTGTAGGATTATTTCTTGTTATTTTTTACATTCTTTGCTAGTAAGCTATGTTCCGTGTTGCCCAAATATATAACGCTATTCTTTTATTCCCATCCTTAGTAATCTTGTGTGGCTTTCTCTAAAATGAGGTCAATGAAGAGCTTGTGATGTAGCCAACAGGGTTATAATTCAATTTTTTGTCCCTCCTTTACACTGCATTAGTTTGGTTTTGTGCCTTTGTTATAATTTCTGTACGGAATTGTTAGCTCACCAGAATTTCTTTAGGTTTATATCTTGCCTATGAGGCTAGGTCTACCAATTCTCTGAATATATTAGCCTTCTTCATGAAATCCACTTTTTCAATTTTGTTGTTCTTCTCAGTCCTTCCTTTTCTAAGAACATTTAATACTGCCACTTTATCCTGTCCAAATTACTTTCTATTTACCTGTTTTTCCTTGCTGGATAGAGTTGTATTTTTTAAAAAAAAAATCACCGTTTTAGGTTTTTTCCTCTATATTCTGTAAAGAAAATAAAAAAAATCACAAAAGTAACTCTAAGAAATGTATTGATCTCCCTTAATACTCAGCAACTCATAGGGTTCAGCATCAAGCTGCATATGCAGATTCTGCAGACTTTGATAAATTCCTTGTGTCTGGAAGAATACCAAAGACCTCAAGCAAAGCATGATCCGTGGCCTTAATGATTTGCATCATATTACCAAGCAGAGATCCTACAAGATACTTGAAACAATTATTTCCTTTACTTTGTTTTAACACAGGCACCTTATGTGATGTTCTTATTTCTCTTCTGTATATTCTTACATTTGGAAGAACTTACTGAATTTCACTGATTAATTTAAAAAAGAGTAAGTTGTATAGTGATGTCTGTGAATGTCTACAGTCCCAAATGACAATTTCAAAATTTATTTTCTACTTATACTTACCTAAGATAAGAACTTTTCCTTGCTTTCTTTTCTAGTGTACACATATGTACCATCATATCCAGTCTTTGATAGAATCAGGTCGGTGGTGAGGACAGAAGCAATAAATCTCTTTATCTCTGGTGTTTATTGTAGAAACACCTTTTAAAATATTTTTTTCTCTTGACGTCTTTCATGCTAGGTTGCTGACTGGTTTAGGCAATGGAGCACTGTGGTCAACTGAATCCCCAAAAATCTGATATTAAAAGACAGAAGGGAAGGACCTTTGGGTCAGTAGAATAAACTGAGAAATGTTCAAGAAGCACCAGTAATTCTCTCTTAGGAAAGCAGGAAATGCATTTATATTTTACTATTTTCTGTCTGTGCTCATTACCAACTTTTCTTCATTAATGTTACCCCTTTTTTTTTTGTTACAAAGATGGTGCCTAATTTCTTCTACATACTTTTGATTTGGATGGTAGAAACGTGCTGAAGAGCCACATGTATTTATTTTTTGATGAAGGTCTCTTATTTAAGAATATTGTTTTGTCTCATACAAAGAGAAAGAGAACGTAACATTTCTTAAGTGAAAACAAATTTATCAGAGACCTGAAAGAAAATAATAAACATTCTGTAGCGAGCTACAGAAAACTCATTTTTCATTTATTCATCGAGTTGCAAATACAGTTTCAACCTCTTACTGAAGTTTTCTTGTCTTCCCCACCGTGCCTTCCCTCTAGATGTACTGACATTGTAATGCAGTTAAAGGTCTGTTCACACGTCTGGTATGCTCTTCAGAATTTATAGGTAGAATTTTTGTAGTTAGGTTTTTCAGATGAATATGATACAGCTAGCACAGAGATTAGAACATACGTGCCAGTCCTGTTTGATATTAAATTTTGTCATTGTGAAAGCTTCTTATTTTTATATTGACATTTCTAAAGGTGCTTCTATGCAGAAGAAACAAATCCAAGCAACTCAGCACAAAAGCCTTCCCTTTCTCTGATTAGCCTCGCATCAAAAGCAATGTTTCATCTCCATTTATCCATTTCAAGCTGAACAGTCTTTCTTATACATTTCCTCTAGTACCATTGTACATGAATAAGTGGTCTACATTTCCAGTTTTACTGTAAAAATATTAGCAGGGCAGCTCAGTGCACTTCTGCATTTCCATAGTACTTGCTCACAGAACTGCTGCAGAGCCATTCTATGGCTTTTTTCTTTTTTTTTTGTGTTGGCCTGATTGTCTTCAGGGCTGGCCACATTAGTACATAAATTGTTGTTGTGGCATTAATGGCTTCATTTGTCCTTTACTTTCTTGCAAATCAAGGTCTGGGTTTGGTCCTTATTATAAGTTTAATGTTGATGCTTAAAATGCAATAATATTTTAAAACAATAGCAATGATTACTATAAGTGTTTGTGATGAAAAAAGGAATGTAATAGGCTAGGACATGTATTTCCTGCAGGCACCGTAGCACATATTTTCTGACACATCAGGGCTGCAGCGTAAAGAAGCTTCATACTAACAAAAAGTTTCCAGCAGGTAATTTCTCCTTGGGACATTGGTGCAGAGTGCAAACACCTTGTGTGTCACTTTTTCAAGTCCATGCTCATCAGCTGGGAATGAGGGAACATTTGATGATTTTCCTTGAAACTCCATCCCAATGGAGTTTATCATCCAGTTTATAAGTCTGATATATATGATGAAGTTTTAGACAGACCATCCCAAGTCCTTTAAGACAGAGTGCCATGTTAGAAGGACAGTGTCTACTTGCCTCCAGTCCTAAAAAGCAATAAAGCATAATATTTGGTTTATGAGTGCTCTTGGTCCCTGCAGTCAGTAACTGCTGGCTCAAAGCATAAAAAAGAAGTAGGTCTTTCCAAATGTGTAGGAACAGAAGCTTAATTTTAATCCTTAATTTCCTGTTTGTCTACACCAGTGTTTTCTTGGAGCAAAGACATCCTATTTATACAGAGCTCTGCAGTGGCAGCGAGGAAGCACTGGGAAGCTGTGCCTGGCCATTTGAAGTCTTGGAGAGATTGTATCTTGGGGATAGCTAATTTCCAGACATAACCTCTCTGAGGCCACCCATGGCAGGGCAAGGCTTCAGTTTCTTGCAAACAATTAATTCTGGGTCACCCTGAGCTGCAGAAGGAAGGTGCCTGTCTATGCTCTTGAGTACAGCCCTCCTTCCCTTGTACATAGTCGACCTTGCTCTGTGAGTAGATAGATGGCAGTGTCAGTGGCTTTGCTTCTGTGTTTCTCTGAATGCAGAACCTGCAGCTGTGACTCCTCCTTTGCATGAAAGGAATGCATGAGGTATTGGTGCCTTTCCATGCTCTTCTGCTTCTCTTCATCTGGGATGAGACCCACTTGAGGGCCACTTACACTCTGGTTCATAGGATTTGCTTACAGACCTATGCTTTGAGCGTCTAGGTGCTCTATTTGTGCATGCCAGGGAATCATAGTTATGCATTACAGCAGATGTTTTATGGTAGTTCTGTAATTAGCACTCTGCACTATTGTGCCAGAGGCACAGATTTGATCTCTTGCTCTCTGAGCTGGCAGGGGTTGGGAGCACTGCTTAGGCAGTGTGCAAAACCCCAGATGGGCAGGGAAAAGGAATATTTTCCATTGCTCTGCAGTGGCCCTTATAGCTAATGATGATGGTATTTTGTGCTCTTATGCCTTTCATTTAAGGATCTCCAAGTACTCTACAAGCATTAAGTAAGACATTTTGTACCCAAGTGAAATAGCCAGTGTAGAGTACAGAGGGATCACTTCTTCACTTACCTCTGGGTCTTAACACAGCAGCTGTCCAGTAAGGCAGAGCAGAATTAGTAACCATTTTAGGATGGGCAGTAAGCAATATAGCTTTCAGTTAAAACCACAGGGAAAATTGAGGTAGGCGGAATACCCAGAGCGTTTGGGCCAATGCATCTATTTTGAAGGGAAATTGCTGAGTTTCTTAATCCAAACACGCATGCCTTCCATCAGCAGCAGCCCCTCCCTGCTCCTGACACAATGGGTCATTGGCTTAGTGATTCAGTGGGAAAAGTGCCATTCCCTGGCAGATCAGAGACCCACAGCCTGGCACTGCGAATTTCAGAAGAGCCAGACAAATGATCCGAGCCTCTACCACTCAGAATTTAAGAGTTGCATCAATAAATGTGGATTAAGGCGTTGGTGCTGCGGCCCATAGATCAAGCTTCCAGCTCCATTTAGCAGCTCCTAATAGGACTCCATGTGCATTTTGGTGAAATTTTGTTGGCTTCCTCTGCTGTTTCCTTCAGACTCTTTAGTCCTATAACGTACCTCCCATGCTCAAATTAGCAGTCTTTTAATCTCAAATGTTAGCAAATACAGAAAACCCAAAGACATCCATTAAATTTCCTAAGTTAAAAGATCTGTGTGCAGGTTTTTTGATTCATCCCTTCCTTCGTCTATCATCTTCTTCTCGCATCTCTTCTGGTCTCTCAATTTCTTTCCTTAGTTCTTTTTCTTTTTCTGGCATAGATTATTTTATTGCAATTTGTTGTTGCCGTAAGGCTAAAATAATTGGCTTGTTCTCTTTGCTTTAATCTAGGATCAATGTAGAGAGTTACATTTTGTATCTATCATCTTTTTTTCTTCCTATATAACACTTTGTGGCTGCATTTAAGTAAATGTGCACGTTGAACTGTTTCATGATTCAGGCTTTTTAGGTTATTTTATATTTTGCAACAAATTTCATAAACTACTTTTTTTTTTAATGCGACGCTTGGGTGGACATCTTCACTTTTCTGTTTTTGCTGTGTGGTTACAAGTGACAGTGTTAATTCTTTGTTGATCTGTGCTGTTCAACAAGCGCAACAGCTGCAAGCAGGTGGGTACTTCCATCCCAAATGCTTGGAATCCAGTACAAGCTGTAGCTTGAAAAGCTCCTGGATTATCATCTCTTTATTTAGCTAAGTTGTTGACTACTTCTACAAAAACAATCAGCAATCACAGGACATTGCAGAATTTGAGCCTGGGAACTCTGAATACTAAAAAGATGAATGTGCAGCACAGCACATCAGCACTGGCTACCACCAAATTTTCCTCTTGTGTGTAAAAAGCCTGGTTAGGTGATCCAAATTGTCCATGCTTGATTAGTTTTGATTATAATATGTACTAATATCAGGCTTGCTGTCTTCTGAAATAACCTTGTTGCCTTCAATGCAACATGATGATGCTACAGATTTTCCTTTCTTTGGCACCTAGCTTACTAGCACTGTGGTCTGGTGAAAACAGAACACAGATGCTTTCTTTGCACATGGATGATTTAGGAATAACTCCATTGGAACCTCATGTCAGTTTTTCCAGATCACATCAGCGATTGTACCAATAGGAAAAATTACTCTGCCAGGTTTTTCTGCAGAAAAAAAAAAATGCCGCTGTGACATTTTAACCTTTCCTTTCTGTAGGTTTCCAGTCATCTGGTGAAATCAGAGATATTACAGTCTCTTTCTTTCCCCACCTATCCTGCATGTTCTTATGAACACATTTCTTGGTCAAGGGACATGACATTGTAAAACGGCAATAACAATATATTTGTATTCCATAGCTCTGTCCTTTTTTAGTAATATTGGTACAATTACCTCAGAAATTTTTCCTGCCATACCTTCACAAAAACATCTACACAGCCCTCTGAATGCAGCCGCATTTCATACTTTTGTCTCTGTTTTCATATTATTGTTTTTGTAAAGCAGCTAAAGCATAGCAAATTCTGAAACTGCTGCTTAAAATACTGCGATACAAAATATGCAGATGACCATGGCTATTCCCTTAATTCTTTTTGCTGTCTCAAATTGAAAAGTACTAATCCAATAAATACAATATTTTTTACATGTCCATTGATGGTACCATGTAGCACAAACTCTGCTCTGGATGGACAGTATTTGTTCTTCTGTTCTGTCTTACATGTCAGTTCATAATATTCCCCGTTGAATGTAAATGAAGTTAGCGTATATGTAATGTTTTTACCTCCTGAATTACAACACATCGTGGTGGGTTGGTTACACAGATCTGTGTCTAAGTATTGTATCTAACTGCCAGATTTTGTTATGCATCATGCAAATACCTCTGCAAAGAAGCCAGCTAGGCAAGCTTGTTAGGTCTTGTTTTCATGGGTAGTGGATCGTTTACAAGAGAATGCTGTTTCTGCCATTGGAGTCTTCCAGTTCGAGAAGATCGACAGTATTTTTTTTTCGTTGTTGTTGTTGCTGTGTTGAAAGGGCAGCAACATTTTGTAGAAAGCTTCATCCCAGGCATGACATGCTACAAGGGTCTGATTCAACTTTGCAGGGTCTAGGCAGTGAGGCAGAGTATTTGTAGAGGCTGACAGGCTGGGGCTGGCGAGCAGCTGCCCATTGGCCACCAGCAGAGACCTGTCCTGCAGGAGGGCTGGCACCTTGCTCTCATTCTCGGCCCGGAGATCAAGTAGACATTTTGGATTTCTGGAGGCTATAAACTGATATAAAAGACTGCCATGCTACCTGATGGGAAAAAATGACAAGATTCCTTGTCGATACTTAGAGAAGTTCAATACGTTGACCTATATAATTTGAGGCTCTCATGGGCTCCACCGTGTAAAAGTGGGCCACGCTCCATGGGACAAAAACTGAGCTATTATGTTATGGAGTGTCATTGCTGTATAAATATATACGTATTTAATGTTCCATTGGTGTTATCTTTGAAGTGCTGTAAAGAAGGCTATTGCAAATATTGCCGACCTGTAATAAAATGGTGTTTTTTCTGAGGCAGCATAGAGAGCTAGACAAGTAAGGGTTAAATGGCATAAATACAATTTTATTTCTTCTTTCAACTTACCCATCTATTTGATTTCTCTCATGTTATTCTTTCACTTCCTTCCATGTTTATTTATATCTGGCTTAGAAGCCAGAGCTTCAGTGTTCTGGGCATTGCAAGAATACAGAACAAAGGCAGAGCCCCTGTGACAGAGGCTTTGCTTTTTTTCATCTATTTATTGTAGCCTATTATGGAAAGGCTGCCTTTTGACAACTAAAGACAAAATGTGTGTGCACCTGGAAATTAAATGGAAACTTGGGTTCCCCCCACCTCCTTTTTCAGCCCTCACCATAATAATTTCCTTTAACTCTGGCTGCAAAGAGAACAAACTTTCTTGGCATTTTTCAAATTCAATTATACAAGACATTTCATTCCCTTGTTTGCTTTTAGAAGGAAATAATTAGTAGACATTTCTGTTTTCCACATGGATCTTAGTATTCTGCAAAGAAAATGACATTATACCTGGATAAACAGCTAAGTGATTATCAAAAGAAAGTCAAATAAAACAAAGGAGACCTTCCCTTGCTTTCAGAAACTCCTGGTACTCTGCAGCATTTCATGTGTAACTGAATCTTTTCTTCTCAGATTAATTTCTGTTATTGTACACGTGGCTAAATATAGACTAATCGAAGTAGTTTTAAGGCTAGTAATTTATTTATGATAATTTTATTGGACTTAATTCCTTGGTGATTTCATTGGGTTTAATTTGTACTACAGCAGCATGCATGTAGAAAAATAGGTTTAATGATTTTTCGTTATGGAGCTTTATTTTACAGCGTGCTTTGTTCTTCGGTATTTGGCAACAACCGTTCCTCCTCTTCCTAAGGTCGGAATGATTTGAGCTTCAACTAGTTATTTAGAGAGATCTGATAAAGAAATTTCATCTCTGTGGGTGCTGGCCAGTGATGAAGAGAACCCTAGGTTTCAATAGAGACTAATCTTAACTCAGAAGGGAAAATTCAGGAGGGGAAAAGCAATCTGCTCTTCGGTGACATATCGCTGACAATTTACTTCCACTAGCCACCTCTCTCTTCCTGCCTAAACTGTCAGAATGCCATGGGAGAAAAAGCCCTTTGTGCCTGTGTGCAGAAAGTGACTGTCATCTCCATTATGAATGATATTTTACATAGGGCTTGTAAAGACCAGCAATTATTTCATCCTTCCTGCCTCTTCTTTGTGCTGGTTTCTCTTCGTGCTGCAACCAGCTGAGGTTCGGCCCATAGGACATCTGCTTCCCTGCTGCAAGAGTACCTCTAGTAGGTTGCCTCATACTCCAGCTCCTTTGTTCTAGTCATCTTCCCAAATCTGTTGGGGGGGAACAGCTTTTCCTTCTCTCCCAGCAGGCTAGGACCAAGACTTGTAACTGTTTCTTTGACGTAGAGCCCAAAGTCAGGCTAAGGGGCAGCCACAGTTGCTGACCGTGGCCGCTTCAACCCCTAGGGAGTCCTGCTGGAAAGAGAGGGAAGGTGGGGGAGAGAAGTGAATGGGCAAATTTTGGGAGGGCAGAAGGGATGGAAAAGGATGACTGTCTTAAGGAGCATTGTGAATGGTAGTAGAGGCAAAAAAGTTGGACGGTAACCAAAGTGGTGTGAAAGAGTTTGAAAATCTATTATTTCAACGTTTCATTTTTCCTTGGATTGAGAGGGGGAAAAAAATATTTCTTAGAATGGAAAATTCTAAAATACCTTGAATTTTTGAAAGTTTTTGAGCTGGACGTTACTCTGTGCCTGCCTGAGTGGGACCGGTGCCTTATGAAAACTGAAATTCAGCTCTTTGTCTCCTTGTGCTCTGATTTGAGCTCAAAGTACATTGTCCATCAGGCAGTGTAGTCGTGTGACTCGAAGTGTTTGATAGTTAAATTGGAGGGGATGCTGTGGTGTGTAAATGTAGCTGCAGTTCAACAAAGGTGCCTACAGGGAAAAGGTGAGCTCTGGAAGGAGCAAAATACTGCTCCCATGAGGAAGGAGTTCCCTACTGCTGCTCTGGCAGCTCCGGAAAACAGAGTAGTGGTAGATGCAGCCCAAAATGAAGAGGCATGGTTTGGTTAAAAAGACAACGCTGTTTTGTTTCAAATCAAGTGGCCTCTAGAGTAGATCCTTCCTTCCTTCCTTCCTTCCTTCCTTCCTTCCTTCCTTCCTTCCTTCCTTCCTAAACATAAAACACTGACATAATAGAGATTTTCCTCTGTAAAGCATCCTGGTTAGGCAAGACACTTTGATTTTCACTGAATATGCTTGTCACAGTAAAATTCCCAATCCCTGCTAGTCAGTGAGTCAGACGAGTGAGATGAATAGGGGTGAGTCAGGGCTTTTATGACAAAGCAGTGAGTGAAGATTGATGTGATGAAGGTATCTCTGGTGTGGGCGAAACGGGTGTGAAATGACTTTGTGTAGACAAAGTTTGTTGTGAGAAGTATTTGTGTCTGAATGACACCAGGAATGGCTTTTTATAAAAGAAAGGACAGTCCTTGTGCACAGCCAGTGAGGATTATGATTGCTTACATTTTTGAGTGGCTCCTTTCCATATTTCTTTTAAGCCTGATGAGTTTTAAGTTAGTGAGCTTGTCTGGGTGCAACAGCCAGATCTCTGATTTAAACAGAACAGAAGCCTGTGTATAGTTTCTCAGTTCCTCATTTTCAAAAAATCATTTCATTCGTGGGTGGTTTTTTTTGTAAAAACAACAAATAACCAATATGTTTAGAGAGTTAGCACATGAAGACCGTCTTAGTTACTGCAGTTTATAACATGAAAAGTTATTTACCATGTTCTGTTAGAAACAGGAGATACTAAACAAGTCAGATTATCATATGAATTTAATAGGAATCATACAGATTAGAAAGCAGCATATTACGAAGCCAAAGGGTAGCAATTCCTTTCATTGCACCTTTGTGTATAATTGCTACAGATCAGACTTGTGGGATCTTAGCATCACAGTCAGGTTGTTTACCTACAAAAATCAGGGTGGAAAAGATTTTGCTGCTTCTTCAGGTTTTCCTGCTATTATAGTGAATATTACCATGCTATTGTTCTCTTTTCCTCATTTGCCTCTCATCTGTTTATGCTCTGCTTATATTGTATCCAGTCTGATATTTACCTCATTTCCTTTTTAATCATTTTAGCAATTGTCCTTCTAAATATTTTTTTTGTCATTTTAATTTCTTTGGAATTGTTTAATATTGGTGTCCATGTTCTTTACTGGTTGTTTCCAAGGAGGTATTTGGTTTCAGCCTCCTACAAATTTTCCTAAATCTTTCTTGCTAATATGTAATACAAATACCATTCTTTTTAAAGTTTTTCAGCAGCTCATTTACTTTTTAAGAAAATTTGCTAAATGAATTACTGTTCATATTCACAAAGTTCAATGACTACCTCTCAGGAGCCGTGGTAAGCATACTGCAGAATCTGGAGGAGGTGGGAGGTCATCTTAAACACTCATAAGTGGTAAACTTTTTTCACTAGGGAACATGGGTAAAAAACCCTTCACTGTCTAGTATTTTTATTATAGAGAAGGGTCTGAGACTAGCAAAAGATGCAAGAAATTGTGTTTGTTTTGTGCATACTAAGCACATGAGGAAACTGTGGTGAAACATTTCATTCTGAAATAAGTTTTTACCATCTGTTCAAAAATGCACGAATTCTAGTTGCAATACACGTGCTTCTGTGTTAAATTTAGCATCCTCTGAGATATGAGACCGAGGACATACCTGTACGGTCAGAATTGGCTCTGCATGAGCTAACTCTAAAGTCAGAAGAGGTGGAGATTACTGTGTCTCCCATCTAGCATCCAGCAGCAGAGTAGTTTTTTCACTTAGTCACAGTGCCTGGGTAAGTAATTGGTTGCAGTTGAACCTGAGCTGGTATGTTCAACCATGGCTCGTGCCATCTGGGGTTACCCGTGTCAGTGGGTGCTGACTGAAAAGTCTTCACACCGCACCCTGCTGCATGGTGTCGGCATAGGAAAGAGGAGGTGTGTGAAGCCTCAAAACTGTACTGGAGTGCAGAAACTCGGTCTCTGCTACAAAGATTTGGATTTCCTCACTTGCTATTTCTCAGTGCTTGGTTATCTCTAGCACCTACAGTTGCCTCCTAAAACAAGTAACAGATATTTCCTCAGGGTATATTGACTCCATATCTAAGGCAGGAGGCAGAGAGCCAGAGACAGCGTTTTCACTCCCAGTCAGCAGGTGGTAAGTCCAAAGACCTTTAGTTCCAAGTATTTTCGTTTCCTTAATTGACTCTGATTTTGGGCAAAGCAGTGAGCTCTCTATCAGAAGGTTTCATTCTGTAAAACTTAGATGACGAGTAATCTTCTTCTGAAGCTTGGGGGATTCTTCTTTTTGAGGAAAGTGTGACTGTTTTTGTTGCGTCATACTGTCTTACAAATTCTTACTGCTTATTGCAGTAACAGCGGGTCTCATGATGTTTCATATTCTGTTTTCTCTTAACATCCCAGTTCTTGCAGGCACACGACTGCACAAAAATTTCAAACCGTGACACTGAAATAAGTTTCTAGCTCTTGTGATTATAAAGAAAGAAAACCTTGATAAAGTCACTCCCTGAAGACTACAAGAAAAACTAGGACAGAAATGAAGAGGACCCAAACTAAGTTACTTCTTAAAATGAGTAATATATTGGAGTCTAAGCCATGGTGTGTGGTTTGGTTTGGCAGCATTACATGCGTGAACAGCAAGGTGGGACTGTAAATGTTGAGTATATGCAGCCAGGTTGATAATTAGCGAGTTGACAACTGTTTGTCTTCAATTCAGAGGAAATGTTTCTTGATCAGAGAGTGTTACTGAACAAAGTTTGAGATAAGGGAAGTAAATATTAAGGATGCTTTATTTTCCTCCTCTCCTTCTGCCTCTTCCCCTGGCGTATTGCATCAGAGGGGTTAGGTGCAAAGTTTTCTCCCTCTTTTTATTGCAACATTTCACTCTTACTAGCAATTAGAAATCAATAGCCTTAGTTTTCCTTCAGTATTTAAAATTTTTGTTGTGCAGGAGCATTATTTTAGGACTGCATTTATGTAAATGAGATGACCTTGGTAACCTCGTAAACAGGACAAGCCAGTGTATCTTTGCTACTGGTGCCAAAGAAGTAGCTATAGTAATGGTTTCATGGCATTGCTGCTTTTTGCTTTACTTTTTCCCACAATCTTTTGTCTAGACTAGCTCTCACATGTTTTAGGTGATAGCTCATAAAAATGCCTCTACCTGTTCCACACTTCTGTGTCTGCTAGCATTTTCATCACCAGCCCTGCATGCTGTCAACATGACTATGAAAAAACTGAGCAAATATAATCCTGATATTTAATAAACTAAGGTTAAAAAAAAAATCTCCTGCATATATCATTAAAAAGATAAGGAGTATGAACGCTTTTGCAACATTGCCTTTTAAGCATTTTATATTAAAGGGACAAATCCCTGTGTGGAATAAATTGAACATGTACCCATTTAAATCAATGGAGCTACACAGATTTAAAGCAATTTGGTACCTGGCCTTGTATTCGAAATGCTAGATTAAGTTGGAAAGAGATATACTTGAGATCAGTTCATTTCAAAGTATGCCTTTCACTTGGGAATCTATAATGACCCTAAAAAATCTGAAATACTCCCCAAAATGTGATTTGCATGAAGGGAAAAAAAAAAAAAAGCTGCATTATATCTTAGTACTGCTTTTACCTGGGAAGATATACTTGAAATAGTTTTCAAAATGACTGAAGGAAATCTGACAATTTATCATAATTTAAACTGTCTTAGGAAAATGTCTTGGAAGCTCAATTTCCTGCTGAGAAAGGGAATGTCAGTGTTGTCACTGACCTGTGGCTGTAAGAGGCACATGATCAAGACTTGTTAATTACAACATTAAATGCTAAATATATGAGATACCATGGACATTTTATTGGATGTGGGAACTAATCAACTTGCTACAGAAGTAATTCAATTCTGTGCAGGTTTATTATTCAAGCACTTTAAAGCTCAAGGAATGACAGCTGATATATATGAAGGAAAACTAAGAGAGACAGCGATAGTTCCTTTTAATTGTATTTATTGTATTGAATAAAAGTGATATACAGCTTTCTTTTTTGGTCTTGAAGTCATTTGTCTCATGCTTAATTATCATTTAAGTATCAGTGACCAAAATAGAAAAATAACGGTCATCCTGAAAAACACAGTCGTCTTCAGAGAACTTCTGCACTGCAGGCTCCCAAGTGAGCGGGCTGCAAGGCAAAAGTGCCTCCACTAGCTTTAAATTAGCCAGCTTTAGCACCTACAACCTCCCAGAGCTCAGCTCGGGCTAATTTGCCTTGTAAGCAAGGAAGCTGCTGAGGTGAAACGTGTGCCCTAAGTGCCATCATAGGCAGCTCAGGTTGCCTCACAGCTGGAGATGCCCACCAGGACTGGGCCTCAAGGCAGGCGCTTAGCAGAAAACTATCTCACTGGGCTTTGGAAGAAGTGGGTACATTCTTTTGCCTCTTCGCACATGAAGAAACTTCTTTAGTCAAATTTACACTTGACTGCCCAGGGTTCAGTGCTGTGTGCTGACTGAACCAGTCAGCCTGGCAAGCTGGGGCACCCTTGTCGGCAGCAACTGTGTTTTCCACAGTCTTTCTGGTGAAGCACATGGGATTGCATTAGTTACAAATGGGAGAAAATCCCTACTGCATTACATTCCTCTGTAAGCACAAAGAGAACTTGTTAGTGAAGGGGAACAGACGACCATTTCAGTAGGACAGGATTCTTGATGGGAGATTTTTCTTTCGTAGAACTGCATTACATGGTGTGTGTGAGAAACTATGCAACTTAGTGAAAATGGAAGGATGCTTGTGATCTTGAATGATGAACTAGATGGGGACTAAACGGTCTCTTCACAGATGATGCATCCCCTTCAAATGGGCTTTAGAATAGACTGAACAAGACAAATTGGTGCTTCCTCGGTTCTCAGGGACTGGATGGTTATGATTTGAATTCATTAAAACATTTTATTTGTACTCTAAGTTTGAAAGTAAGACATGCCCTTGGCTTGGGAAAGAAACTTAGCAGGAGAATACGCATCTACTTAGCCTCTAAGGCTGAAATTTTATGCAAAATTTGTTTTGTGAGTTTTGCTTTTGAATTTGAAATGCAGACTTCATTTCTGTTTACCTTAAGTTCAGTCATTTATGAACATATTGATACAAGCATTAAAGCTTTTGTAACAGAGTCAGATTGGGGTCTTCTATACAGTAGTTTGAAAATACTGTATTGTTACTTTTCTAGCATGGTAGTAGTAGGATTGAAGTTGGTTTTCGGGTTTTTTTTTTTGTAATGCAGTAAAGAGTGCAGAGATCCCAATAAAATCAAAGTTTCTAATTTTTTTTCTGTATTATGAGTGCTCAGCTCTGTTCAGGTAGGATGTCCATTTGTTTTCTGTGCAAAGTTTTTCTAAAACAAGAAATTATAATATTTGTAGATCTATTTTCACTCTTTTCAAACTGGTTTGAATCTTAACACTTCTTTGGAATATTGAAACTCCTCCCTGTGTTTAGAATGGATTCCCAACTCATTCCTTGTGTTAGTACATAAAGCCTTATCTGTAAATCAGGTAAGATTGGAAACGAAGACAAATATGCACAGCAGCATTTAAGGTTGCATAAAATCATTGTGACATTTAAGTCATATGCTTGCACAGATTAGAGGTGTTAGAGGAAAAACTAGAGAATGATTAGTGAACGATTTTTTAACTTCTTTTTACAGGTGATTTAACCAGAGGAAATAAGGAGGAAGTGCCAGCATAATTAGATAAGCATTTCACTTGTAGTTAAAGTGTGAAAAATACAGCAATACCGGCTAAATTTTGAGTTGGAATTTTAGGCAGCATGCTAGCAGGGGGAAGTGTGCCCACAGGGATTTTTCTGTTACTTATTCCTAATGGAGCTTCACTTAGATAAGGCAATGGATGTCATCTCCATACAGTGCCTTCTGGCCAGAACTAGCAATAAAAATACACAATAGATTTAACGCGGCTTGGCTGTCCTCTGATCAGCAAGTTATTCTGCCAGTTGGCTATCGGCAGGGGCAAAGAATGCACTGAGCTACTTCAGCTTTGCTGTTAAGTCTTTTATTGCCATAGTGTTACGCAGTGGGCATAAGCTGGGCTTCAAATGACCCGCTGAAGGTACAAAAATGCAAAACAATAATAATGGTGAAAGCATGAACACCACCAGAAATGTTAACAACCTTGCACTCAAATAGAATTTTAAAATATATTCCTAAACATATTTTTGGCTTTGATAATTTAATGTGTTAAGGATATGATTATGTTCTCCCTAAGATTTTTCCATTTGACAGCATCACATTTAAATAATTTTTAGGCAAGGAGATTACTAGTAGGCTGATGATAGTCATATGGAAATCCTATCCTAATCAAACAAAAATTTGTTTTGTGCTTTACTACAGCAGTTTAGTGAGATAGATTAGTCCTTTTTAAATAGAAAACTTCCTTGAAATCCACAGCTGGATGTTATACAGTGCCCTATGCATACCCCTGGTGCATATAAAATGTTTTCCCATTTGTTGAAATGAAGGTGGAGGGAGCTTGAAGGGCTCCAGTGCTAACAAGAACACAAGGTACCACACTATGGTGTGAGCTGCACCAGGACCAAGGTCTTCCACTCAGGAGGTATACTATTCTGGAATATATGCAGCTTTTTGTCTTTCATCAAGAGAGCCAAAAAAGATCAGGAAAGGGACTAGTTGCAGCACCACTCAGATTTTTAACCAAGGCAGAGATATTGATGATATTATCATGGAGCAGTGTTGCTGTAGCCATGCTTGGGTGAAGCAGATTACTAGAGAATGCAACCTCTAAAGAAATCTAGCAAAAATTTCTTTAGATTCTAACCACCGATATCTAGTAAGTAAATTGCAAATGAATTTAAATGAAGAAGAAAGACCTAGGTCACCCATCCAAGGAGTGTAATCCAAAATCCCTCTGTAAGACCAGAATCAGTACAAATGTGTGCAGATTTCTGGTTCATGTAGTGTTAGTTTCCTTTTAAATGGAAATGACATTATTTCTGACCTATGCTGAAGATGGTCTGGAGTAGGTTTGTGCCCATTTGCTTGCCTGGTTTACAAGACGTCTGTTTCTCCTCTTGTCCAGATGTTGTACTCCCTGTAAAACAAAGGTTATGGCACTAATACAAGCTACTTCCTTGAGGCCGATTTCTACCTACAGTTTCTTGAATGCAAATCACCAGAATTACACATGGGTAACTGTAAGCTGAATTTACCCTTGAGTGCTCAGTTCAGCCAAAATTATTTTGCAACTTCCCTGCTGATGGCTAAGAAATCATCCAACTCTACTACTATAGCTACCTTTTATTGAATATTCCTTTTACAAATGTAACATAAGTGTTGCTTGTAAATATACATGCTTTAGTTCAAAATTACTATTGAAATTCACTACATACTACAGGTATAGTGAAAGCGATATCTGAAAGCTCATAATTAACCATTCATTTTGTCCAGAGAATGCAAATTGGGCTAAGTTTTCACATAACAAGGTATTGTATCCACATTGTTTTCAGTGATTCTTCACACAGTTGTGACTGGTTTATGGCAGAACTGTGCTAGTTAACATTCCTGATCATCATCCTCACTGCCAATGTATTGTGTCTTGTGCATCAGATCCAGTTCTGCCTTGCTCTGATAAATAATTCAACTCCCCACTGTAAATCCTTTCTAATTAGGTTATTTTTGTCTTTTAATCTCTTACTCTGAGAGCCATTAATGATTTTTAACTGAGACATGTATAATTTGTAATAATTTAGCTTATCTGGCTTTAAAAGACCATTTGTTTTGCTTTTAATCTTTAACAACCTTGTTTGGATTTAAGACTGTGTGCAGTAAGGTAGAGACAATTTTGGTTACATTATGCGTTTCTTAACCTGGTGCTGAGGCCTCCAGCCACAAAGTTTGTGATGCTACCCATGAATGAACTAAAAAAGAAGAACAACGTCAGACCAAAGCAAAAAGCCTGGAGGGCTTAGATGATAATGGCAGTAGTATGTTCGGACATTCAGTAATAATTATGCTACTGTACCAAATATCAAACTCTGTGTTATTCTCTTGCCTATTTGAACCGGTAGCTTCAGCTTAGTTTTCCATGACGAAATGTCGTAGATTATTGGAAATTTATTGAATCTAAGCTTTCAGAGATCATTGTGGACTGCAAGCTAAATCAAACACACTGCCTTGAGAGCACCTGGCTTGACTAACTATGCATAAATTTGTTTTAGTGAAAAATAATAGTGAATTCCTTCAGTCGCATATCAGAATATGATTACTACATTAGACAGTAACTGGAAGTCATAGTAGAAAGGCCAAAGTCTCAATTATTTTTTGAGATCCTATCACATTATGTTGCTATAGATGCTCCTTTACAATGTGAAATATCAATACAAGAGTCAAGAAGGGTTTAAAATCCCTGTACATTCATCCTGTTTTAAAAAGCCTTGTAGGATGATTTTTTTAAAAATTTATTGTCAACCCACAGATTTAAATGGAAAATTACACATGCTTTGAAAATTTCTGGAGGACAGTTGCCAATGAAGAAAATGTAAAATTCTTTTTTGGAGTACATTATTTTACTCAGTAAGCTCTGTAGAAATCCTGTGGAGGTTACTGTATTTCATGTCACTTTTTCCTATACATCTAAAAAATTTTCACTGCCAACAATTGCTATGTTTGCCGCATCTTGGAAACAGCCATTAACTCTTCTACAGAGTCTTGCAATGCATTATATGTTGCCTTACCTCTAGTGCACGTCTGGGTTGTTACCATATTACAAACTGTTTTGGTTAATCAACCATTTATGGTAAGATGGGACCTTTTAGAAAAGTTGGATAAATACCTTGTATACGGATGGTCCTTTACTAAAATGTGCTGTAGAAGGATTTTCATGGCAGTGTCAGAGTCAGCCAACTAGTGATTATTTATGAAAGGCTTGGTTACATCTAAGTGGAGGTTTTGGGGGGTTTTGGGGTTAAATGTAACAAAGGAAAAGAAGTTTCAGATGTGTTTGGTTTATTTAGTCTTCCCACCACTTCTGCTCTACACAGCCAGACAAGTACATGCCCATGAAACTTTGAGAGCTACCAAGGATGCTAGTTCACACAAAACAGTGTTTAAACATATGTCCAATTGCACTAGACTTCAAGTCAAGCATATACTGAGAGTGCGTTGTTTTGGAAAGGATGAGCAGTTTGCTGTTACAGTTGCTCATGACTTCTTGGAAAAGACAATTTTACCCACCAGTCAAGCAGACTGAATGAATCTAGAGCAACTTGAGAAAAATGGCATCAGAAGTAATTAGAAGATATGACATAATGACCTATGTCCACCTGTGGAGAATGCTGTTGATTTCTGACCAATGTAGTCATCTTTGAAAATCTCAGCTAAGTAGAAAATAAACACATTGTAAATAGGCATATGCAAGTTTGGATGTTTACACTATGTGCAAACCGAGATTTAACTTTGAAGGGAAACAGATTTTTCTAAAAAAGAGGATTTTTTTTCTTTTGCTATTTTAAGTTTGTCAAGTCTTGACCTGGACTAAATTCCCGATGTTGGTAATTTCACAAATGGCTTTGAACTAACATGGGTTTGAATAGTGCATGGAGCTGTGACCATGCCCGGCACAGTGCTGGTGGGGCCCTGGGGGTGAGGTGGTGTGGTGCCCTTCCTCCCTGACCAGCCCTGTCCTGCAACCCCCAGCAACACAAGCTGTGCTGGGCAAAGGATGGTGACAGGATCAGTCGCAGCCTGGTCACCTCCAGGTGCAGTCCCAGGCCTGGTTGTTGTCTGGTCAGGGAGGCAGTGTCCCTTCAGTGTGGGGCTGGCCAGACCCGAGTGAAAGCTCAGCTCCAGAGCCAAGGGGCATCCTGTGAATGGAGGACCTGGGTGAAGCTTATGTCTGGTCTTTCTCTTGGCATAGCTATTTTTCACAAAGCCTTCTCCCAGATTGCACTGGTGTGCCATGTCAGAGCACAGCCTGATTACTCCAGTTGTCTCATGTTGAACATAATAATAATGAATACTAGGTACCTTACTACTGGTATTGTGAACCTGCACAGCATGATGATCCATCTCTGACCACAAAGCTTTTCAGTGTAAGAAGTGCCACTGAATAGGGAGTGGGAAACTATGTTAAAATGGCTTTCTGTGCTAGGAAAGTCTTTGAGAAAATGCATTTGTGGGAGAATAAATGGATCTGTCCATTACTCTGCTGCTTTGCTCTCAATGATAATCACAAAACAGAAATTGTCACTCACTCCAAGTTCATGTTATTGCAACCTTTCACTGGATCGATTCCTTCAAATTCCAAATCTCATTGGAGTGGGACGGTGAGAGAAGTTGAAACAAAAGTCAGAAAGTCTTTTCTTATCAACAGAGGAGCGTAATAATAATTCTGGTTCATTGGGGTGAGGAGATGCAGTACATATGGACATAACCTCAGCTGAATACGCCAGCACTGGAGAACCACCATGAACTTTGAGGAAGACAGGATACGCTCTTCATGCTTGACAGTCCAGAGAAATTGAGCTGTGCTTGTGACATCAACTTATTTTCAGCCCTTTCGGCACTTCTATATGCTCCAGCAGAGCACGATGCTTCCACTGTCACCCCATAGACTATACGTTCTCCTTCCCTCTCCATCCAGTCTTATTTGCCTACATGGCAAAGACTTTTCTGAGGACAGAAGTCCTCTTAGAAATGGCAGTTTTTACCCTGCTTGAAATCTGAGAAGAGGCTTAACTGCTGCCTTCTGTGCTCAGCCTCCTAATGAAGGAAACAAGTCACAATCTGAAAATCTCTTTTTTTGCTGGGAGGTTCATCCATGTTAAAATCCTCTGGTTTAATGATTATCCTTGGTCAGAGTTAAGTGTCTAAATTTGCGGAAAATAAGCAGAAAGGCTCTTCTTTAAAATGGGAAGAAAGATTGTTTAAATATGGACCTTAATATTCCAGCGTCCTTTTTATTAACTTCACATTTGAGGAAAAAAAAAATCTTATGACTTATGTCAGGATCTTTTGTTCACTTAATGAATTTTTCAAGGTATTAAAAATAATTTGTGCAATGTGATGACTGTTGAGCTAGTAGGTGAGGATGGGAGTAGGATATAATTTCAATTAATATCCCATCTGAAATAAAAAGAACATTCTCAAAGATTAAAAAAAAATCTTCGCTGATTCAAGAAAGAATCTCGTCTTTGCTGGAAACAAAGCCATACGACATTGCAATAACAGGTCCATAGAAGAAAGATAGGGAAGTATATTGAGACTCGGTCTTTACATTTAAGACTTCAAAAAATGAACCTCAGTGAAGCTACGAGACAGCCATGCTCCTTGTGCGCACTCACACTCACCACATATGTGTGAGGATATATCTATATGTACACACATACATACACACACCTCTCCTCCTCATCTTGATAGTTTCTGTGGGTGTCATGATTACAGACCAGGAGGAGATTAAACCTTAGAGCACAGCCGCTTGGTGACTCTATACAAGTTTACTTTGGAAGTGTTAAATGTGTGAAGTGATATGCAAATTAAAAGCTTCTGGGAGTACTGTGCATGCAATGAAAAGAAAATACAGCCTTCTGCAGATGGAAAAAGCAAGCTTATTAGGAATTAATAACTGTCTCAGTCCTAGGGAAATAAGAGAAAATGGTGCATCTAATTCTTACTGTAGCAAAATGTAATTAACAGGAAGGTCAGAGGGCAAGGACATAGTATGCAATTAAGTCTTCCTCAATCGTGCACTACACAGGTAAACACAATACAAGTATAATAATGAACAAATCCTCTGGTACCTAGCACACATTTTTTAGAGCGCTCATTTACATGCACTCTGTGGGGATCTTATTTCTTGATATACCATGTTTTGCAGTTCTATATAGAAAATTTAGAAAGACTCTAAAGATGTTTTCCAAACATCTTTCTTTAGGTTTCCTCTGATGCCCCTACCACCGAAGCATTACTGTAGTTCATTTTTCTGCACGTTACTTAAGATTTAACACCAATGCAGATAAGGCAAAGCTGTAACAAGGCTGCTGCTAACATGTGAAAGCTGTGCTTTGAAGTGATAGTGTAATGAATACCTATGTTAGTTACTCCTAGATACATTATTCACCTTTCAGATGTCAAGCTATTTTAGGTGATGCCTGATTTTTTTTCTTAGTCCAGGACTCTTGGTTGAAGATATAGTATTCATTTTGTGCTTGTTCCCAAATGCATGGTGGGAACAGATTCAGCTCTGACCGTACTTTGAGCAGGAGGTTGGAGTAGATGACCTCCAAAGGTCACTTCCAACATGAAGTAATCTATAAGTCTAAGATTTGTATGCAGATCTATGTGTTACTTTTTTACAGTTCTTTTAGGGAAGCAAAACATTTCAGCTGAATATTGGATTTCACCTGCAGTATATTCAAGTTCTCAGAAGTGGTCTGTTTTTTATTCGTGCCCATCTGCCACCACTTTACTTTCTCTTGTCTCATTTTCTGCCAAGAGCTTCAAGACTTGCCCTTGATATTTGCCTCATAGCAAATATGACTAAGACCCGCTTCCCTTTCTGCTTTTGCTTTCCAAACTCTCTCTTCTCCATGACTCTGAGCCTAGGGAGTAATGTATAAAATGCTGCAAACAGTAACACAGAGACATAGCACTCAGCAATGACTGAAACGGGATGCAGTTTTACAAAATAGCACCAGCAGAAGGGACTATATTGTAAACTCAACCTTTCTAGGTAGCACTAAGTTTTATGCAAAGGGGCTCTATAGTCTCAGAAATGTCAAGAAATATATCAAAAGGGCAAATTCATACACTAAATCATCCCCTAACCCCTCATGTCAGGCCTCCTAACGTTACACTGTGGATAACTGTGAATGACAAGCTAGTACCTAATCGGAAAATTGTGTAGTCAGATTAAGGATGAGTGCAAAACTGACCTGATTCATCTTTTGTGTCATCAGTAGAGAAGGCCCTTGCCGTCAATGTTACAGGATTTTATTTTTCCATAAGCAGAATTCCCTTTGAGCAGAAGGAATACTACAGTAAAGGGTCAATGCCCTTCTCCCAAAGAGTCTGTGAAAATCCAAACAGTCCTAGCTTAAAAAGAAAAAAAAAAAGGAAAAGGGACAAGTACATTGACTAATTGGAAAATTAGATCAGAGAATATGATTTTGCCAAAATATTTATCTCAGTTTTTTGAACTTTTGACCTGTAACGTTTGAGTAAGGGTAAGCATCATTTTGAAAATTAGGGGAATTCCTGTTCAGTCTAAATCCTCCTGAGATGGGAATAAAAGCATCTGCAGAAAACAGTTTTGGTCTCAAATAAGACAGCAACAAGGACTGAAGGAGAAGAAGAAAGCCATTTTTGTCTCCTTTGCAAAAGACAAGTCTGAAATTCAAGTATTAGGTCCTTTTCTGCCAGACGTATGAGATGCGAGGCAACAGAAGAACGAGTGCTGGCACGTGAGATACAAACTTGCTCCCCCCACACCGCCTTGTTCCAAAGGTTTGGACATGAATTGAATTTCATGCACCAAGCTTCTAAAAAAGTTGTATGTTTTCTTTTCCCCTGACGGTCATGCTTTTTACTGCATCAAAAGAAGAAGAAGTGAACAGTTGATGTACTAGCCAGTGAGGGGGAGTGCAGAGGGTGAACTGGGGTTACCTTTTGAGGAAAGGGCATGCCCATCATGTGCTACACATCCACCTCTACTGTGACCTCGTCCTCACAGCCTTGTATCTGCCTGTGCTGCTTTGACTTTCGTGGGGGCCCTCATCTTCTGCTTCACTAATCAGTGAAGCAGATTACCCTGTTTGGTAATCACCAAACAGGGCCGGTGCTGCAAGCTGCCTTGCCTCTTGTGCGGGGTGCACCCCAGCCACCACTCCTCTCGCTGGCGAGGCTGCAGGGGCTGCTGGAGGTGCACAGCAGCTCAAAGAATATGGCCCTAATTAGGCAACAGCTCTGTAAAATGTTCCTTTCTTCTTCAGCTTTAAAACTCATTTACCCTTTCCATACGTGTCAAAACATGTCAGATATTACGAGCGTGATCTCTTGAGATCGTGCTAATTCATGACTCCCTTAATCTTACAGCTCCTTTTATTGAATGATTGTGGTATATTTTATACTCATTTTTTGCTCACTTTCTTTCTCTGGTATAAGTTGAAGTTATGTTTGTTTTCAGGGATATGACTGTATTTTGTCTGAGAGAAAATAGGTGGTTAGTTTGAAATATCTGTTATTCTGTGCATCCCCCCCCCACCCTGCTCCTTTCTCCCAGAGAAAAACAGGGAGGCAGAAGAAGATGATCACACTGCAATGCTTGTGTTGGCTGTGGAAAGAAGACAGACATTTTTGGTTTACTGAATACTGCATACAAAAAGGATTAAAAAATCCCAAATGAATCTGAAGTAATTTACAAACAAAATCATAGTAAAATGATTATGAGCTTGAACAATCCTAAAGAAGGTAGTACAGACAGATTCAGTATTTTAAAAAGAATATGAGACAATATTTTCTTGAACTTGTGGATTTGGTAAGGAGAATGAGTTTCTTTAATATTAATAATCTCCACATAGCTGCATAGAACAAATGGTGATAGGGGAAATAACTTCACCTACACTCGGTAGTGTATATATTGAGACTGATATTTACAGTTCTTTAGACATATATTAATTTTACAGAGGAAATCTTGTCCTCTTCTTCTTCTCTTCTTGTTGGTATTTGCAATTTAATATGATCACTAGGAGCAAACGGAAGCTCCTGCACTTACGTTTTTTCTTGCAAATATAATAGCTGAAGGACAACGGTGATAACCCAACCAAGTTTTTAATTCTTGCACACAATAAAAGCTCAGTTTCAGCTATCTTACTTATAAAATTAACACTGATATTAGGGAATGTATTGTCTTGGTTATGGTTCATACATCAGTATGAGATAGCTATACAGAAGTGTAGTGCACTGCTCCTTGTCTGAATGCAGTGACTCAATAAATACATTAATACTAACTGATCATTTTTCTCCTTACAGTGACCAAGGGCCTTGTGCCTGCTTGTTTTATCAGAAAGAAAAATACCTGCAGCTGACTTTGGTAGGAATTTTTCCTGAACAAAGGCTACAGGCCACAGTCCAAATGAGATTTCTTTCAGTAAGTATCTGTTTCATTTTCTAAAGTTTCTGTATTTTTACAGCACAAGTGGGACTGACTTAAATTTGAGCTTAAAATTGCTGCTTTAGGAGAATAAGCATCTGCAGTGATGTTGGGCTGTTATGCATTTGTTAAGGCTCTGCTTTGTTGCCTACCTAATGCTTGGACGTTGCTAGTGCTTATCTGAAGTCCAGATGAGTAGCTAGGAGAATTTAATGCAACAGACAGGAGGAAGAATAGCAGCTATGTTTGTAGAAACTGTTTACATAAGTGCATTAATCCACAGCACCCATCCACCACCCTGACACTGGGCAAAGGTCTTGCTAATGCTGCTGCTATCCAGTGTACTGAAGGCTTTGGGGACCCTACACAACTGCAGGTTGGCAAGGGCATGACACTGTTAAGCAAAGCAGTCTCTCAAATCTCAACTGACCTCAATACCAAAGCTGAATTTGCCAGTGAGTCCTCACTCCCTTCAGGCACTGATCAGTTCTTTTTAAGTGAACAGAAGTGTAGGGTTTCGGGCTTTTAGCACAATTTGCAAATTATGTGTTACGCAATATACAAAAATTGAAGAAAACTGCATAGGATGTTAGATTTAAGACAGAAAAGTGCTTTATCGCTTAGGTATTAAGTAAGTTCTTTTAATCTACGTGGGTTTAAGTGTATGCAGGTAAGTAATATACATTTGTATGTATAGGTGTTTCTGACATATATCCAATTGGTTTATGCAAATCTCAGCAAAAGATATTAAAAATGGCCGTTTACGAATATAAATAGCTGGAGCAGACATTTGCTTTACCATTACTCCACCTACTGGTATTGTCTTAAACTGACTGAGATAGCAGAGCTTGCTTGAAATCAAATAAAAGGGAAACAAAACTATCCCCATAGCACAGGCATCGAGTCATTAATTAAACAGCAGTTGTGAGGATTGATGGTTTTAAGGAATAAATAATGGTTTATTTCACATGGGTGGAGGCTCAACTATATCTTTCTTTCCATAAATACACATTAATGGTATTCTTACCATTAAAAATACCTAAAACTTAGTTTGAGAGGATTCAGTATTATAACAGATGTGTCTGACTGCACATTTACCACAAAACCATGTGCACTTCAATTGTTTGAATAATGGTGTAGAATTACTTTAGAACACCAAAATATCAATTAAAATTAAGTCTTCCAAGAGCTATGACAATGCCAGTAAATACAGTATGACACTGTCTGAAAAATTACAGTGGGGAAAACAAACACTGTCACAAATGGACTATGCTCAGCTACTTGGGGCTGAAGTTTACAAGATATGATTTCTTATCACAATGTAATTGCTGGAGGAGTCCAAGCTCCAAGATGCACTTCAGACACCCCCGTGGAAGCTGTCAGTTCTGCTTGTGACGTGCCCCTTGTTCAAGGGCGGTAGATGCTTGTGACATCTAAATTGAATTCAGGTAAGTCAAATACAACTGTAGGGCCACACTAGGCTCTGCTGCAGAAAAAAAAAAACCCACCAATCTTTTGCTTTCAGAAGGTCTGTAGCCCCAAGACAGCTTTGTGGTCGCTTGGTTTTTCATTCTTTCCACTTCCGCTGCCCTAATAAAATACATCCTTTTGTTGGGGCTGTCATAGGGTTTCATAAAGAGCACACCGTACCATGAGATCTGTGAGAAGCCCCTTCATCAGCAAATTCCCTGGACAAGACTATCTCCTGGCTTTCTAATATTTTTTTAAAAAAATAGATAGTGATGAACTGAGTCCACTGTTGTTTGGCAATCTTGCCTGTATTAGATATGTATGTCATAATACGTACTTCATACGTACAGTCATAGCCAGCTCCCTCATTTCCTTCTTGTTGGTTACCATCTTGTTAGTTAGTCACATTTTCTTAACAGGTTCTGAGAAAGAGTACAACTATTTTAGTGAATTTTACAACAATATAACTATGCAAAGCAGAAATTTTTAGTTTCTGTGCCATGGTTCCCTGCAAAGGCTAGGTAGTGAACTTTTTCCTCTGTTTTTGTAATTGAAATGTGATGATGGCATTTTCACCTTTTACTCTGTGTACCTGCTGACACTAACCAGAAAAAACCTGATATTTTCACCAAAGGGCCTGAAATCCATGCTGAACTTCTACTGTTAGGTGTAACCAGGTAGGCCATTACATCCAGACTCCTCAGCTAGGCCTAAATCAAGAGTGAAGGGGAGGGACATTTTCTTTGTCGTGGGTTTGTGTGCATTGGCCTTTTGAATCCTGATTAACAGTAGACAAATACGGGTATCTGGACCAAATGGTAGGCACACTGTAATCTGCTCAGGTCCTCACCCGCATGACAAATCACCAGGACCCTGGGACATGCTGTGGTACATAGCTGTCGCTCATCCCTGGTGTGCTCCACGTCTCTGCTGTAGGTACCAAGCCCCATTTGGCAGAACCCCTCCACTCAGTCACATGGCTGGCTGTGTAGTCCTACTGGTGTTGCATGCTCCCCCTGTTCCCAGCTACTAATGCCCTTCCTTTTGATAACTTGACTGAAGCCTTGGGACAGGAACCAGTACCCTGTTATTCCAGAAAGCCACGCAAGTGTTTAGGAAGAGAGGGATCTGAGGAGTGTGCAATGACTCCTTTGGACCGGCAAAACATACCTCCTTTACCCTGGGGTTGTGGGAGGGAGTAGTTAGTATGAAGACCACAAGCTGAGAGCCAAGGAGAGAGCAGTGCATTGAAAGACATCATTATAGGAGGAAGCATGGAGGGGTAATTAAATGAGTTTGCTCCTGTTCTGTGCGGTAGTGCTGAACATGGTGCTTATTCTCAGCGGTGCAGAGGTTAAAAGGCTCAGGTCTAAATGGTCATCCAAAGGGTATGCAATTAGCTTCCATGCGGAGCAAAGCCAAAGCCAGAGAGCTTGCACCTGTGGATTCCTGATGGAAAAACACTCTTGACTGAACGTAGTCTGAAGTGAGATCTTTTTTTCTGTGGAGCACAGAAAGGCTATGTGCTGAATACAAGAGGATCAACACAGCTGGTTGCTAGTATCTTGATTAGGGATGGATGAACTGGTTTGGATAAAACAACTGGTCTGATTGTGCACAGACCTCAAGCTAAGCCTGAATTTGGAAGGGGAAAAACAATACAAAGCTTATATTATTATTTTCACTCTTACACATTAACACTTGTCAGTAGTTCCTGGTTGCAAAACATCTGAAAGACAGTGCAAGGACGGAGCATTTCCTGGCTAACTGGAATGAAAGGAGGTCACTTGGTCTCTCTTCCTATCACCAGACGTGTTTCTAGAAGAGAGACATTTTTCTCAGAATCGAGCCACATATCCAAGTATCTGAACGTTTGCCCATCTCTATTTCAGAGTATTCAACCTGTAGCAGTTAAGAGAAAACTGCCAGTAACATCACTATCCCTGAAAGGCTTTTTGAAGTGTCTGTGAAGTTTCTGTAGAGGAGGTTAGTCTGGGACTGCTGAAAATTGCTGTGTGTGCCATTGCCGTTTTTTTCTCATCATGCTCAGATGTCTGCCTAAGCTTGATGGTGTGGCCACTTTGCATATCACAGCCAAAGGGAGGTGATACTTCTTGCTCAGTCATACACATCACATCTTGGTGATGCTTAGCATCAGAGTTTTGTGGGAACATTGTGGAAATATTTGGATTCTGATTTAAAGTGAGCATCCACCTGGCAGTTGTGCTGAAACCTGTATTTTTTGAAAGTGCATCTCAGTATTTTACACAATAAAATACTAGCTTTGTCCAAAAGGTCGCTTAACGTACAGTTATAAATAAATTACAGTTCAGTATTCTTGTTGAATATACTCACATAGGCCTTTATTCAGAGTTGTCTTTAATTTCACAAAGATGGAACATAGGAAATCGTGTTCTGTGGCCATTCCTTTAAACCATGGCTAGTCTTTGGAGAGCTATATTTTACACTGAAAGCTGCTATTTAAGATATCTAATAGGTTTTTTCCTCTTTAATTGCACAGAAGGGATTGTTTCCAGTAAATTAAAATTTCTTTGACACCAATTATTTGGCAATATGAAGATGTAGTATTTTACCTTCATTTAATTTCCTCTAAATTAATCTGATGATGATTAGATTTAAATAATAAAAATAATGAGGTATGTTTCCTTCTCTAAATTCCTTCTTTGTCATGTGTGCTTCCCTTTGTATTGAACTTTGTGACTTATTTTAGTAGTTCTGAAATATTCTGACACTAATTACATTTTGAAATATAACCTTCCAACTATGTTATTTCTGTTTTTTACTCATTTCAGATTGGTTTAGAAGCGTTGGCTTGTTATTTTATTGCTGAATATTGAAGCTGAGAGCCATATTACATATATCAGTGTGCTTTCTTTTGCATCTTTAGCTTTGTTAATTAAATTCTGTGTCCTCTATATTGTTCATTATTTGTAATGTCTGTTGCCAAATTCCAGGCTCTACAATGTGAATTCTATTCAATATAAATATTTTATTTGTCCAACTGTTTTTGCAAACTATTTCAGCCAAAATCTCTAGCATTTTCTTTTTTTTTTTTTTTGCAATGTACTGAATGGCCATTGCATTATATAACAAAAACAAAGGAAAGTGTTCGACATACTCTATGCGAAAATAACAGATTAAGCATATATTTCTCCTGCTGCTAGTAAAAACTAAAAAGATCTGTCGTTAAGGTTTCTGGGCTATACGTGACAGAAAGATAGCAGATTAGCAACTGCAGCAGATGAGCCCAGTACTCCTTCTGGTAGGAGCACTGGATATGGGGCAGAACCCACTACCAAGAGTGTAAGAGAAAGTTACAAATAACTTTGCATTCTTCAGTTGTAATATATTTAATCCACAGGGGAAAAGTTTAATATGTTGCAGGTGACACCTTATATCCTAAAGCTATAAACACATAAAGACGTTCACAGTGGGTCAGATCAAAGGTCCATCTAATGCTGTATTCTGACTCTGTGAACATTTAGGATAGAGTAAAAGCAGAGTAAGGATGTAGCATGCTTCCCTTCAGTATTTTTACTGGTCTCCAACTGTTCTCAGTCAGAGCTGTTTCAATCAGGGAACTCTATATGGTAAGTGGTCTCCTTCTGTTTAGTAGCCATCAGTGGATTTCTCTTCTATTCTGTGTCTCGTTGAAGCCAGGTTTTGCATCCCACAGCATCGTGGGGGTCTTAGATATACTGCACAGAAAATAGGTTCCTTTTTTGTGCGTAAAGCCTGTCTCCTGCTATCTTAATTTGATGCCCCCTAGGACAGATACTATAGAGGAGAATTTAAACAGTTCATCCCTATCCACTTCTTTTATACCAGTCATGATTTTGTAAATTTTTCTCATATCCTCCCTCAGTCACTTAATTTCCATAGCAGATTTATCCGCTTAGTTGTGCCCTGTACAAAAGCTGTCCTACATCTTTGATTTTCTGCTGTTTTTTTCTGAACATATTTCATGTTGCTGTTTCCATTCTGAGATTAAGGAGTACACAACATTCAGGATATTGGTGTAGAATAGCTTTATACAACGGCCTAATGACGTTCTCATTTTATTCTCTCTTCATTTTGAAATAGTTTCTAACATGTGATTTGTCTTTCTCGATGACTATTGAGCACTGAACAGGCATTTTCATGGAATTGCCGATCACAATCCAAAGATCATGCTCTGAAGCTGTAACGCTCAGCTCAGCAGACATCACTTTAAATGTGGAGTTGAGATTATTTTTCTTCCACTGACTAACTGCACTTTTACCTATATTGAACAGCATCTGACATTTTATTGTTCAGCCTCTTAGTCTCATAAGATCCTACTGCAATTTTTCATGATTCTTGTCCTTCCTACTTTAATAACTCAGTGTCGTCAGCAAACTTTGTCAGCTCACCATTTCACCCACTTTGGGAGGTTATATTTATGACCATATAGAACAGCAGAGGTCCCAGTGAAACTCCACTGATGTTTTTCTTTCACTGCTTGAGACTCGGTCATATTACATGTACTTTATTCCATCATTAAGCCAATTATCTAGCCAGGTTTTTTCCCTTGCATGTGGCCATCTAGTTCTCAAAAAGATTTTAGTGAAGCAATTTTTGGATTTGTTTTGGAAGACCAAATATATTGTACCAAGTTAATGATCTGTATCTAGAGTCATGTTGAAATCCAACACTGAGAACCCCAATAGGGTTTTGAGGTATTACTTCCCCTTTGAAAAAATATGTTGGCTTTTTCCAAGTAGACCATGTTTGTCCAAGTTTCTGTTCATCCTGCCTTTTATTAAGGCTTTTACTAACTGGCCGTGTGCAGGCATCAGGCCTCCATCTTGTTCCTTCGGTGTCTTCTTCCTGCCTTCATTTTTATTTTTGATGACACCACATTTTTTATCTTCAGGTGCCGGCATAGTTTTAGGAAGGAATTTACAACCCGCCATTTGTCTGCTTCATCCTCAGGCTCCTTTAAAGCTCCTGGGTGGACACCATCTGGTCCTGGTGAGCTCCTACTGTTCATTTTGTCCATTTGTGTCACGACTTTTTCTACAATGATTTCAATTTCATATGGACCCTCTGACAAGTCTCCCAGGCAAAAGGATTACAGCATGGGAGTCTGTATTACCTTCCATAGTGAATGCTGGTGTAAAAAATTGATTTGGCATCTTTACTATATTTGCACCCTGCCTAGGTGCTCTTTTTGTAGCCTTATAATTTATTGATCATACAAGCTTTTTGTTGGTTTCTTGTCCATCATATGTTGGAGGAAGGATTTATTATTAGTTTTCTGTTGCATGTTTCTATTGAATTTGTCAGTCTGATTTTTTAAGGTTTGGGTTATTTGTGTGTTGGTGTGTTTTAATTAGTAAGGCTGAGCCTTACTTGAAGGATGTATTATAATAACCCAAACTCTACTGCATAAACATTCTGGTTTAGAGGTGTTTCTTCAGAGAATTTGTATGTTTTCTAGAAAACCGTATGTATTGACTTTACCACTAGCTCTGCATGTTTGAGATCTCTATTTGGGAAATCTAGTTGCTATGACTGTTCCAGTAATCTGTTGACAAATCCTGAAAAAAAAGTTAATTCTTTCATCAGATATACAGAGTAGCCTTTAACTACTGTTTATGTATTTTTTCAAATTAATCCTTTTATAGTAGAGCTAGTGAAAAGTATCTAGAATTCTAATCAAGTGATTTGTTGTTAATTTGAATCTGTGTATAAACAAGCTTCAAATGAAAAGGAATATGGAAATTATTCAGCAAGGGAGACCCACAGAGACTTCTGTGTTAGCAATAAACACGAGGGATTCCAGACAGGATCCCCCACAGGAGCTAATGTATGGAAAGTTGAACATTGTGCAGATTCTGTACAAATCAGTAGAGCAAAGATGCCAGTTTTTTCTCTGTTGCTTACACTTCTCATCGCACATTAAAAAAAAAAAAAAAAGATAAAAAGAGGATAAATATCACTAAGGTTAAATTCCTGTCTTGCCATGACTGAAAAAATATCAGACTTCTCTTAACAGCTCCACATACTACACTTTTTTCTAAGACATGCAGTGTGTATTGAGGTCATACTCTGGGCAGTCTTTCCCACTGTTTTGAGGGGCTGTTGTAAACTGGAATATTGCATTATGTTGTCAGTTGCTGAAATTGTTCTAGATTTCTCTGGACTGCCAATTAAAATCTGGTTTGCGATTTTTTTATTCTAGGAGAGGAAATGGTGAAAGGGAGATGGGAAGAAGTCATAGAGTCTAGGAATTAGATGAGATTGTGGGAGCAAAGGGTCTGGAAAGGTTCTTGCAGTAGGGGCTGGATTAAGAGAAAGGGACCTGAGAAGGAAGATTGTCCTATTCCTTCTCTGGAAAGAGAGACAGAGATCTGGGCCAAGGGTCTTGAGAGCAGCATTAGTAATGAGGAAAGGGATGACAGTGAATGTAGCAACAGTACTCATCCCATCTTAGCTACAGCCATCTCTCAGAAAAAACATACCAAACAGGGCTTGGTTTTTCAGACTCCTTCGACTCCAATCAAATCAATGAGTCTTAGCTCATCTGAATGGCTAGGTCTGAAATCCAGATGTTTTCTTCAGTCCAGATACTCAAGTTTCCACAACCACAGCCTGAGGTTTCCTTAGTTTGTTCACTTACTTGGCTTATTCTTTCACACAGAATGGAGGAAAGATACTTTACAAGCCTGTGAATAGGGAATATACTGAAGGAAAAGTAAATTTAAACTTCTACTCTGTAAACAATGCATCAATTACTCATTTTGAATATGTTGATTATTGAGCACCCAAGTTTGTAAAAATCCTGGCTTTGGGATGACGACAAGCATTTACAAGTATGCCCTGTTAAGCACAGAATAAAATTTCACCTTGAAAACAAGACATATTTATCTAATTTTTTGGCAAGCAGTAAGTTAGATGTCCCATGTCAGAGACTGTCGGTGGTTATCATGCTCACTGTACAACACGGAAAAAGACTAAAGATTATCTACACAGCTCTCAGCTGTGGAATAGGCAAGTGGCATGATGCTTCATTTTCATCCCTGTTTTGTTTTGTGTGTGTGGTGGCTACCACCAACATTATGAGTTTTCTAAATGGAGCGACAGAGGCTTCTATTAGCCCTAACTGCCTCATAATTAATTCCCACCAGGGCATCTGTTTGCAGCTCACAGGAGAAAAGCTAAGCAGCATTAGTATCTAACCTGGAAATTAGAGTTGAAAAAGGCCTAAAAAACATAGGTATTTGTCAGCTGAGGTCACAAAGGTCATGAAATTTCTGCTTTCTCAAGTATCTGTGGCAAAGATTATTCCCAAGTTTCTCCATTTGCAATGCTATTATTTAGAAACCTAAGAAGCAGCCCAGAGTTGTCAGTAAAAAGGGAGAGAGAAAACTGCGGATAGCAGGACAAAACAGTTTGTGGGCCTTTCTTTGTGCACACACCGGCACAAATAATAGGAGAGGATTAAATTTAATCTGCTTAGAAAGAGAAGCAAAATTTAAATGAGGTAAAAAAACAGAGGAAAGCAAGAGAAACAGAGACAAGTAAAATCAGTCTCAAGGCAGTTAGTCAGTGAAGTGCCCATTAATTAACTGCTAATGTAGCACAAGATACAGCATTTTATTGATTTGATTTGATTTGATTGGTAAAGTGAAGTCTTGTGTATGTGTGTAAACTACATTTCTGCAGATTAATCTTAGGGACATGTATTTTTAAGACATAATTAATGGGAGCATCTGTGAGTGATATAAAATCAGAAGAAATATAGATATGTCGTAGTGAGCAATTCTACCCCACTCCTCCACTATTCAAGAGATAAGAGCTGAAAAGCAGCTTGGAGACCCAGGGGAGTAACGTGCATTGGAACTTTATGTACAGGAGCTGGAATGAGTCCCATTTCAATGGAAAACCCTCTTGCAAGGTTATGTTAAAGAATGAGGTCATTTCACATTTATTCCAGTCAACACAGCACTCCAAAAGCTCCTGAAGAATATGAAGTATAAGAATTAATTAAAATACTAGGGAAAGTTGCTTCTGTCTGGAAGACAAATAGTGCAACTGCTGATGCTTATGTAGGGGCAACAGCAGGCAGACTGTCAATTTCTACCTAGAAAAATAGTTTTCTCTGGATATCTAACTTTCTTAGCTTAAGCTAGCATAACCAGATGCCTGCCTGTAATGCCGTGTACGTTCAAGACATCAACTTACCCTGTTGCTAGTAATGTGTTGATTTGTAGTTTAAGCTGGCATTAGGCACCCACTGGATTTCATGCGTAGATAATGAGGAATTCAGAGAATTGGCACCTCACAGAGGTAACACTACAGTTTGTCTAAAAAGGACTCTCTGTTGGCAGTGCAGCTTGGCAAACACCACTGCTTTGGTGGAGAAGGGGTGCTCAGCTGAAGCATGGCCTCAGGTCTCTTGCTCCCATGCCTGGCAGAATGCACATGCTTTTGGGATGACCTGCAGCTATGAAAATCAAGTTCTGAGGCTTCACTGACAGTGTTGGCTCAGTGCTCAAAAGTGGTGTCCTGCACAGTCTCTTGATAGGCTTCAGAGGAATCTGCTCACTGACTTCTCCAGCAAAATAGGCAAATTTCATGTTCATACTAATCTAAATTTTTGGAGACATGGCAGAGGAAAGGGGGTGGGAGGGAGAGAAAGTTCTTGCTCCACCTTCACACAGACTTCGTAAGGATAGGCCAGTCATGGCCGAGAAGACCCACTGGTCTCTCCTGAAGAATGAGTTGATGAAAAACTTGTGTATTTATATGTCACCTCATATTTTCTTGTTTTTCTCTTTTTAATAACTTCAGTGTCAAACTAGAGTTAGAAAGAACTCCTTTTCACATGGAATCAAAACATCTGCTTGTCTTGTTTTGACCTTACCTGCGTAAAATCTTACTAGATTTAGTGTACCTGGTGTCTCGATTCTGTGATTGCAGTGGTTGATAAAATAATATCTAATTTTAAGAAACCTGAAGACAACCAAGGAGGGATTTACTTGTTTCCAAATATTGGTTTTCCATTAGATAAAGGACTAAAAACTCTCACTAGGTGCTTTGGCCTTTCCCTTTCCCTTTCCCTTTCCCTTTCCTTTCCTTCTTTTTTCTTTTTTTCTTTCTTTTGTAGCTGTTTTGATGTGCTTTAAGAGGACTAACTTAATTTGTTCTCTTTGCTTCTATATACCAGATTACTTACCTGCTGTCCTCCTTCCCCTTTCAAATGGGAAAGAATTGTTGGACAAGGTTGGATTATCCCCAAAATGTTGCCATTCCTTTTTCATGCCGAGATTATGCATGCAATCGTTAAATAAATAATCTTCTAAGCCTCCTCTAACTGAGTTGTGGATGGAAATAGCTGCAATTATTAGAATATGATTAGAGAACACTGAATTCCTTATCAGTTGCAGAGAAGGATAAAAGGTTGGAGTGTCTAGACTTCAACCGAAGAAAAGACATTATATTTCTGCACATCCAGAAAAGGGACTTCAGCTTAGGAGATCTGAAAAAAACAGATTGGCGCTTAGCAGTTGTCCTGGTTTGGGCCAGAACAGAACCAATTTTCATTTAGTAACTTTACTTTTTAGTTAAGTCTCTTCTGAGAAGCTGCTCTCTCTGAAATTAACTGCTTGATTTTCCAGACAGTAGCTGCTTCTAGCAGTGATAAGGCTCGCTGTTTACAGTTAGTGCTGGAACATCAGCAGGAATGCTATGCAGTAAGGCTCTTGCTTGTAGCTATCCCTATGGAGACCAAGGTCGCTGCTTGCTTCTGCTGACTTTCTTGTGCGCCGGAACTGAAAGAGCAGAGAAGGGGTCAGACCTGTGACCCTGCGGTGGGGAGGAGCGGGTCGGACAGGTGACCCAAACCTGACCAAAGGGAGTATGCCATCCCATACACGTCATACTTGGTATAAAGCTGAGGGGATCACAAGGGTCTCACTCTCTTCTTCTATGGCCGGCGTCCAAGGAGGACTCTGTCTGATTCTTCTGCCTTCGGTCCCGATCCGTGCATTCCTGAATCCAGCTCCTGCCTGCTGCTGCTGAGTACAGTCTGGGACTTTCCCGGGGCGTGCCCCGCAGCATCCGGGTGACGTATTTGTCATCGGTTAGGGGGAGCTTGATATCAGTTTTGTGCATATTTATATATTTGTATATATCTCATTATTATTTCTTCCTCTTATTATAATACATCGTTACTGTAGTTAGATTAAAGCTGTTTTAACTTTTCCAACCCATAAGTCTCTTTCCCTTTTCTCTTCCCCCCCACTTTGGGGAGGGAGGGGGTTAACAAAGAGCGTCTGTCATTCGTTTAATAGCCAGCCCAGCTTTAAACCGTGACAGCAGTGCTTGTGCTCACCACTAATTTCAACTTGCTTCTCAGATGAAAAACGAAGCCAGGAAACAAGTTTTGCTATTCTTAAAAACAGTAATTCAAACACACTACTATCTTCTCAGAAAACAGGACATACAAAAATAAGCACTGTGAGATCAATGGCATGCCTAATACTGAATGGGACTTGTTTATGACGTGTGAGCTCCTTCCTCCTAAAAATCCCTTTCCACTAACAAATGAGTAAGCCTCAATCTCTATAAGCAAGATTATAAAGCAATTATTAATGTTCTACCACTGAGGTCATTCATCATCCTGTGAACTTCTCAAAGATTTAACATACCGATTCTTCTTTGTTCCATTTTCCCCCACATCCAATATCTTTAGGACAGTTGCTAATTTTTTATTTTAGTAAAAACACAAATGCTCCAATGATCATTGCCAACAGTTCAGCACTAATGAGCAGCTCTCTTGTTACTAACCATTGTGTGCATTCGGTATGAGAGAGCAGATCGATAAGAAAAAAGCTTTAGCAATGTTATGTTGTTATAGATAATAGTGAAGAGCAAAAAAATTATTTTTGCAATTATTAAAAAGTTTTACTACCCTTCTGAGAACTGTATCTTATTGGACTGTAATTGTTATTACTACTGCTAGTGTTATTGGGGCAGCAATGTTTTGTTCATGATGAAATAACAAAGGCAGGAGAGAACCAGTAACACTGTTTGCAGCAGTTACTTTCTGGATGAATAGAGAACAAGCAAAGCTTTTATTTTATCCTAAAATGCAGTTCAAGGCAACCTATGAATCCAACAAATTTTTTTTCTCTGTCAGATATGTAGTCATGTCTGAACTCTGTGGAAAATCTTTGAGGTATCAGTAGAAATTTGTAATTTTTCAAGAAGTTAATGAATTTAGCAGACTGTTGTGGACAGGTTTTGATAGTAAACAGTTTATTCAGCTTTACTAGAACTCTCTTCGTCAGGGTCTGCTCAAGAAGTCACAACCCCGTTATATCATCTGCTCTGACCGCCTGTATATCCCTTGAATTTAACAGTTCAACAATTTATGAAACAAGGCCGTCTGTGATACGAATTCTCAGAAGCCTACTGTGACTTGAACCCATACTGCAGCTTTTCAGCAGCAGCTTCAGTAGGATTACTTTCTTTAGTTCCTTGTTTTCATAGCAGTTGTAATAACTTCATCATTTTGAAAATAAGGTAGTCAATGAATGTAAAAGATTGTCACACATCTTCTTTTTTGTATCCCTAGCATTTCTACATCTGCCATAAGGTATGCACTGGAACTAGGTGCATATTCCAATAGCTTTTTCACCCATGTTGAGACCATTCATCTCCTCCTGTCTCCAAGGACTTCATTAGGCCTTTTTAACAGTAATATTGTGTTCATAGTTCATGAACAGGCAATTTCTGACCTCATCTTCACCCGACTCATTGTTTTCAAGACTGTGACCCCCAATGTCAAACATATATCCTGCAATCCACATCTCTATGTATTACCCTGAATTTTTGGCTGACTTAAAATGTGTACTGATAGACCAGTATTATTTAACCAAGAGCGGAATTTCACTCATTAATGATCTGCTCTATCTCATTGCTACACATTAACCCTTCTGTGCTCTGCAGATTCAAATACATTTATGCCCTTGTCCAAGTCAGATACGCTCTGTGAGAGACGTCTTTTTTGGAGCTCATCCAATACTGAGATTCTTTCTGGATGAATTTTTATCTATTTTACATTTCAAAAATATTTGTCTTACTGTATTTTCAATTCTTTGTTTTCTATTAATTTCTAAATCTAAATGATTGTTAATTTTAGTTAAATTAGACTGTTTCCTTTTCTTACCACTAAACATTTCATCAATACGTAATTCCTGTAACATCACAGCTCTATTCAGAAGAACATCTTATTTCATTCGAATGCAATGAAGTCTAATTCTGAAAGTGGTCTTATTTTATATCAATGTCCTACTGTGAAAATCTTCTCATGTTACGGTCTTTTCTTCAGCCTAAATGTTAGTGGATGTATCTTGCACTGATTTCCAATGCTATAGCTGCATGTAGATAGCTTCCTTCTTGCCTGCTGGCTCAGAACTGCCAGCAGCCACTTGTAGTCAGTAGAAAGATTGCCATTGATTCAGATAAGCAGTGTATCATCCTCTTTGGACAATGTAGCTGTTGTACTCAGAATCCCCTTGCTTTTGTTTTATTTATTAGCTATGGCAATGTATCTGTTCCATAGGGTTGACTCTGACCATTACCTGCTTACAAATTTACAGTAGTAGCTACCACCTGTTCAGAGCAGAGTGTGAATGCACTGCTGAAGGTAATACTGGAGAAAAGGTAAAAGAAATCAGAAAGGTTTGAATTTCTAAAAGATACAATGTATGTTCATATGAAACAGCTTTGCAAATTTGTGCTGACAGTACATAGTTTTTTTCTCCTTTGTTGCAAATGACATTTCTAGGAATGATCTAGACAGGCCTTTTAAATTAACTTATTTTTCTCTTTTTTTGCAAAGATGCCATCCCACACCATCAAACAAAAAAAAAAATCCCCAAAGACCTCCACCTCCCTTTCAATCTCTGTGAAAGCACTGGGCATACAGAGCTTAAGATAAAGAGATATTTGTTTATTCTACTGAATTACTGTGTGGCAGAAGTGACTCTCAGCATGATCCAGGCCCTTCCTGTATGTCATCACAGCTGCAGTATGTGCTTTACCCACATAATCTGTCTGGGTCTTGGGCATCGTTGTGGTTCAGCTGGCACTCAGTCATGCTCATACAGTGAATGAAGGCAGAGAAATCAGGCTGTTCAATCAAAGCGATGAATTATAATGGTTTGAGGTGGGGGCTGAGGTGATTTCTGTCTGCTGTCACAAATGTCAAGGTGAGGAAAAGTATTTACACAATACTGAGTAGATGTTGTAATTAGGGTAAAGTGAAACTTTAGAGTGTTTTGGGAAAGGAGAGTTGATACTTATCCCATTCACACCCATCAGACTTGAATTCCTTTTGCAAGTCCTACAATGTCAGATAATATAAACCATGGGTTTAGGCATACCAAATAATTTTTATGATCCAAGCAGCCTTTCTTCCACATTGCCTTTGCACAACTTCGAAGAATATTTAATAGACTTCATTATGTTCTGTTAAATGATTATTTTATTAATTAAATTAACTGTAGCTTAATGTTAGCTTGTTGAGGCTGTTGCTGTGGAGTGATTGGTATTGCAAGGGTTACCTCTTGGTTACCTCAGGCAAGGAGAAGGAATATAGGTTTTAATCCCAGCCCAAACCTGTCACCTATTAATAGCTCAGACATAGACATTGGTATCTAAAATGGATGTTGAAGAAGAAAAGCAGACTTAGAAGCTTTTAGATCAAGCGAGGAGACAGAAATAATTCTCAGGTCTTTTGTTATGCTTCTAGTCCACTGGGGCTTTTTAACTAAAACAGCTCCTATATTGTGCTAAGCTTCAGATTAAAATAACCGTGAAGCAAAAGTACTGTAAGGAAACGATGTCCCTTTGTTAAAGATGGTTCCTCCTGAGGAACAGTCTGACTCGCTTCCTCCAGTGACTTCTATAGAAGCATATTAATGGAAGCATTCCCTCAAGTCTGAATGGGGTGGAAGAAAGCGCAGCGGGGAAGGCAGCAGCGTTCACCTTCCCACCCTCCTCAGCCTCTCGCTCTCCATGTGCTCACTCACCCCAACAGGCAGAAGAGCTTTTAGGGCCCATTTTACTTGGTGGACAAAGAAGTTGTTTCTCAGCGATGAAGACCAAGCCCACTTTTTGTGGGGTTGTCGTTCTCAGTCTCCTACATGTTGCTTTAAATTTTTCTGCCTTTCTGAAGTTACAGACATTATTGAGAAGCTTCTTTTTGTTAGTGCTGGGTTAGGGACTGTGGAAGCACCTGCCTGGGTGCAGAAACTTCCCTTGTGACTCAGAAAGAGCCCCTTCACATTGTGCAGCCTCTCATCTATGCTATGGAGTGATGGCTGCCACTGGGAGCAGCTGTACGTGAGGGCCCATTCACTCTGGTCTGCTGGTCAGCTGCTGGCTGCTGCTGTGCCCTGCAGTGGAATCTCACTCTGTGTCTTCTCCCATGATGGGTTCGGAGATTCCTCTTGGGAGGGTGCCATCAGGTTGAGCTGCAGGAGGCAGCATGAGCCTGGGGCCCCAGTCTGAGGTGGAACGGGAGGGAGAGGGGTTATCCTGGCAGGAACTGTAAAGAAGTGAGGTAGGGTAGAGAAAAATAAAGGCCTTCTCTGCACCTGCTTGCAGATCTTCACAGAGCTGGGAGTGAGCACTGCCAATGATGGTGATAACTTGCTGCAGCCAGTGATAATGAAGCAAAGAAAGCTCGGAAACCTCCTTCTAGCTTTTGCACCAGATGTAGAAGAATTTAAATTCCTTTTCAGCCTAAACAAATTCAATTCCATATTTCCCATCTCCTTGAGGAGAGTCAATTATGGACAGCTCTGGTAAGAAACCACACAACACTCTTCATGGTGAAGCTTTTCCAATTTTCAGAAAAGATTGTAAGATTTGTTGGGCCACAGAGAAAAAGATAATGACTGGAATATCACTATACAGCCTATTGGTTAGGTATTCCCATGACAGAAAAGAGATATAGGTTTTGGTCTCTGCTTCGCAGAGTATTGCTGCATTTCCCGATACTGTAAAATAGATTAAAAAACAAATCTTGGAGATTAATTTCTTGTTTCTGGTCAAGATAATTGACCCTGAAAGTCTGAACCTAGTAATGTACAGGGTTAATTGTTGATACGGCAATAACTACTGAGATTTATTTTCATGTTAATATCGTAGGCTTATCTTCAAGTCAGCAATGCTTAAAGAGGTGTGGGACTACAGCAAGGGCATGAGACAGCTTTGAAAAATATTTCCTGAGGAACTTCCTAAGGCTTGGCACAGTACTCTGTTAGTTTTACAGCATTTCTTTCTGTAATACTTCTTTCTGTTTTCCTTCCAAAAAGATTCTTTTCACTTTGTTTCTCTGGCCTAAATTATCTCCTCCCATAGAAATATTTACCTGTGCTTGGCAGCGTGACACTCTTTTAAGATGCGTGATGTTCTCCACCGACTATGTAGGAAGCTAGGGAAGATTAGGGTTTCGTATCATCTAGTTTCAGATTTCTACAATATCTAGATCTGCACTGTTTTTCTAGACTCCGTTTATCATCAAGGGAGAGAAATGTCAGTATAAGAAATTATTTGATTCATTCTAAGTGACAGAAACTGGAACAGAGGAGACACTGCCTAGAAATAAATGCTTCTCTACACTGACTGTGAATATTCCATCTCCACGTAAACCTTTATCAAGGTATAGTCCATTGCCAAATACCTGTGTTTGTATACATGCATAGTTGCATACAGGCTTAGTTGCACGCCTGCTGTTGCACTGATTATTTCCAAGGCTCTTTTGAAATGCAAAAAACAGCGAAACGACTCAAATGGTTTGGGAACTAGTTAATGAGATATCACTGTGTGCTTAGTACAATGTATAATGTTACCAATCAGCCAACCGGTTACTGACTCTGAAGCCTAATGTACTGTCCACTGGTAGGATGGTTGCACAAAAATAAGCTGAATGTTGAATCTCACCTTTGACTTTCTAAAGTAGTCACTGGTCATGCCATACATTTGTTTTCTTGGGTTGCTAAATATATATAGGAAGTCTCATTTTAACTCTTGGTCGTCCACATGTATCTTACTTTGCAAGACACTGGGAGGAGAATGGTGTTTCCAATACTGTGTGAAAGGAGTGAAAGTTGAACCTAAAGCTGGAAGTTTTATGACTGATGCCTCCCTGGGAGCTTTTCTTCTGTTTTCCCATTTGATTTGCCAGTATGCAACCAGCCAGCAATGCTTCCAGTCAGGTGGAAGGGGAGAGGATATAGTTGCCGGTTTAATGAGGAACACAGCCTTGCACAGGAGCACATGCCAACTTCAGTTAGGAAAGGCAACAGCTCCCCAGGTACAGGAACTCATCAGAAACCGGGAGCCAGGAGAGGCTGCCTCTTGCAGAGCAAAATGCTGTTAATCAGCTGTTCTCTGGGCAGCCTGCTTCGTTGTGCCCAGAGGAGCTCAGGAGTTCTCTCTTACCTGACTGGCTCTGTACAAGACAACAATTCTCTCTGAGTTTCTGCAGATGTTTCTTTCCTTAAAATGTAGTAGTTCTGGAAAGGTTTAAAACTTTTGTTTTAAAAGAAGTGGTATTGAATGCTGTTCTACTTTGTATGTATTGAACAAAATGGGGGTCTGCAAGAGTTGAAGCTACAGGCATTTTAGGTCTTGATCTAATTTTCAAAGTCCCACTGTGCTCGCAGTACAGACAGGCATTTGGCTGCAAATAGTTCCCTTCCATGTCTAGCCTGTAGGCTGAGGACATGTGGAGTGTGTACATTTGTTCAGGTTTGAGGTTCTTTGTGCAGCTTAACAGCCTTGCATGTCTGAGCTAGCTTTAAGAAGCCAACAGGTGACATGGTACTATACAAAGATATTAATTAATCAGGTTCCCCTAAGCCAAGCAGCTGTGATAGGCACTAGCTAGTAAACCTTTACTCTTCATAGGATTAGCTTTTCTGTTAACCGTGCTATACTGCTGGGGTTGTACTCTTTCCAGTTGCATATATTGCAGCGGTTAGTGCAAACACAGCTATGTGTGCATTGTGCTCCGCTGTGTGCTATGTGTGTCCTTTTCACAATTAGTGGCAAAAGGAAACTAAGCAGAATAACTGCCTTAAGCATTCAATATTGCTTTCAAAACTTCAGAAAACACAGAAGATTGTGTAACCAGTCATGCCGTTACATTTCTAGGTTGAAGTATTGTCACCAACATGCTGATTGCGAGAGTGGTTTTAGAAAATTCCAAACAGGAAGGAAAGATGTACCACACCCTAAACCCATCTTACAATGAGATAGAGTGAATGATAGAGTAGTCCAAGAGTCTGCATTCACACAAGGAAAGATAGAAAAGGAATCTCACTGAGTGACAAATTTAAATGTACATCAAGGGGAGAGGCAAAAAAATAAAAAAAGACTAAAGTCTCCCTAGAGACAGGTGTTGTAAATCATAGAGTCCTTTTGATAGCATCAGTTCAATAACTACCACAAAAAAAAGATTATTTTTTAATAACTTGGTCTCCAACTGGGCCAGTACCATGTAAAATCAAGAGAATGACTGACAGACGCAAACATCTTTCAAAAGAGACAGAGTCCCTTTTTAATAATGCACATTTAACTAAATTATAGATCATTTCATGGTCTTTGCCCAGACAAATCCCATGTCACAGGCCTCACTGATAGTAGCCTGTAGCTTAACACCTATGATGCCAAAACAGATGCTCAGATACAAGCTTTCCCCTTTTTTTGTGTGCAATTTCCCCATCATTTTTCCCTCTGTCAGTTTAATTGCTTGGAAATGAGATTCCACATCAGATAGTCCCCATGGACAAATATAGCGACGAGATGTTATTGCTGCAGGAATGGAAGTCACGGGAGCTTCTTACAAGGATCATTTCTCTTCTTTGGCATCACTTTAAAAGTTTGGCAGGTTGCTTTTTGGGCCTTATGCATGTCTTTTAGAGGAAGTATATACAGGTGAAAGGAATGTTATGTTATTCAAGCCAGTGCGGTCACAACCTCTATGCTCCATAAAGAGCAGGAATTCTTCCATTCACACAGCGTCCCATTGCCAAGGGGCACTGGGGCGCTGTGTCCTTCATGAGTTCTTCGTGGTCACTGGGGACTGGATAAGCGGGGCTTCCCCTCAGCCCACTGTCTTTCTCTATGCCTCCTCTGCACTTTACTGGCTATGCTAAGACTACCCGTACAGTACCCTACTACATCCTTTCTTGTTTCAGAAAGCTAGTGTCAGGGGAGATAGCATTCACTCTTCTTCGTTTTGGTTCATCCTTTAAATGTTGTCTGAGATGTTCAGTATGGAGAAGGAACACATGTAAAGGCACTCCTTTGTGCAACCTGCTGCCCCATTTGAGGAAAACAAAGGTGTGGGAGAGCATTTCCTTGTGTACCGTTGTTGGGAAGACAGCAACATCTGTCAATTGTAATACGTTACAGAGTATTAAACAAGAAAGTATAATTCTGTGTGAGCAGTGACTATCAGATGAAAGTTTTATAGTAAAAATAGTTGACAATAAGGCAGATAATAAATGAGCAGTTTTATAAACCACAAATATTTTAAAATCTTGAGAATACCTTAAAACACACAAGCAATTAAAAAAAACCCCTTTTTTGAGGTTTGGGGTTTTTTTGATACCTTCGCTCTTTATTTCTATGTTGCATGATAATAATTTCTGATTCTTGTTCTCAAAAACATGTAGGCTGGAAATTTGTCTTAGAGAAAAAACAAGCTAGCTGATGTATTCATACATTCTGATAATTCTGGCGCTAAGGACTACTTGGAGGAATAAAAAACAAACCGACCAACCAAAAGAACAGGACTCTGAGACAATGAAGGTGCTAAGATTGTCAATCTTAACTAAGCTACCTCAGGTTATATTTCTGGAACTTTTTACTGATTTAATGAAAGTGTTGCCCAGTGGTAAAAGAATGGCTGTTTTTTAGCTAGCAAGTGTTCAAAATACCATGTCACTGACAAAAATCTTTCTTACCACTCTCTACCATTCCCTTTACCACCACTCTACGTATGAGCTTGTGACTTCCATGTCTACATATTCAGTTCCCTTTCATAAGACAGGTATGCCATGCTAAGTAGGAGCACGTTTTCTGCAATGACAAACTTTGATCCTGTTTTTGTTGTACATCCCAGATTAAATTCTCTGTTTCCTGTTCTTAGCTGATGACCGCGGTAGTATGAGACTTCCTCAACTGGGCTGAATTATTCAGCCATACATAAACCCCCTTTTTCTATGTCTGTGTGAGAATGAGAATATTAACTATTTATAAATGCCTAAAGAAATTTAAAAACAAGAAAAATGTTAAAGATGTCAAAAGGATGGTTTGTTCTCCGGAGGGTTTCTGCAGTGTTTCTGCTTTTGTAAAGTCTGGTCTTAAAAAAAAAAAAAAAGGAAAAAACCACCCTAGAAATTTAATGTCATTGCCTGACTTGTATAGGAAAAAAGTTACAGTAAGGTGCTATATTGCCCCAGCCATCACATGTTTCTGAGATGTTTCTAGCAGGTAATAGTTTGTTAGTGGGATGATGTATGTTACCTTGTGGAGGCAACAGTGTACTGTCATTTCTGCAGTTTGTCCAAAGAATTTTTGCCAACCATACTATTTTTCTGAACAGAGCACAGCTACCCATTCTGCTCTGACAGGGCAGGTTATGCTGATATAAATCACACTGTAGTTCCTAAGCTCCGATGAATCTCATAAAATGAGAGGATAGTCTGCTGTAATTAAATTGAGGAGCGATCCCTATAGAAAAACATACTTCCCTTAAGGTATAATATGTTTTTAATAAAAAGGATAGATCTCGATGCAACGTATTCTATCCCAGCTGCCTGACAGCGCTTAGGTATGCAGGATGTTAAATCAAACCCTTGCAATAATAAAATTTGAATTCCGAGTTTTTATATTTCTTTTTGATGAGGAGCTAATTGCACCGTATCATTGACTTGCTGAAGAAATGTTGCTTAAAGATCAAGCTCCAACGTAAGTAAGCACTTTCTGAAGTTGAAGTCATACTTTCAACTCTGAGAATACTACTTGTTTGCCATCTGTCAGTTAAGTCAGTGATTTTCAAAACCACAACCAAAATAAGTCTATTGAGATAGCAATTGGAAATACGTTGGTCTTTTCAGTTATGATTGTTTTACCTAATATTTTTTATTTTAATATAAAGTATACAGAATTACTGAAGATGACTTATATAAAATAGTTCTCATAAAGCAACTCATCTAATTACAAGATGGAAAAAATCTCTGTTCAGACAGCCTAGCCAATATCTATCACCATCAGAGGCTTTCATTTAGTGAAAAAGAAACCCTCCAGTGAAATTCCAGTAGTGGCTAAGTGGACTGTTTTGTTTAATGGTCTCCTTTAGGATTCTTTGGTTTTAATAATGAACACCACTCTACCACCTGGAAACGTGCATGCGTGTATGTGCCTGCACCCACACACTTAAGAAAGCTTCACATAAGGAAGGACTTGGCCTTTGCCACCTGGAAAAAACACATGGAATTGCACCCTTCAACATGGCCGTCCTTTCTTCCATAAAGGACAAAATAATTGTCATGTTTGCAGCTGGGAAGGAACTTTCCATTTTGGCAGTTTGGTAGACACTCTTTTTTTTTTTTCCTTTCCCATCAGGGCCGAGTAAAAGGCTGATTCATTTGTATCTAACTTTTCTGAAATGTAAACTACATCAGGATACTTCACTCTGGCTTTGTATGAAGGCATGTTTAAGAGACAGTACTGACTCATCGGTTCTTTGGTTGGCTGACCAAACTGCCAATTTATTATAAAATTTTAAGCCTGAGGGCAGGATGGGGCTGCCTATTTCCAGCTTGGGTAGCAACTTTCTCTGCCTTTCTCATGGATTGTACTTCCTGAGCATTTCCAGTTGGAATAGGAAGGTGGACATTCAGGAAGAAAGAAAAACCTTATATTTCTCTCATTAACATACCTATATGACGTACCCACTACTACGATGTCTGAGTAACTCCTATTCTTTACTACAGTTACCTTCACGAAACTTGAGTGACATGTAACATCCCTGTTATCTGCTTTTTGCTGACGGGAGCTGAGAACCAGGCTACATCTATGTACATATCGACAGACTTCTGCTAGGGTTACCCTTTTATGCAGAAGTGTTGTGGTTACAGCACTGGAATGTGAAATTCACCCTGAAGTGGCTGAATTTTCACCATCCAATTCCTCCGGGAGTGCCACAAAGGCAACACTGTTGGGTAGCTGAGCTGAATGAGGAGCATGGACTTTGTCTCTCCTGGTGGAGGTGGCACAGGGTGCACCATAGAGTGAAAGATTCAGGGGTGTTAGGAGAAGACATTAAGAAAATAGTAACCTGACCTTACAACCCAGTGAGGACCAGTCTTCCTCAGAAGTGTGTTTGAAGGTATGCTCCATGCTCGAGGGACTGCACTGGATTTTTTCAATTTGAGCGTCATGAAGTGAAATGTATAAGCTGATCAGATTGCAGTGCTGAGAAGTGGAGACAGCTGTACATGAATCTGTCTTGAACGAGGTAAAAATAGGCTGACTAGAATCAAAACTGAATCGAGGGTGCGTTATGGAGGACTGCTTTCCACTTAGTTTCCCCTCAGCCTTCCTTGGGGCAAGGATCGAAGAAGTGGGTGCTTTTACTTCATCATTGCTGTTGGTTTGTTTGTGTGGTTTTAAACAGGAATCTATATAGTCTTAAAGACTGAGGTGTAGTGCCATTCAGTGAAGATCAAAAATACCTCAAACAGCAAAAGGTCAAACCAAATTAGATACTGAACAAAACCAGCGGAATTCAGCAAAACTGCTTCTGAGCAATGGTTTTGGATATACATCACTGCTTTGCCCTTTCCGCTTCTGTTTTTGCAACTGATTGTAAGGACTGTACTCAGGGCCAAGGGCTCCACCAAGCAACGGTAGTGTGTATGCACCAATATCCTAGGGACATTGTTCCATTAGGACTCATAATGGAAAGAAGCAGGTTTTTAGGGGTGAATAAATGGGCAAGGGAAACCGAAGTATTGTCTGATGAATTGACAAATATCTTTGTTTTGGGGGATTATTATGGACTCAGTGCTTTACACCATGGCCAGAACTACATACTACGTTGATTGCCAAGACACTGTCTCTCAGCTGAGAGAAAAAGCTGTGTTTCAATAAAGGAACACTGAGCTCAGTCTCATGTTGCTTTTCAAAACACAGTCACAGGGTAACCACAGTATTCTGCCTATTTGATTAGTAGCTTTCAATCTGTTCAATTTATTATGGGTCGTATTTTCTTTAATTGTGTGGGGACCTAAAGTTGCAGACTTGCCAGCATGAGTTCATAAACCTTGAGGATTAAAGCCCCATTGAAACCGAGTCTCTGAAGCTGCAGCATTCTTTATTCTTTTCCTATATTTTTGTGTAGCGATCCTCTGAGCTGCTAACGTGCTTCCAAAACTCATTGCAGCCATGTCTGCATTTTAATGATAGGTGAAATGATCCTTGCCTGCAGTTTGTTAAACAGTTTGACATCCTTTTGAATTAAAGGTGCTATAGAAATGTAAGATCATTATGTGGTTTTAGATTCCCAAACATCTCCTACATGTATTTGAATATTGATAAACCCGTGGCTTAAAAATGCTGTGATTGCAACTTCAGAAATTTCCTCTGTTCCAGTTTGTTTAACCAAAGCTTGTTTAACATTAAATATTTAGCAAATTTCTTTCTTCAGATCAGCATACTCATTAATAACTTAAAATATAAACTATCATACATTAAACATGCAAATCAGACATTTTATTCAAACTAGGTTCTCAGTCTCCTACACATAGTTATGATAAATAGCACCTTCTGCAGTGAGTCACAACACTGTTTCTGTCAAAATTACTCCCTGAGCAACGAGCGAGGCAGAGAGCGGCAGCAGAGTCTGGCTGTGTATTTGACCAGCGCTGACTGCCTGTTACAACACACCTTTAAACTTTCTGCCTCTCTTTTCCTGTAGCTATGCTCTGGCGATATATTGTATTTAATTCACTTCATGTTTTCTCTACGTGGAGACAGTGATAAAACTGTTTTTAGTGTGGGGTTTTAGGCAGCTTGATCTGTGGCGTGTTTACCAAATTATTGCCGCAAAACACCTTGTCCATTCTAGGAATAGTGGGAATGGAGGACCAGCCAGCCTGGTTCAAGCTACAGTTTTGTGAGAGACATTGAGGCTGGAATATGTAGGTGTCTGGTGGAACAGGACCTGTTTCATGATGCTGCCAGACTGCATGTAAGTACATAAGCCAAGCTTATATCATACATTACTCATTGGCACAATAAGAGACCCTACAGCATCCATGAATAGAAGATACCAACTTCATGTGGCACTTGATACCAACGTCATGTGCCACAGTGAAATATAAACCAAAGAAACCCTACGCAGACTTCTTTCTCTGAATGAAGCATTTGTAATGGGGTTTTGAGAAGGGTTCGCAAGGGAATTGTGAACAATCAGTAAAGACTACAGGAAGAATCCAGCCCTTGGGGGGGACTTGGACACTGATGAAAATAGCAATATATGCTGAATTGTGTTGACTTTGGAACAAGCTAATATTTTGTATGAACAAAGTAGATCCTGGAAACAGTAAGTAATCCCATCCAAGCTTAAACACTTAAATAAAACTAATTAGTCTGTGTAGGGAAAAAGGAAGCTCAAAGAGACAGTTCATACTGCCAGCCAACTCAGCTTCTTTTGACAAGGAGGGAAACTGAGGCAATGCATTGCCCTAAAATCCGCAAGCTGCTGTGGTCAGATTGAGAGCATTTGCTATTTATCATATGAAACCCTATCATAATGCTGAGTTTTCAGATCAGATCCCATCATGATTTAACAGACAAACTGTTACTCTGCCTTCAGCACAGCCTCTCTGCTTGTGTGCACTGCCAGCATGCCAATGGTGAGCATACAGCGATTTCTTACATTATGTGACTTCAAAAAAATAATGAATTTCATACATACATTTTTTTACTTAAGATGAAACAATTCTCTTTAAGAATTTTTAAACAAGAATTGCCTTAAAAGACTATGATGGCTTGAATATGTGTGTATTTCACTCTGAAAATGAGATGCTTTTATTGTTTGTTTTAGTTGAGGCACTGCTATTTGATAAAACCCTTATTTGCAGAAAAGAATTTCAGCAGCTTTAGCCAATGCTGCATCATACCTCCTATTTCAAATTATGTTTAAGCTCGTAAGGCCCAGGATGTAAGACTGTGAGACAGAGGAAGACTCGTACAAGGAAGGAAAACATTAACAGGACATGGATTGTACGGGATTCTACCCAAAATCTTAATTCAGATGTATTTGCTGGGAGTGGGTATTCTTATTTTGACTCTGGCACGATGTAGGTAAATAGCAGCCTCTAAATTCTGGAAACTCCACAATCTATAATATAGTGGCTTAGTTTAGAGCTGAGCTCTTTGTTTTAAGCATACATAGGTCTCACATGGTTATCCTCTTTTCCCTAGGATTCATACCAGTGATATTTATTAAAACAGAAAGGATCTGAACATTGCCCTTCAGCTTTCAGAGCATTTGGCTAAATGGCTATCACACTGCAGGTTGCCTTTTCTTTTAAGCTATTTGTACTGCATCTGAGTATAAAAGCCGTTTAGTGCACTACAGTCATGTGAAAACTGTTGTTCTACTTAATTCTTTATTTTCCTTTCATCCTAACTGATTACCACCTCAGTCAGGATTTATCAGCTCTGCTCTGCGCACCGGACTATGTGACCTAAATTTTATGACCTTGCATCCAAAATCTAATTCTTTGCTACAAACACATATTTCCCTGTTGATCTTTTAAAGACATTTTCTTCATTAGCATGGCAGGAAAGTGTGTGGAAGCCAAGTGAAACAATATCCATTTTTGCATTACAGTCAAATTCCTTGCTATAGTCCACTCAACTAACCTCCTATTAAAATTGTATTTTCTCCCCATATCCTTTTTTTCTCTTTTGCAAACAAATAATCTATCAGTGTTAAGGAGTTATTTATTTTGTCCATCTTTGACGATTCCTGTTAGCTACCAGCCTTCAATTTGGCCATTTTTCTGTGGCTACTCTGGTAACCACAGTGCTACCAAAGCCTTTACAGTACATTAAAATCCCTCAGCAGCTATGTTTCCACTGCAAGAATATCTTTATTTGAAATTGTAACATTAACAAGAAATTATATGCGATAAGAAAACAAATCTAACTCCCAGCATAATGCCAAATTCTGGAGAAAAATTTTTTATTATGGACAAGGGATATAAAATTATTTTAGCATCTATGAAAATGTGAGAGCATGAAAGAGAAATAGGAGGTATGGACAATTAAATGATAAGGCTCTAATATGATCAATAACTTTGTGCAGAAATCAGATTGTGAGTAGCAGTTATTTCCCGCCCCCTCCATCTGAATTCTACAAAGATTTAGATTATTTTAATAAGTGTGAAACTAAGGACCTCTCTCAGGCATTTATATGTCCATTCTTAGGCAAGGAAACATATTTGTATGTAGCTGTTCACATATTTTTATTTGATCATATCACTTCCTAATAGACACACAAATTCTTATGGGTCACCTGTAAAGTTGCATAACAAATTTCCCTCTAGAAATAGTTAGAATCATCAGCTGAACAACTTCAGATACAAATTTAAGGTGCTCTTTACAACTATAATATTTTCTGAACCAAGTCCAGCAATGAAAAACAGGTTTTGTACTCAATGCATGTAGAAAAATCACCACAATAAAAGTTGGAAATAAAACCAAGAGGATTTAAGATCGCCTAAAGGATTTTACTATGGTACACAGTGTAAGCTCAGGCTGATACATTTTAATTTTCACTTGTTGGTGCATTCACTGGTGTTTTTAGAGTTGATGTAGATGACCCAACACCTTCAAAAACACTGAACTGGGAAAAAAGTGTTGCGTTCTAGTCTTGTGTTCATCTCTAAGATATGGCTAACCCTGGAATATAACACATAAGCTGGATCCAAGTTGTGTTCCTGCTCAATATGCCACAGTTAACAGGAACTGAAGATAGGTGAGGATTTTCTCTCTCATAAGGAGACCACTCTACTTGTTCTGTGGTACATAATACACTGCATATTAAGTGAGTAGCTGGAGAAATGATTAGTAGTAGAGCTATTTGGGGTAGGGGAGGGAAATACACTGATGATGAAAATGCCTGATGTTTACACATTTCTATGTTCTTTGTTACAAAGAATTGGCAAATCCTCAGGCTCTGTACAAGATAATGTGGTCCATTTTCAGTCAGAACAAGAGAAGAGCAATTTTCCAGAGTTATAAAGTTACGAAATTCTAAAGCACAAGCCCGTGCTTTCCTTTGTGTGCTGCTATTAAAATATGTGTAGCTTTACTAGCTTCGGAGAAACTGTTCACTGTTCACAGTTTATTCAGCACATGGTAATGCACTTGATTAAGTGCTTACCCTCCTGTTAAATTCGTTGACTCTTGCTGCGTTAAGGAGGGTTGACTTGTGTGCATGCTGAACTGGATACCTTTGTTGTGTGTATTTTCCCTACTAGCTGAGACGTTCAGCATCCCAAGGTTTCCTGCTGTCTCATAGCTGACAAAAACTCCTACCATCATCTTTGTCAAAAGTGGCCTGGGAGGCCCCAGTTCCCACCACCTCTCTCCTCTAGAAATGACCTGCAAGTATCTTGCCAGCAGGAGCATCCTGGCAACCACTATATACCTCCACAGTGATCAGAAGCAAAAACTGTTTTAGCTCAAACATGCTGAGATCATAATTCAAAGATACACGGCATCATTTCAGTCTCAAGAATTCAAATACCTTAGTTTTGAAATAATTGCATACAGAGGCATTTAAAGCGCAAATAATAATGAGACAATGCGCAATGTTTGCTATGGCAACATGCGTTCTAGAAACAGCTATATNAGCATCCTGGCAACCACTATATACCTCCACAGTGATCAGAAGCAAAAACTGTTTTAGCTCAAACATGCTGAGATCATAATTCAAAGATACACGGCATCATTTCAGTCTCAAGAATTCAAATACCTTAGTTTTGAAATAATTGCATACAGAGGCATTTAAAGCGCAAATAATAATGAGACAATGAGCAATGTTTGCTATGGCAACATGTGTTCTAGAAACAGCTATACGGTAATGATGCTTCTGAAGAGAAAAATGTGGAATTTCTCTGGAAGGCAGATTGGAGACAGCTGGTGAATCCCAAAGTAAAATGATATTCTAAATCCGTATAGGTGGCTCTTCTAATGTTGGTGTAAGGTAAACTGAAATCATCATGTTGTCACATTACAGAATCTACTGTTGTGTTTAGTTATATTTGCACTGCTACAGTACTCCATCCCAGGAAACAGTTCTAGCTCTAGACCAAATAGTGCAGAATGGCTTGAATTTGCACTGCTTAAGGGTGTCTCAGCACTGCTTAGCACTTGATCCAATCCTCCCCTGGGCCCCACCGTTGCACCTTAAACAAGGTTATTTGTCTGCATGTGGTTTCTTGCCTGATTCAAAGTGTCTGAAACAATGTTAAAGCAGACTATTAAACAAGTAGTATTGTTAGCATGAGAGCCAAGGTTTTGTGTTGCACATTTTGGAACACAAGAGGAAAGTTTGTAAACAGATTTTAGGATGCAAAAAGTGCTGCGGTAGTGTTGGAGGACTACATATGGTGAGAAGAACCAAAGGAGTGCAGCGTTATCCACAATGCAATACAGGGAACTGGGAAACTTCCCTGCAGTAAAGTATTTGGAACAACTCAGGATTTGGTGTAAACTGGTTGGTTGACTTGAAAAAAGAACTTGGAATACAATTAACTTCTATACAGTTTGGACAAGTAAGGTACCAGAACTTAGGGCTGAACTGTGGAGTGAAGTTGAAAACAAAGATAAACCCTATATTGTGTTTGCTTCTGTGTTCAGTGATTGAAAGAAAGTATTTGGATGCTTATATATAAAATTAAATCCAAGTGTTACATTCCTAGGAGGAACCATTTGCAAATGTTTTTATAAGCCTGTGTGGAAATCAAAGGCCAAAGTAAATCAAAAGCTTCTGATGTATCTTTTATAACCTCTAGGGCCACAGTATCCTGAGTGACAATAGCAAAATACTTCAAAACCAGCTAACATCAGATCAAGACTTTGTGTTGCAAAAAAGGTAGTTAAACAAGTCAGATCACTCTGATAGCTGAATGATCACAACCTCTCTCATGTGTTGCCTAGTGTGTTTCAGTAGGACTTGAAAAAGTATTGTCAGAACCTATCTACTACCACAGATAGTGTGGTTAACAGGTTGGCTGCCATTAAAGAAGAGAGCTGTCCTCTCATATTAGGTGCATTCTTTACATAGTCTCATTTCAGTCACTGAGAAGGGCCTAAATGTGCACCAGGTGAATAGTGCTTGCATGATTTTTTCAAAGCATCCACACAGCAAGTACTCTGCTGGAAAAAAAAAGCAGCTCCTGCTGGCTGTTTCCCAACGTAAAATAATAACAGATGTTGCAAGAAAGTTATGACATTCATCTAGATACTTAGAGCAACAACCAGCTATTAGTGCCACACTATTGTCAAAACAGACTTGGAGAAATGGGTAAGACCTCATTACTTCTTCGAAGGTGATTTAACAGGAGCAGAAATTGTCATCAAGATCGTAGAGCCCATGCAAACTGTCATTACAGTTCTTTGTGACAAAGACATGCCTACAGTGTTAGTGATCCATCCATGTTATGAAACGACGCGTACGTCACTGAAACTTACCAAGTTTGGATTGGGAGCTCATTGGTAGCAGCAGTGAAAACTTCAGTAGGTAAACATCTGGGTTTAGCCATCAAGCCAGATATTGTGAGATTTATTGTTTTATTTCTTTGGACAAACACACACAAACACAGAGGGTGGTGATGGGGAGGAAAAGATGTTAATTTTTTCCGGGAAGCTGTGTATTGGATTTCAGATGCAAGATCTATTCCCATGAGGAAGCCCAGAAAATTTAGATTTATGATAGAACCTGTAATTCTAAGTCTGTAATATTGCATGAGCAGAAAGAGAAAAATGTAGGGGCTAACAGCACTTCTGATAAACCTTAGAAGGCAAATCCTTGCAATTTACCCCCTACCCGTGAAGTCCTCAAGTGCAAGGATTCCAAAATACGTGCTTGAGAAGATATTAGTGGGTGTTCTGGTACAAGTCAAGAGGGTATTAAATATGCTCATGTATGAGATTACCAGCTGAAAATTGAAGACAGTAAAATGTGATTCCCCCATGTGGTTGAAGATGTGCAAACCCAGGTATTCATTACTGTCAGCACTAGCAAAGTAATACCCTACATGTTCCAGTAATTTCAAGTAGTTAGTGAAAGAATCTGCTCAGCTGCTGGTGATGGTATCACTGTTCAGAAGTCTGCCCCTCTGGGGAGAATGTCAAGGAACTCATTACCATTAAAAAAAGAAGTAGAGAGAAAAGTTTGAGATGTGGATTCTGCTACCCTGAATTTACACTGATTTTTACATGCACCTTCATTAAAAACAATTAATCTGCTCTTGTCAGAGCCAATTTCGTTTTGAAACCGTTGCAAATATCTTGTTTTCTGTAGTGACACATGTCTTAAGCAAAGTATTGTGGTAAGTATAATATTTTTGGGGATGCTTTTTTCCATTTCTGTCTAACTTAAGCTCAAAATTCACAACAGTTTAGGAAGACTGCAACTATTTCTGAAATGGGCTATCTGAAGCACAGTTAAGAGATGTGACAGTTGATAGAAAATGTCATGAAGGAGAGGAAAAGGTTGATGATTATCAAAAGGAAGAAAGAATATGTGCTATATTTAAGCGTATGTGTATGTTCCATGAAAGCTTTTCTTGATAAACTTTCAAGATGACTTGTGAAAATCTGTGATTAGGATACTTTTAAATGCGATAGCTGAGATCAAAGACAAAATCACAATGTTAAATATACAAAAGCACTCATATCTCTAGAATACATTACTCAGTCATGGTAAGCAACCCACTTTAAATTTCATGATTACTTGAAAACACTTTGCAGCTTACACTCTGCAGACATAGCACTGAAGATATGCTGTCAGTCACGTATTGTAGGAAACAAGCTAGGAATCGCATAAAAATCTTACATCTATTGCATAGGAAATCAGCTAGGAAGCTCAGCAGTAAGGGTTGCATTAAGATGTCAAAGGCAGCTATGTTCAAGGATACTTTGCGGGTTTTTTCAGCTTCACGAAATAGGCATATGATGGTCATTGGCCTTAATCTTTCAATAACTCACTTCTTAGGGGACAGACGTAGCATTAAACAAATGAGAAAGAGTAAAAGTTGTATGAGCACAACTTTTCCAGTTCTGAGGCACAGAAGATAATGTGTTTTCTCTAGGTTAATACTCTTGGTCAGGGACAGAAGGCATTACAAAGGCTTTTAATTAACATCCTCAGAGCACTTGTTACAACAGTGGATAATCAAAAGTACAGAGAAAGTTCCTATTTGTATCTTTCTCCATATGAAGGAACATTTAGACAAATAAAAATAAGAAGAATGAGAACAACAACAAAAATTATATCTTTTTTTGCAGTGGCAATAATAGTAATTGTGTTTAAGTCACTAAACACACTAAATGTATGTTTCATAAGAGATGGTGATGACCGCCTTGAAGAGTATGTCTGGATAATCACCTGTGCAAGAGGAGAGAGTGGGAGAAAAAACCCCACCTTATTTTGTATAGTGAATGTTTAGGCATAACTATGCACTGGTGGAGAAAGTAGTGTCATAGGGAGAACAACCAGTCTATTATTAGCATTTATATAGCACTTAGGCTATAGGCTTAAAGCATTAAAGACTGAACAATCTGTATTTATAAAAGTGGTTTTCACTCCCCATGGACCTTCAGGATGGTGTTAATACATGCTACTTTTGTTGTTATTTCTGTATTTTGTTTTGTTTGCAGGTTCAGGTATTTTTTTCCCACCTGAAAAATTACAACCTCTTCAATAGGCAACCATGTATAATTATCTTGATCCTTTTTACCAGAAGAAGTATTGTTTGATGATCTCATCTCTGAGCAGTCATCTATGGAGACATGCCAACTGGTTCTTGCTGATGGAAAGTGTGGTCTGTCATTCCTTCCCTTCTGTCTTCTGGGCTCTTCCAACAAACTTCTCTCACCAATTCACATCTCAGTAGTAACTTGTGGTGGATTTGGAGCTGCTTGGTAAGAATGATGTGCTAGATTTGGAGCTATTCAGAAATATTTTTTTAGTTCAGCCAGGAGACTGATACATTTTCTGCTTAATAAGGAAGTGTAACTTCAGCCTCTTCCCATAGGAGGCACTGTAATAGTCCATGACTCTCAAAATATTTTCTGTATAGAACCAGCATGTCGATTTTCAGTCTGGTGCTTTCCTTTCTTGTCCTCAGTGCTGAGAAGCCTTCTCGGTGGAGCACATAAATCAATCTGCTTTCGTACTTCATACCCCATCTCTTACTACTTTGTTATTTATAAAATTATGTACATTCACTAGTATTTTTAAGACCACAAACTGAATAATTCTTTATGTTTGCACTATGTGTCGATTTTAACCCCAGAGTGGCAAAATGTATGCTGCTGTGCCCTTCATTTCTACTGATGACAGGCTTACTAACAGGTGTTCATAGTTAAGTATGGCAATTCTTTTTTTTTCGTTCTTTTCTTTCCTTAATCTTGGTTACTGTTGTCTCTTTCTCCACTTGCTGGAACTAGTTTTATTTCTCTTTGCCTTTTCCTTCCCAGTCTTCCTCCAGCTTCTGATCCTGAATATCATATAGGGCCACGATCTCATTGCAATCACAGAGACGTGGTGGGGCAGCTCGCATGACTGGAATGCAGTCATGGGTGGCTATGTACTTTTTAGGAAGGACAGGCCAGCAAGGCGTGGTGGTGGAGTTGCTCTTTATGTCAAAGAGCAACTGGAATGTATCGAGCTCTACCTAGGGGTGGATGAAGAACGAGTCGAGAGCCTATGGGTAAGAATTAGAGGGCAGGCCAATACAGGTGACACTGTTGTGGGTGTTTTCTATAGGCCACCTGATCAGCAAGAGGAACTTGACGAGGCCTTCTACAGACAGCTGGAAGTTGCCTCACAGTAACGGGCCCTGGTACTCATGGGGGACTTCAAACACCCTGATATTTGCTGGAAAAACAACACAGCTAGGCATGTACAGTCCAGGAGGTTCCTGCAGAGCATTG